>CM035413.1:173798400-174283400 GCA_020310875.1 Ceratopteris richardii
CCGACACCCAAGGAAGGATTATTCTTGGTTGGAAAAGCTATTGTGATATATTCTAGAGCAAGAGAGAGAACACACATCATTCATTCAGAGAGAGTGCACGCGACATAGAGAGCCATTTGCAAGGTGCAAGAAGAGTGACTTAGATTGTATGTAGAGAAGGTGGAGCAAGGAATAACAAGAGTTCCAAGGTCCCATTGAAGGTGCACGTCGACAGAAGGGTCCATCCCTTCCCTTATTGGAAGCTTTGTGCAAGGTGTGGACAAGGGCAAGCTTGGAGAAGGTGGAGGTCTAGTGTAGAGGTCAGCGGAAAATTTTAAGTACTTTGTAATCTTGTTTCATGATCATTATTTAGTCTTTGGCATATTGCGCAGAGCATTTGGATTGTGTACAAGCTCGTATTCTTCTTTTCCTAATTGATCAAAAGGATTCGATGTCATTAATTGTCTTGTTTTCACTCTCCCTTCTCTTACAAACGCTCAAGTCCCTTTCTGCACAAGAATCCCCCAACAAAAGCATAGACATGAAGTTCAAACAGGGGATGACACAAAGCACAATGTGGAGAAGATTGGTAATGTCAAAGCTTCCAATGGTAGGACAAACATTCTGAGTAAGGTTCCCTATGTACCCACTATCACTAAAAACCTAATAAGTGTAGGCCAAATAGTTGAAAAAGTCTTGCAAGTTACCTAGTCTTGGACATTGTAAGGTTTTTGGTTGTTTAGCTTATGTTCATGTACCATCACAAATAAGAGAAAAGCTAGATGAAAGGGCAACAAAGGCAGTGTTTATTGGGTATGACTTAACTCATATGGGTTATAGGTTCTATAATCCTTCAACCAAGTAAATTACTACAAGTAGAGATGTTGTGTTTGAAGAACACAAGTCTTGGTATGGTGAAGATAACCAAAAGGTAACTCTACCATATGATCTTGATTCTCATTCTCATCAATTAGGAAGCAAGCATGATACAGAGGTCTAGAATCCAAGAAGTGATACAGACAATGACCAAGATGAAAGAGAAAAAGATTACAAACTATGGAAGTCAAGAGGCAAAGCAAAGATGCAAGAGGTTGGTGAATGCTCCAAACAAGCACCTAGAAGATCAACAAGAGAGAAGAAACAAATAGAAAGGTATAGATATGATTCCACATTGGTTACAAAGCATTCAATCTACTTGGCAAAGATTCATTTTCAAAAGAACCATCAACCTATGAAGAGGCAAAGGGAAACCCTATTTAGGAAAAGGCCATGAAAGAAGAAATAGATGCATTGAAGGAGATGTATACTTGGTATTTGGTTCCAATGTCACAAAGAAAAAGGTAGTTTGTTCTAAATTGGTATATAAAGTTAAAAGAAACTGAGATGGATCAGTTTGCACATATTAGGCAAGATTAATTTCCAAAGGATGCTCACAAATGCATGATATAGGCTATGAGGAAGCATTGTATGGATTGAAACAAGCTCCTAGAGCTTGGAATTATAGGTTGGTTACATACCTTCAAGATCAAGGGTTCAGGCCTAGCAACTCAGATCCTTCTCTATTCATCAAAAGGGATCAAAATGAGGTTATCTATCTATGTGTATATGTAGATGATATTATTGTGACATGTGATGATTTGAATGTCATTCAAAGGATCAAGAAACACATGCAAGAGGAGTTCAAAATCATTGACTTAGGTGGGATCACATATTTCCTAGGTATGGAGGTGATATACATAGATGAAGGAATGTATTTGACTCAAAGAAGATACATTCAGGATCTACTTCTCAAGTTCAAAATGGAGAATACTAAACCTACAAGTACACCTTTGGAGATGAATCATAAACTTAGTGTCTATGAAGGTGAGCAAATTGAAGACATTAAAGAGTATCAAAGCTTGGTAGGTAGCTTGATATATGCCATACAAGGGTAGACATCTCATATGGTGTGGGAGTGCTTAGTCAATTCATGCACTCACCTAGAAAGCCACACATGGATGCGGCTAAGAGAGTACTTAAGTATCTCAAAGGTACAATCAATGAAGTATATTCTATCCCCACACTTCAAATTTGGATATCAAAATCTATTCAGATGCAAATTGGGAAGGAGCTAAGGATGATAGAAGAAGTACTTATGGTTACTTAGCATTTCCAAGTTCAAAGCTAATTTCATGGAGTTCCAAGAAGCAACTAGCAATTGCTTTATCCTCAAATGAAGTAGAGTACAAAGGTTTGACCATAGCAACTCAAGGGGCAATATGGTCAAAAGCATTGTATATAGATTTGGGACTTGTGAGTTCTAAACCTCACATATTTGGATATAATGTAAGTTCCATGCATGTAACAACGAACCCTAATTTCCATGCAAGAACCAAACACATAGAGGTTCATTACCACTTCATTAAAAAAACTCATGGCAAAGAAAATTGATATTTCTTTTGTTCCAACTGGAAAGCAAGTAGTAGATATGATGAAGAAGGCATTTGATGGAATAAAGCTTTGTAGATTCAAAGCTATGGCAGGTATTCAACCTATTAGAGAATGAAGAATCAAGCATATTTTAACTTGAGGGGGAGCTGTTGGAACATCAAGCTTACACTATCCTTGAGATGGATTTGATCTACATCAAAAGCTATCTCTTGGATTACGGTGAAAGAATACATGTTGGAGAGTTCTTTTTCTTATGCTCGCTTATTGTATTTTTTTAAATGTTTTTTCATGGACCTTTTACCATTGTAAAAACCTAGAGCTTTACACATGTACAAGGATAAAATGAGATCTGAAATGCCACGAATTTGTGGTGGTTGAGTTGCATTTAATCAATCAATCACCTAAAAGTAGATCAAACTAAATCTTCAGTTTTCTTACATTGTAGGAAAGTAAATTGATTCCCTCTAACAACTCTTATTGCCTTCAATAGAATTCAAACTCCACTTGTAGAAGCCATGGATCACATGAAAAGTCTATATAAAGACTTCAAATCACTTGTACAATACATGGAAGCAATATACATACACTTCTGACCATCATTATCTTGCTCCTTCATTTTTCAGTATCATCTTCTTCGACAACACTAAGCTTGCAGAGGCTGCTACTCTCTCTACAGAGCTCCCAATTGGTTGACAGATGGCTCATTGGAAAGATATTAGTTTCTAGTTTATGCATGTGAAGTTTCAAAGCATTTGGATCAGTAGATTGGGCAAAATATCAGTTTTTCTATCTTGGGGTCAATCTCTGCATATTCTTGAAAAATAGGAGGTACCAATGTTGAGTATCTAGTTCATTCCAAAAGCCTATTTTGCTTATTTCTTGTACTTTTGTGCATTATAGACACTCAAACCTATGTGTATCACTCCCATAAAAGTATTTGTTCTAATTTTAATCACACTAATGGCTATGAGCATTTGAAGTTCATTGTCTCATCCATGAAGAGTAAGTTTTTTTGAGCTAGTTGATGTGCGAACCTATCTGTTTCATATCGACTATTTCTCCTTGATGATCCAAAGTACATAGTGCATTTTATTGCACTTATCCCATGCCTATAAGGTCTATCTGAGTCTCCATAAGCTCAAGGGCTAGTCTTGTGCTAGTTGGCTAGACCAAACTTTGTCACTTCACAACTCACTTTTCTACCTTCTACAAGCTTCTCCAAGCTCTTTCATTACTATCATTACCTGAGTCATTTCTTTCAAAATTTATGTGGCCTCTTTGGCTCCCCCTGCCTCGAAACTATCCTCTAATTCTTGCGTGATTCTAATGTTGACCTTGGTCTTGGTTATTGTTTCATTTTCCACTTCCAAAACCTCTACCTCTGCCAGAGTAGAATACCTACTCAGAACTAGATTTTCCTTGCGATTTTGAGTCCTGCCCAAGGTTCTTTTCTTCAATAATCAACATGGATAATAGATCAACAAAATCTAGAATATTTGCCCTGGATAGTATAGAAGTTCTAAACTGCTTATATGAAGCTCCTAAACCACGAAGACACACTTCCACCTTATCATCATCATCTACATTCATACCAATAGATGCAAGTGACTCACATATGATTTTGATTTTTAAGGTCTAGTCACTTACTGACGCGATTTGAGCTCGTTTTAGCCTTCGAATGCACTATCGCAGCGCTTGTGCAGGCTATTTCGTCTTTTTGTGCCAAAGGTATATACCAGTTTTTGTTTGCCAGTTTAAGCGTCTCGAAGTCTGCTACAGGTCTAGCAGAACTCGTCTGGGCAGTTCTGTTCAACTTTTTGAGATACAGTCAATTTTCTGCATCAAGGTATTTTAGTCACTAGCCATGGCTGCAAGCAGTGATGTATTCCGTATGTTGGCTGTTGAGGATAAGTTGGATGGTACCAACTACCCATTATGGGCTTATATGATGCGACATGTTTTGGTTGCAAAAGGATTGTGGAACATTGTGCAGGGTGTTGAAAGACGTCCTGTTACACCTGTAACGACAAGTACTGCAAATACAGGTGCTGGAGCTGATGCAGATGGTGTCGAAGATGATATTTCGCAGATTCCTATTCATGATGCTGTTTCTCTTGCACCTACTGCAGAGCAGATTCATTGGGATGGCAGAGACGCCCAGGCACATGCATTGATAGCTTTGTCTGTCAAACGTGCCATTATTCCTCATATTCGCTCTTGCAGAACAACTAGGGATGCTTGGGATACACTTACCACATTGTACCAAGCTAGAAATGAGGCTCGTGTTGCTTACCTCCGAAAATAGTTGGAGAGTGAGCACATGAATGAAGGTGATTCTATGGACAGTTTCCTAACGAAGATCAAAGATTTGAAGGAACAGTTGAATTCTGCTGATGAGGTTATACCAGATAGCTCACTTGTGCAGACCGTTCTGAATGGTCTTCTTGACTCATATCAGAGTTTTGCTTCTACTCTTTGATTGATGATGAAAGGCAATCCGAATGCCTTATCATTTGAGGATTTAGTCTCTATTCTGTTGCAGGAAGATCAGTCTAGGCTTCCATTATGCGTGTTGCAAATCAAGCTTTCCTAGCTAATCAGAAGGGCAAAGTAAAATGGAGCTCTTCTACTAGCAAGCAAAAATCTGTAAATGCTGCGCATTCGAAGAACCAAGATAAAGATGAGAAGAAATCAGAAAAGCAGAAATCGTTTTGCAAGTACTGTAAAGGGAATGATCATATCATAAAGAACTGTCCAAAACTGGCTGCAAAAGAGGCAAAGAAAAAGGAGGCTGGAATGGTTGTTGCAGAAGCTTCTACACCAAAAACAGAGTCTGCTAATCTTGTGCAGGAAGAAGAATGGGCGTTTACTACTGTTTGCAGTTTTGACCCATCTTCTCATGAGCAATGCATGTCTGCAGTGGACTCAGATGTTTGGTACTTTGACACTGGGGCGACCAAACATATTACCTCGCAGCGCAGTTTCTTCTCTTCACTTGAGCCTGCCCCTATAGGGAATACTGTCACATGCACGAACAACTCCTCTTATGTTGTTATGGGAGTTGGTAAAATCATTTTGACTACTGCTGATGGTAGTTCCTTCACTTTGTCAGATGCTTTAATTGTGCTAGGGATAAAAAAGAACCTGTTATCAGTTTTTGCATTAGCCAAGATTGGCTTGGTTGTGAAATTTGTTGATGACAGGTGTACAGTTCATGATCTATCAAATGGCGATGTGATTATTGCTTCTGGCATTTTATGTCGTGGGCTCTATAATCTCATAGACTATGAAAGATCTGTGAATGATTCGGCATGTGTAGTTCATGATTCTCAGGCTATGTGAGATGCAAAGCTTTGGCATGCACGCTTTGGTCATGTGAATTTTGCTAGTTTGCTACGCCTGCAGAAATCTGATATGGTGTCTTCTTTGCCCAAGCTTGAGGCACCTGGAAAACATGTATGTTAAGGCTGTATTTTGGGCAAAATGCAGTGTTCCTCCTTTCCAAAAGATGGTTCAGTTCGGGCTACGCAAAAATTGCAGCTTGTACATAGTGATGTCTGTGGTCCTATGGGAATTACCTTTACTTCGTGACTTTCATCGATGATTTTTCCAGGCATGCATGGGTATATCCATTGAAGGCAAAGTCCGAAGTGTTCATGTGCTTCAAACAGTTTTTGGTTTTGGTTAAAAATCTGTCAGCATGTAAAATGGGCACCCTCCGTTTTGATCGAGGGGGGGAACATATGTCTTCTGATTTTAATGCATTTCTGGCTGAACGTGGGATAAAACACTAGTGTACAGTGCCGTATACACCTCAACAGAATGGAGTTGTTGAACAAAAGAACAGATCACTGATGGAGATGGCAAGGTGCATGGTCAAGAGTCAGGCTTTACCACATAGTTTTTGGCTTGAGGCTGTCATGTGTGCAGCATATGTACTGAACAGGTGTCCCACTAAAGCGCTGCAGTCTATCACTCCATGTGAGGCTTGGCATGACCGCAAGCCATCTGTTGCTCATCTGCGTGTTTTTGGTTGTTTGGCATATGCATTAGTGCCTGAACAACATCGTCGAAAATTGGATGATAAGGTAGTAAAATGTATTTTTGTTGGGTATAGTTCTAAAAGTAAAGGCTATCGTCTGTATCATCCATAGACTAAACACATTCAGGTTAGCCGTGATGTTGTCTTTGTGGAAGATGCTATTCAGCCATTGCTTTCATGTACTAAGGAGACATTTGTTAGCTCCAAAGTCATGTATGATACTTTGATGCCTCTTTTTACAGGTGGAAAGTCTAGTGCTGGTCCTAATGAGGCAACTTCTCAGCCTTTACAGGTTTCATATGATGATGCAGATCATTCTATTTCTGATGCAGATTTACATGATGCACTTGTTGATGAGAGAGCTGATATTGAGCAGGCAAAAACTATGCCAAAATGGCTAGTGCAGACTTTGCGTGACAGAAAATTAGATGCACCTTTATCATATCGTACTCGTTCAGGATCTCATAGTGCCTCCTTTGGATCAGATTGCTATGCTATGGTTGCGTCTAGTCTCTGTGATGAGAATGAGCCTGTTTCTTTTGATGAAGCACAGAATTCAGAAAATTGGATGGCAGCTATGAAATCTGAATATGATGCTATAATGAAGAATGGTACATGGTCTTTATGTGACTTGCCTCCTGGCAAGAAGGCCATTGGCACTAAGTGGGTATACAAGCTGAAGCGTAAACCTGATGGTACAGTTGACAGGTATAAGGCTACGCTTGTTGCAAAGGGTTATGTGCAGGAAAGAGGCATTGATTTTGATGAGACCTTTCCACCTACATGTTGTATGACTACTGTTCGGAGCATTTGTGCACTTGCAGCTCATCATGGTTGGAATGTACATCAGTTGGACATTAAAACAACATTTCTGAATGGTGACTTGCATGAAGAAGTGTATGTTTTTCAGCCCCATGGCTTTGTGCAGAAAGGGCATGAAAACCAGGTGTGCAGGTTAAAGAAGGCATTATATGGTTTAAAGCAAGCACCACGTGCTTGGTATGAGAAGATACATGCCTATCTGGTTGCACATGGTTTTGAGAACAGTCCAACTGAAAGCACCTTATATGTTAAGCGTGCTAATGATGTGCTTCTGATCATTGTTGTCTATGTTTACGACATGCTGCTCATTGGTCCTATTGAGAAGCATATTGCTGATTTCAAGGCTGATTTGCATGCCTCATTTGAGACGTCTGATTTGGGGCATTTGCATCACTATTTGGGCATTCAGTTTATGCAAGTTGATGGTGGAATGGCTTTGTGTCAAACGAAATATATTGACACATTATTGCAGCGTTTTGGCCTTGAAGACTGTAAGCCTATTGCCACTCCTATGGAGACAGGTTTATGATTGAGTCTTCATGATGCTGGAGATGCATTTAATGCTGTTCTCTATCAGCAGGCTGTTGGCTGCTTGATTTACTTATGCATTACTCGTCCAGATATTCAGTTTGCTGTCTCACAGATGAGCAGGTTTATGCATTGCCCAAGAGTCACGCATTGGAAGGCCGTTAAGCGCATCTTTTGCTACTTGAGTGGTACTCAGATACTTGGGTTCTTTTATCCCAAGGGGGGATCACTACCGCCAGATTTGCATGCTTTTTCTGACTCAGATTGGGTTGGTTGCTATGACACTCGTGTGTCCACCAGTGGTTTTTGCTTCATGCTTGGTAGCTCATGTATATCTTGGTTGAGCAAGAAGCAGCCTACTGTGGCCACTTCTAGTTGTGAGGCTGAGTATAGGGCAACTTTCACAGCGACTGTTGAGTGTGTGTGGCTCAGACGCCTTATGGCTGATTTGGGTGTTGGTCAATCTTCGGCCACCACCATCTTCACTAATTGTTAGAGCGCATTGGCAGTTGCGAGGAACCCTGTGTTCCATGCTCGCACTAAGCACATTGAGGTGCATTATCACTATGTAAGGGAGAGGTTCTCTGTTGGGGAGATCAGCTTGGCATATGTGCCCACACAGGAGAACATAGCAGACCTTTTCACGAAGGCTCTACCTAGGGAGAAGTTTGAAGCTTTCCTTGTACTTGGGGATATTATTTAGCTCTTACTTGAGTTCAGTTCATCGATCAATAGAGAGAGCTATTCCAGCCATCGTCTTCTCCGTGTGTCTTGTTGCGTTTGTGCTCTGATACCACTGTTGGGTGTGTGTAGAAGTGCGAGAGACACACGAGAAGCACACACAAAGAGCACAAACGCAGCAAGACACACGGAGAAGACGATGGCTGGAATAGCTCTCTCTATTGATCAATGAATTGAACTGAAGTAAGAGCTAAATAATATCCCCAAGTACAAAGTACCACGACATATGAGAGTATCAAGTATGTGGTAACATGGGAAAAAACCTCTAGCCAGCACTAGAGTAAAAAGTGCCCATGTATAGGGAAAAGGTTCACATGAAAGCTACTCGAGGAACACATAAGTGTAACAAACCCCCGTAGAGCAAATGATGTGAACACATACAGGGAGTGACAGATCAGCCCCCACAAGGTAACAAGCCTAAAGCTTTGCGAAAAGCTTCAAACTTTTCTCGTGGAAGAGCTTTGGTGAATATGTCTGCCACATTATCTTGTGTAGGCACATATACCAAATCGATATCTCTTGCATGAAGGAGCTCTCTCACATAGTGATAATGCACCTCAATATGTTTGGTCCGTGCATGAAACATTGGGTTTCGTGCAATAGCCAAAGCACTCTGACTATCAGTAAGAATATGCGTAGCAGCATCAATCTCCATGCAAAGATCCATCAATAGGCGTCTTAGCCATATACACTCCACTGTAGCTGTGAAAACTGACCTGTAATCAGCTTCACAACTCTATGTCGCCACTGTAGGTTGCTTCTTACTCAACCAAGATATGCATGAGTCTCCAAGGAAAAAGCAATTACCACTAGTGGACACACGAGTATCATAACAACCAGCCCAATCACTATCTGTAAAAGCATGCAAGCATGGCTGAACATCTCTGCCATAAAAGAGACCTAAGCTCAAAGTGCCTCGAAGATATCTAAACACATGTTTCACCGCTTGCCAATGCTTAGTGCCAGGGCTATGCATGAATCAACTCAACTCGGAAACTGCATACTGTATATCTGGCCTTGTGTTGCATGCATATATAAGACATCCCACAGCCTACTGATAAAGAGAAGTGTCAAATGCATCACTAGAATCCTCAACTGAGAACGTGAATCCTATCTCAACTGGTGTGGAAACAGGCTTACAATCCTCAAAATCAAAATGTTGAAGTAATTTTTCAACATACTTTGCTTGATGCATAACAATTCCCCCCTCAATGGATACAAACTGGATGCCAAGGTAGTAGCTCAAAAGACCAAGATAAGTGATATCAAAAGTATGCTGCAAATCAGCCATAAGAATGTCAAGTTTTGCATCACATGACCCAATCAAGAGAATGTCATCGACATAAAGAACAGGCACTATAAGATCAGCTCCATTTTTGAGTACATAGAGTTTGCTTTCAATCGGACTACATGTGAAGCCAAGAGCAATCAAGTGCTTATGTATTTTGTCATACCATGCACGTGGAGCTTGCTTGAGACCATACAAGGCTTTATGCAAGCGACAAACCATATGCTCTTTCCCTTTCATAGCAAATCCAGGAGGTTGCTTCACATAGACCTCTTCTTGCAAATCACCATTCAAGAAGGCTGTTTTTATGTCCAATTGATGCACTTTCCAACCTCGATGGGTAGCCAATGTAACCACGGTACGAATGGTAGTCATGCGTGAAGTAGGTGCAAACGTTTCCTCATAGTCAATGCCATATTGTTGCGCATATCCTTTGGCAACCAATCTAGCTTTGTAGCGATCAATGCTACCATCAGATTTTCTCTTAATCTTGTAAACCCACTTTGTACCAATAGCATTCTTTCCTTTTGGCAATTCACATAACTCCCAAGTATCATTCCTATGTATGGAATCCATTTCTGATTGCATAGCACTCATCCATTGTGGATCGTCACATGCATCTTCAAAAGAAAGTGGCTCTTCATTACATGCTGTAGCAATAAGAGAATAATCCACAAAATTACTTGATGCATGGTGAGAGCTTGATCTTGTTCTACCAAGTAAAGATGCACTCAATTTGCTGTCCTGCAAAGTTTGTTTTAGCCACTTTGGCATAGATTGTGCACTCTTGATAGACATGCGTTCATTATGTAAAACATCTTCAATATGTACATCATGCGTAGGCTGAATTTCATGCTCAGTTTCAGCCATATTTTGACGCAAATGTTCAGCCATATGTGGCTGGAAATTTCCAACAGTTTTGACAATTTTTGGCTAATTTTTTTCAGCCATGTTTGGCTGGAAACTCTTTGCATTTTCAGCCCTATTTGGCTGGAAATTTTCAGCCCTTTGAACCTCAGTTGGCTGGTCTACATAGCCATAGTCAAGCGCACCATTTTGGAACAAAGGCATGAGTGCATCGAACACATCTTGTGAGCTAATTGTTGGTAGTTTTTTGCATTCAAGTAGAGGGAAAACTGAATTTTCAGCAAATACCACATCTCGACTCACAATAATTGTGTTCGTTGATGGATGGTACAACCGATATCCCTTACTTTCAGGACTATAACCAACAAATATACATTTCTTTGCCTTGTCATCAAGTTTGTGACGTTGTTGTGATGGCACAAGGGCATATGTCAAACAACCAAACACACGCATATGACTAACCATAAGCTTATGACCATTCCAAGCCTCATAAGGAGTGATGACTCTCAATGCTTTTGTAGGGCAGTGATTCAACACATAGTTTGCACACATGACCGCTTCCATCCAATACTTATGAGGAAGATGCTTTCCTTTAACCATACATTGTGCCATTTCAAGTAAAGTTCTATTTTTACGCTCGGCAACACCATTTTGTTGAGGTGTATATGGCACCGTACTTTGGTGTGAAATACCTCTTTCACGAAGAAAAGCATTAAACTCATGTGACATGTACTCAGCACCACGATCCGTGCGTAGAGTCAAAAGCTTTTGTGAAGAAAAATTTTCAGCTATAGCTAAAAATGCCTTGAAGCAAGAAAATACCTCATTCTTTGCTTTCATAGGATACACCCATGTATGGCGAGTAGCATCATCAATGAAGGTAACAAAATATACATGCTTCCCAAAAGACGGAGTCTTGACCGGACCACATACATCACTATGAACAAGTTGCAATTTTCTTGTAGTGTGTGTGTGACTATCTTTTGGAAAAGAAGCAGGATGCATTTTTCCAAGAATGCAACCTTCACATGCATGCTTTTCAATGGACTCAAGTGTAGGCAAACCAATAACCATGTCCTTCTTTTGCAAGTAAAGCAAACTATTGAAGTTTAAGTGACCAAAATGAGCATGCCAAAGCTCCATTTCAGCCATGGAAGAAGTATGAGCAACTAAGGCATTCGAGGCAGCCCTCTTGTATGTATCAATGCGATACAAACCATCACATAATGTACCGGACATCACGATAACATCACCATTGCTGAAATCATGAACCATACACTTATCATCAACAAAGTGTACATGAAGTCCAGCTTTGGCAATCAACGAAACTGAAATTAAGTTCTTCTTGATACCGGGTACATACAATGCATTTTTCAAGAGAATCACACCTCCATTTGCAGCCCTAAGCTCAATTTCTCCTACTCCAATGATAGGATAAGAGGCATTGTTTGCACACACCACATGTCCTCCTTTAGGTGCATCTTTCAAAGAGGCAAAAAATCTTTTGCATGATGTTATGTGCTTTGAAGCACCACTATCAGAGAACCAATCGTAATCAGCCTCACTCACAACCATACATTTAGAATGTAAAGAAGCATCATAATGACATGTAACAACACATGCCCAAAAATCTTGAGCCATGTTAGCTTCATCATTCTTTGCATTTGCTGAATTTTCAACAATAGACATGCCGGATTCCTTCTTCTTTTCATTGCGTTTGGCAAGCTTTCTACACTCATCAATAGTATGACCAGCCTTCCAGCAATATTTGCATCTCTCCTTCTTTTGCAAATCACCATCATTAGAGGAATGAGTGGAAGAGGAAGCTTGAGGCTTTGGTTTTGATGAACCCAAAGCTGAACCATACTTGCTTTTCCCCTTTTGTGAGATAGCAAGTGCTTGCGTTCCCTCAGTCAAACCACTCCTATTCACTCTAGATTGCTCTTCTTGCAAAAGAAGAGACACAACCTCATCAAATGCATACATATTAGGATTTCCTTTTGCAACCAAACGAAGTGTAGTAGCAAAGCTTTGAAAAGATTCCGATAATCCTTTCAACAATGTAGAAATGAGTGATGCATCCGGAATGATCTCATCTATGTTTGCCAATTGCTCTTTCAAGTCCTTGATGCATGTCACATACACATCCACTGACTCATTTTCAGCCATACATACATCCTCAAGTTGCTTCCTCAAGTATGAAACATGTGCTTCATTACGCACGGCATACAAACAAGCAAGAGTGTCCCATGCCTCTCTCGATGTAGAACATGACCGAATGTGTGGAACTATATGACACTTCACTGAAAGCGCAATCAAAGCATGAGCTTGAGCATCTTTTCCATCCCATCTAAGCTGCTCTTGTGTAGGTGGAGAAGGAGAAACCACTGTACTCGAAGAAGAAGCTCCATCTGTGATAGTAGACTGTGAAGTAGAAGCACCTTCCGGTCTTCGATCTACATCTGCCACTATGTTCCAAAGTTGTTTTGCAACAAGAACATGCTTCATCATGTAAGACCACATCGGATAGTTGGTCCCATCAAGCTTATCTTCAGCTTGAAGCATGCCAAACAAGTCATTGCTGCCCGCCATTTCACTAAGGAACAAGAATGTGACAAAATCTTCACTTCGATGAAAGCTAAAATGAGTGCTGAAATTTCAGCTCACAAACCGTCACTCTGATGGTGATTCTGATTGCACGAATGGCTTCGAAATGGGGGTAAAACTCCAGTGCACCTGGTGGAAATGTTTCCGGGATGCTGAAATTCACACTTCTATGCTCCGAAGTCGATTTGCACTGTTAGAGTGCGCGCGCGCCGCGACGCAAAAAACCGAAACTTGAGAAGAAGCTGAACTTGCTCTGATTTGGGTGTTTCGTATACGAGGAGTAGCAGACCTCTATGACCAGTTTGACCATCCTGACAACAAAGATCCCCAAGTGGTGGAGAGGACGCGCATTCTCGAGAATTCACTTGTTTCGCCTTTTTCTTTATTTGTAGGGAGTGATGCAGCACGGAATCCTTCGGATAAGGAAATTTTACGCTACGTTCGTATGCCCGATAATAGGAGGAGAGTTAAGCGGGATCTTGGTCAAAAGGAAAAGCGAAGCCCACCCATTTTACCGCCGCCTTTTGTGTTGGTTTTCAATAAGATGACCAACAACAAACAACATGAAAAGAATAATAAAAGGAGATATATCGACGCTATTCTAGACCAAAAATAATGAAATAATAAAACGAGAGAATAAAAACAGATGGAGAAAAAGGCCGTCATGACCATTATACCACAAAACTTGTCAAAAGATCATTGGAGTATACATTTTCTTTATTTATCGGGGCTAGAGGGTGCAACCATTCGGGACCTTCTATCACAAGGCTGTAAATTGTATTACCATAAGGGAAAGGAGCGGATACCCGGGGATCCACCCGTCTTACTCGATAATATAGTAAGTGATAATCATGCACTTAGGGCACCATGCACCTGTGATTCTATTGGCATAGATGTAGGCTCGCTTCCTGAAGGTATCTGTATTATTGACCTTGATAATGTGGATATCGCAAAATCCTTCAGGGTGTATCTTGCGAATAAGGAGGGTCTTAGCATAGAAGAAACACCCTCCCGAGGGCTGCACGTCTGGGGAAGAGGTTGTGATGGAGAATTGTTCAATGTGTAGGGCGGGGGTGCATCTGGAATACTTTCGGCGTAAGAGATTAACCATTCAGGGTGTGGGTAGGCGCATTTTACAATGGACCCCCTTAACACAATTGAAAAGAGTACCCTCACCATTGTTTCCAGCGGGAACCCCACCCGAAATAAGGACTCTAATACCTCAGGGTCAAAGGTGGAATAGTTTATATGAACAAATTTATCATAACAAAGAACTGGATGAAGAGACCCTTTCATTTCAAGCCCAATTCCTTTGTCAACCTCCCTTAGAGGTGGAAAAAGAAAAAGATCTTCAGAGTATTCTTAAAAGGAGCTTCAAGCTAAGGGATGAGGAGGGACTAAATGAGGGGGAATCCCTGGAGGAAAATGTAAGCAAGAGGTTGGCCAACGTTTTAACTAACAGGTGGATCTTTAGGGTTCCCGAGAAGGAGTGGTTTAAGTATATTAATGGGTCTTGGTCAACCCATGAAGCAGTGGACTATGATCTCATGAATGAGATAGAGGATGAATTAGTCAAGATAAGGAGTAAGTATGCCACGGGTTTTAGAAAGAAGATGGGAACACTGGTGTTCCGAAAACTAATGGAGGAACATTTAAGACAACGTTTGTACAAAATGCCTAATCTGCTGAAGGGAATACACTTTCTCAATGGAATATTGGTGGAGCGAGACGGGCGGTGGAAGCTTATTCCGCCCAACCCCGAACAGTGGTCCTTCCACCAATGTGGTATAGTCTATGATGAGTGTACATGGATCACTCAAGTTCAAAAAGTTTTTTTGTTGAGGTTGACCAATGGGGACCCGCTTAAGCTTAATGTTATAAGGGCCTACTTACGGCTCTTATTCAGACTTGATAACAGCGAGCAGTTTTGTCTTTACTTGTGGGGCCCAAGAGCAACGGGTAAATCGACCTTTATAGAGCTATTGGAATACATTCTAGGGGAGGTTGTCTGTACGTTAGACATACTAAGATTGACCCATCGTTTTGAAATGAGAGCTCTTCAGGACAAGGTTCTTATTACACTTCCAGATATACCCCTGAAGGTGAACGACGCACAGTGTTCTTTGATCAAAAGAATGATATCGGGGGATAAGGTCGTTGTTGAGATAAAAAATGGTAGCATCTATGGAGTAAGAGTAACTGCTCTGCTATTAGTAACATCTAATTATCGTTGGTTGGCTCAAGATCGGACCAGTGGGTTTAGAAGGCGTATACTCTATGTGCTTACGCGTAGGGCAGCCTCCCAAAGAGATCCCTTCTTGTTAAAGAAACTAAAGGTAGATATAAGTGGATTGATTAATTGGGCTTTAGAGATGCCAGACGATAGGGCCCGGATAGGACATAGTGTAAAGGCAATCAACGAGGTTTGCGGAGGGGGGCAAGATAACTCAGGCATTTTGGAATGGTTGTTTACCAAAGTCAAATACAGGCCAAGGAGTGAGCTCTACTTAGGTGCAAAAAAAGTTCCTCTTGCGAGGAGTCTCTATGAATCATATCTACAATACGTGGACGCACCGGGGATTGAGCGCGTATCCTACTATTCCTTTGGGGACGTGCTGGACGACACGTTGAAGGCTATAGGATATCGGGACATTGTTACTAAGCGAAGGGTGCAGGGAAGAGTGGTTGTGGGCGTTAGCTTTCATGAGGGATATCTCATTAGGAGGGATCTGAGGTCGGCTGTAGTCAAGGATCTTACAGAGGCGGAGCCCTGGGAGGGATTTTGGGAGGATAAGGAGGTGTTTGATAGGGTCAATAATGAGGGAGGGGAGGAGAAGACAACAGAGAATGAGGTAAATGATGAGAGAAAGGTCGACAACATACCTGTGCTGGTTTTTACACCCTTTGTTTTGACGAGGAGGACGAGGATGTTGATTATGTCGATTGTGATAAATCTCGTAAAAAAAGAGGTGTTCAAAAAAGAACGGTGGAGGTTGTCGTAGAGAGTGGTTGCAAGAAAAGAGAATGAGGGCGGGATGTCTTCAAGGATGCACTTCCTCTTAGGTCCTCCAAGGCCCCCTCTAGAAAGAGTGGTGTGGGGTGACCTCCTAAGGGAGAGGTTGGGAGACCTTACAAGAGAGGAAGAGGAGAAGACGAAGGTTCTTTTAGAGAGGCATCCCAGATTAAAGCAGATGTTTTTATCCCTACGGGAGGACTGGACCGAGAGCCAAATAGTAGAAGAGGCGGGAAAGATAATATCGTCTGATGAGTCAGCCAAGGAAACTATTGACCAACTATACACCTTCCTAGAGGGGGATAGCAAACGCATGTGCTTAGGTCTCCCCCCAAAACTTGTGCATACCACTACTATGGCGGGCCTAGCTTACCCGTTCGCATCAAAAATTGAGAGTAGCCTTCAAGCATTGAAGAGGTCGGCCGCACTCTATGGGGAGCTGATGGCTACCCTTAATGGCGCGGCGAAGAAAATCGTAGAGACAAGCTACATGCTCTTTAGACTATTTCGGCATCAGGGTAGCACCTACTTTAACCGTGTGTGTCGTGTCAAGGAATTATTTGCGACGTCCTACAAAGATTCCCCTTGCTATTCTAGGCTGATCCCCCTGAATTCAGGGGGATCAGGTACTATCTCTTGTCTCTGATGAGATTGCAAAGCGGTTATTTGAAGATTGATAGACAAATTCCTTCTTCTCGACAATTTAGTACTTTGTAAAATTGATATGGTTGCTTGTCACACTGGTATTTATGCGGGTCTGGCAGGACTATTCTCGGCCCCCCATACGTGGGAGGCATACAATACGGGCTAGTTTTGGTCTCACATCATGCATAAATGGGGAGATGAAGGTCCTAAGAAAATTCTAAAAGCAATCTTATATTCTGGCCTAAACGGTGCTAGTCTTAGGGGGAAAGGGTCTATATGCTCAAAAGTAAAAGAATTATATGGCCAAGATGGTCTACTTTTCGCGCAGTTTCTCCAAAAGGTCCTAAGCCACCCCATCCTTTTGGAACTTGTCCGATTTCAGTCAACCCTTAGCCAAAGAGAAATGATTTATCTCCCCTCACGGGTACAGCCTTACTATGGAAAGATAGAAGAAGAACAATATGGAAAGCGTGGTGGCAGCAGGTACCATGAAGGACTCTTATCCTCCCGTATATTGGCATCCCACGAAGTGGCCTTACTGCCATACCTTGTTGATTACCTCTGTAGTAATGCTCTGGGTATTACTATTAGTTTGGAAAATGATGGACTTCTCTTCCTTACCCGGAAGAACCGATGTGACGAAGTTTTTGCTAAACTTGATTCTTATTTGCAAACACGTAGTCATCAATTTCTTGGCATGGGAATACCCCTCGAGAGAAAGTAGGTAAATGTTCTACTCCACCTTATTAAACAATTAAAAAAAAAAAATATTGATATATGTCTAAATCAACACAATCGACACTTCGACATATATTACATAACTATTTTCAAGCTTTAATCAGCTCTCTTATCAAACATACAAATATATCTATATCTCTTGGGGGGTATTATGTTTAGCTATTTTGCAACTCTTGCTGGCCTTTTTGGTGTAGCTAAATATGTTCTTGACCGTATGGCCGTCTTAACATATGAACAAGTTGTCCTGTCTCTTACAGAAGCCATAAAAAAGGGGGGCCTCTAACTCAAGAAGAACAATAGCGCATTATTTCGAATACCGCAAGAAAAATGTGGGAAACTTTAGTAGTCAAGACGGATGCCACCATTTGCACTTTTTGGATGCGCCTAGGCCTCGCCGTTCGTTCTTTTTATCAATACATGGTCCCGGGCGTCGTATGTTCTGCTTTATTTCTACCCACTTATATATTAACCTACCCCTTTTGCTTTTTCATTGAGAAAAAGAAGATGCAGGTTGTGAATAAGGAGGGTCTTAGCATAGAAGAAACACCCTCCGGAGGGCTGCACGTCTGGGGAAGAGGTTGTGATGGAGAATTGTTCAAAGAGAGGCTGTGTAGGGCGGGGGTGCGTGTGGAATACTTTCGGCATGGGAGATTAACCATTCAGGGTGTGGGTAGGCGCATTTTACAATGGACCCCCTTAACACAAATGAAAAGAGTACCCTCACCATTTTTTCCAGCGGGAACCCCACCCGAAATAAGGACTCTAATACCTCAAGCTCAAAGGTGGAATAGTTTATATGAACAAATTTATCATAACAAAGAACTGGATGAAGAGACCCTGTCGTTTCAAGCCCAATTCCTTTGTCAACCTCCCTTAGAGGTGGAAAAAGAAAAAGATCTTCAGAGTATTCTTAAAAGGAGCTTCGAGCTAAGGGATGAGCAGGGACTAAACGAGGGGGAATCCCTGGAGGAAAGTGTAAGCAAGAGGTTGTCCAGCGTTTTAACTAACAGGTGGATCTTTAGGCTTCCCGAGAAGGAGTGGTTTAAGTATATTAATGGGTCTTGGTCAACCCATGAAGCGGCGGACTATGATCTCATGAATGAGATAGAGGATGAATTATGCAAGATAAGGAGTAAGTATGCCGGGGGTTTTAGAAAGAAGATGGGAACACTAGTGTTCCAAAAACTAATGGAGGAACATTTAAGACAGCGTTTGTACAAAACGCCTAATCTACTGAAGGGAGTACACTTTCTCAATGGAATATTGGTGGAGCGAGACGGGCGGTGGAAGCTTATTCCGCCCGACCTAGAACAGTGGTCCTTCCACCAATGTGGTATAGCCTATGATGAGTGTACACGGCTTACTCAAGTTCAAAAAGGTTTCTTGTTAAGCTTGACCAACGGGGACCCGCTTAAGCTTAATGCTATAAGGGCCTACTTACGGCTCTTATTCACACTTGATAACAGCGAGCAGTTTTGTCTTTACTTGTGGGGCCCAGGAGCAACGAGTAAATCGACCTTTGTACAGCTATTGGAATACATTTTAGAGGAGGCTGTCTATATGTTAGACATATTAAGATTGACCCATCGTTTTGAAATGAGAGCTCTTCAGGACAAGGTACTTATTACACTTCTAGATATACCCCTGAAGGTGAACGACGCACACTGTTCTTTGATCAAAAGAATGATATCGGGGGATAAGGTCGTTGTTGAGATAAAACATGGTAGCATCTATGGAGTAAGAGTAACTGCTCTGCTATTAGTAACATCTAATTATCGTTGGTTGGCTCAAGATCGGACCAGTGGGTTTAGAAGGCGTATACTGTATGTGCTTACGCCTAGGGCAGCCTCCCAAAGAGATCCCTTCTTGTTAAAGAAACTAAAGGTAGATATAAGTGGATTGATTAATTGGGCTTTAGAGATGCCAGACGATAGGGCCCGGATAGGACATAGTGTAAAGGCGATCAGCGGTCTACTTAGGTGCAAAAAAAGTGCCTCTTGCGGGGAGTCTCTATGAATCATATCTACAATACGTGGATGCACAGGGGATTGAGCCCGTATCCTACTATTCCTTTGGGGACGTCCTGGACGAAACGTTGAGGGCTATAGGATATCGGGACATTGTTACTAAGCGAAGGGTGCAGGGAAGAGTGGTTGTGGGCGTTAGCTTTCATGAGGGAGATCTCATTAGGAGGGATCTGAGTTTGGCTGTAGTCAAGGATCTTACGGAGGTGGAGCCCTGGGAGGGATTTTGGGAGGATAAGGAGGTGTTTGATAGGGTCAATAATGAGGGAGGGGAGGAGAACACAACAGAGAATGAGGTAAATGATGAGAGAAAGGTCGACAACATACCTAGTCTTGAAGGGAAAGATGATGATGTTGATTATGTCGATTGTGAAGACACTCGTGAAAATTATGTCTATGGTGGTTTTTACACCCTTTGTTTTGACGAGGAGGACGAGGATGTTGATTATGTCGATTGTGATAGATCTCGTAAAAAAAGAGGTGATTAAGAAAGAACGGCGGAGGTTGTCGTAGAGAGTGGTTGCAAAAAAGAGAATGAGGGCGGGATGTCTTCAGGGATGCACTTCCTCTTAGGTCCTCCAAGGCCCCCTCTAGAAAGGGTGGTGTAGGGTGACCTCCTAAGGGAGAGGTTGGGAGACCTTACAAGAGAGGAAGAGGAGAAGACAAAGGTTTTTTTAGAGAGGCGTCCCAGATTAAAGTAGATGTTTTTATCCCTACGGGAGGAGTGGACCGAGAGCCAAATAGTAGAAGAGGCGGGAAAGATAATATCGTCTGATGAGTCGGCCAAGGAAACTATTGACCAACTATACACCTTCCTAGAGGGGGATAGCAAACGCATGTGCTTAGGTCTCCCCCCCAAACTTGTGCATACCACTACTATGGTGGGCCTAGCTTACCCGTTCGCATCAAAAATTGAGAGTAGTCTTCAAGCATTGAAGAGGTCGCCCGCACTCTATGGAGAGCTAATGGCTACCCTTAATGGCGCGGCGAAGAAAATTGTAGAGACGAGCTACATGCTCTTTAGACTATTTCGGCGTCAGGGTAGCACCTACTTTAACCGTGTGTGTCCTGTCAAGGAATTATTTGCGATGTCCTACAAAGATTCCCCTTGCTATCCTAGGCTGATCCCCTTGAATTCAGGGGGATCACGTACTATCTCTTGTCTCCGACGAGATTGCAAAGCGGTTATTCGAAGATTGATAGACAAATTCCTTCTTCCCAACAATTTAGTACTTTGTGAAATTGATATGGTTGCTTGTCACACTGGTATTTATGCGGGTCTGGTAGGACTATTATCGTCCCCCATACGTGGGAGGCATACAATACAGGCCAGTTTTGGTCTCACATCATGGATAAATGGGGAGATGAAGTTCCTAAGAAAATTCTAAAAGCAATCTTATATTCTGGCCTAAACGGTGCTAGTCTTAGGGGGAAAGGGTCTATATGCTCAAAAGTAAAAGAATTATATGGCCAAGATGGTCTACTTTTTGAGCAGTTTCTCGATAAGGTCCTAAGCCACCCCATCCTTTTGGAACTTACCCGATTTCAGTCAACCCTTAGCCAAAGATAAATGATTTATCTCCCCTCACTGGTACAACCTTACTATGGAAAGATAGAAGAAGAACAATATGGAAAGCGTGGTGGCAGTAGGTACCATGGACTCTTATCCTCCCGTATATTGGCATCCCACGAAGTGGTCTTACTGGCATACCTTGTTGATTACCTCTGTAGTAATGCTCTGGGTATTACTATTAGTTTGGAAAATGATGGACTTCTCTTCCTTACCCGGAAGAACCGATGTGACGAAGTTTTTGCTAAACTTGATTCTTATTTGCAAACACTTAGTCATCAATTTCTTGGCGTAGGAATACCCCTCGAGAGAAAGTAGGTAAATGTTCTACTCCACCTTATTAAACAATAAATAAATAAAAAATTATTGATATATGTCTAAATCAACACAATCGACACTTCGACATATATTACATAACTATTTTCAAGCTTTAATCAGCTCTCTTATCAAACATACAAATATATCTATATCTCTTGCGGGGTATTATGTTTAACTATTTTGCAACTCTTGCTGGCCTTTTTGGTGTAGCTAAATATGTTCTTGACCGTATGGCCGTCTTTACATATGAACAAGTTATCCTGTCTTTTACAGAAGCCATAAAAAAAGGGGGGCCTCTAACTCAAGAAGAACAACAGCGCATTATTTTGGATACCGCAAGAAAAATGTGGGAAACTTCACTAGTCAAGACGGATGCCACCATTTACACTTTTTGGATGTGCCTAGGCCTCGCCGTTGGTTCTTTTTATCAATACATGGTCCCGAGCGTCGTACGTTCTGCTTTATTTCTACCCACTTATATATTAACCTACCCCTTTTGCTTTTTTGTTGAGAAAAAGAAGATGCAGGTTTTGAGAGACCGAACCCGTGATATGGCCATCCAAGGCCTGTGGAGCTTCATCATCCCTTTTATCGCGGGTTTAATAGCTGCGTCTGCTCTTGTCCAGGTAATTGATTACATCCGCCTTTCGGATAGCGACGGCCCTAATGGCCCTGAGATACAACAACATACTATGAAACTAATTGTTATTGGGCCTGGAAACCTCTCCTTTACACTGCCTTACCATCTTGTCCTTTACACTGCAATATATATCCTTATGTGGTTTGCCGTCTTCCACACCTTGAGTTTACATAGTATGTTAATGGCAAACGACGTGAGTAAGCCATCTACTCCCCCTTCCTAAAGAGGCTATTGACAAATTTTTCCCCTTGCCTTTTTGTGCAATCTTGGATATGATATACTATGAAGAGGTGAGGCCACCCTACGGTGGTCTCCCTTCCCTAACAATACAAACAGTATTGGAGTGATGTACATGTACAAAGTCAAATAAAGAGGGTAAGGTGTTTACATATTAGGTGAACCCTACATATATGATGATCTACTCATTACTTACCCACCTCTCCTATTAAAAGGAGCCAATTATGAATTATTCTATTCCTAAATTTTCTCACTTCTCTTGTCTTATACGAAGGAGGTATAGATTGTGGTATCCAGTACTATCCTTCTTTCTAAAGGGGACCAAGACTTAACTAATTCTTCTCCATCTATTGATACTAATAGTATGAAACTTGAGTCTCTCAAATACATGCTTTTACAACAATGGATCTATAACAACATAGTTGAGTTGGCCTCCGCTAGACTTCCGCTCAAGACGGCTTACACTTTTTATTCTATAGACTGCAACAAGAAGATACACCCATGCGTGACAATCCAAGCATTTAATCGCTCTCTCGAGGCTGCTCGAACTACGAGGTGGCTATCTGTGCAAAAGCCCCGAAATTCTCGTGGTATTGTCTACGAAAATTTGACTTTATGTGAATGGGTTCCTGATGATACAAGCAACCTCTCAGATGGTGAGGAAACTACTCCTAAATAAGAACAGAGGTACCAGCTCCATCCTAGTGAGGAGTTCCCTCACCCCTCTAAGCTAAAAGCGTGTTACTCCTGGAGGCTGTATGAAACATGGATGGAATTCAAAAGACTATCTCGCGAGACAATTGTATGATGATGCAAGCAAAAAATCTTCAACTCCCCCCGGAATGGAGGATGCCTTTAATATGACTCTCAATCCACTTTTCCTTGCTAGTAGAATTGGCGACAATCCCCCACCCTCACCTCAAGGAAGTAATGACAACTCACCTAATGAACAAGAATACTACCAAGATAAAATGCACATAGACATCGACCCAAAATACCCTGAAGCGACCGCCTCCTCTAGTAGGATGGCTGGCGGTTTTTTTCATAACGAGATCTTGGAGGAACCAGACATGTTTAAGAATAGCGGCCGTCGTCTCTCTGATTCTAATATAGATTATGACCTTGAGTCCTTTCCCATCCCTCATACAACAAGTTACCACCTTATAGGGACACCACCTAATTATCATCGCAAGGAAGAGATAGCCTTCAAGAATTTTTTAAAGGAGGCTAATCATATATGGTTTACGCCCTTCTTGGCTGGCCTCCCACGATGGTTTGAGACCTCGTGGAGGAAAGGGCGAAAGAAGATGTCCTTCAAGGAGGCACCCGTGGGAAACAACATTCTGGCCCCCCTTGAGAAGATTAATCTGTCGCCAAGTCAGATGTTTTCTGCTCAGGTGGCTTTTGGAATGTTGGCTCTCTTATTTGTGTCCTTTCTTGGTTATAGCTGGTTTGAACAAAGGAGAAGCTCCCAAAAGAATATAATCAAAATTAACGAGAACCGCTTTAAAGGCGATCAAGTCGTCCATCTAGTACCCAAAAAGAAGTATCTCCAGGATCTTGCCAAACAACGATTGGACTATCTGAGCCCCCCTTCACAAAGACGATTCAAGAGTATGCCCATCGATCGATTTAATGAAGTTGCACACGAGAAGCACTCTCTCACATAGTGTTTCATGCACGGACCAAACATATTGAGGTGCATTATCACTATGTGAGAGAGCGCCTTCATGCAGGAGATATTGATTTGGTATATGTGCCTACACAAGATAATGTGGCAGACATATTCACCAAAGCTCTTCCACGGAAAAGTTTGAAGCTTTTCGCAAAGCTTTAGGCTTGTTACCTTGTGGGGGCTGATCTGTCACTCCCTGTATGTGTTCACATCATTTGCTCCAGGGGGGTTTGTTACACTTATGTGTTCCTCGAGTAGCTTTGATGTGAACCTTTTCCCTATACATGGGCACTTCTTACTCTAGTGCTGGCTAGAGGTTTTTTCCCATGTTACCACATACTTGATACTCTCATATGTGGTGGTACTTTGTACTTAGGGATATTATTTAGCTCTTACTTCAGCTCAATTCATCGATCAATAGAGAGAGCTATTCCAGCCATCGTCTTCTCCGTGTGTCTTGCTGCGTTTGTGCTCTTTGTGTGTGCTTCTTGTGTGTCTCTCGCACTTCTACACACACCCAACACTTATCTGTGAGACAACAAACTGAATATCTAATCGAGTAATGCATAAGTAAATCAAGAATCCAACAACCTGCTGATAGAGAACAACATAAAATGCATCTCCAACATCATGAAGACTCAATCGTAAGCCTGCCTCCATAGGGGTGGCAATAGGCTTACAGTCTTCAAGGCCAAAAGGTTGCAATAATGTGTCAATATATTTCATTTGGCACAATGCCATTCCACCATCAACTTGCATAAATTGAATGCCCAAATAGTGATGCAAATGCCGAAAATGAGACATCTCAAATGAGGCATGCAAATCAACCTTGAAATCAGCAATATGGGTGTCATGAGGACTAGTGAGCAGCATGCCATCAACATATACCACAATGATGAGAAGCACATCATTAGCATGCTTAACATATAAGGTGCTTTCAATTGGATTGTTTTCAAAACCATGTGCAATCAGATAGGCATGTATCTTTTCATATCAAGGATGTGGTGCTTGCTTTAAACCATATAATGCCTTCTTAGGCCCGCACACCTAGTTTTCATGCCCTTTGTGTACAAAGCCATGGGGCTAAAAAACATACACTTCTTCATGCAAATCACCATTCAATAATGTTGTTTTAATGTCCAACTAATGCACATTCCAACCGTGATGTGTTGTAAGTCACATAAAGACTAGGTACCATTTTTCATGATAGCATCATATTCAGATTGCATTGCAGCCATCCATTGTTCAGAATTTTGTGCTTCATCAAATGAAAAAGGTTCAATCTCATCACAGAGACTAGAGGCAGCCATATCATAGCAATTTGATGCAAAAGAGGCACTATGAGAGCCTAACCGAGTATGATATGATAGAGGTGTATCTAATTTGTTGTCATGCAAGGTCTGCACTAGCCATTTTGACATAGTTTTTGCTTGCTCAATATCAGCTCTCTCATCAACACCATGTAAATCTGCATCAGAAATGGAATGATCTGCATCATCACATGAAACCTACAAAGGCTCAGAAGTTGCCTCATTAGGACTAGCACTAGAGTGTCCACCTATAAAAAGAGGTAGCAAAGTATCATACATGTCTTTGGAGCTAACAGATGTCTCCTTAGTACATGAAAGAAATGGTTAAATAGCATCTTCCACAAAAAAACAACATCATGGCTAACCAAAATGCGTTCAGTATGTGGATGATATAGATGACAGCCTTTACTTTCAGAACTGTACCCAACAAAAATACATTTTACTGCTTTATCATCCAATTTTCGGTGATGTTGTTTAGGCACTAATGCATATGCCAGACAACCAAAAACATGTAGATGAGCAACAGATGGCTTGAGACCATGCCAAGCCTCATATGGAGTGATAGAGTGCAACGATTTAGTGGGACACCTATTCAGTACATATGCTGCACACATAACAACCTCAAGCCAGAAACTATGTGGTAAAGCCTAACTCTTCACCATACACCTCACCATCTCCATGAGTGACCTACTTTTTTGTTCAGCAACTCCATTCCGTTGAGGTGTATATGGCACTTTACACTGATGTTTTATCCCAGGTTCAGCTAGAAATGCATTTAAGTCAGAAGACATATATTCCTCCCCTCGATCAGAACGAAGGGTGCCCATTTTACATGTTGATAGATTTTCAGCCAAAACTAGAAACTCTTTGAAGCACATAAACACTTTGGACTTTGCCTTCAATGGATATACCCATGCATGCCTGGAAAAATCATCAATGAAAGTCACGAAGTAAAGATAGTTCGCAAAAGAAGGTGTCTGCATAGGACCACAGACATCACTATGTACAAGCTGCAGTAGCCCCAACTGAACCATCTTTTGGAAAGGAAGAGCACTACATTTTTCCAAAATACAGCCTTCACATACATTTTTATGGGGTGCCTTAAGTTCGGGCAAAGAGGACACCATTTCAGATTTCTACAGGCGTAATAAACTAGCAAAATTCAGATGACCAAAGCATGCATGCCAAAGCTTTGCATCTGACGTAGCTTGAGAATCATGTACTGCACATGCCAAATCATTTATAGATCTTTCATAGTCTATGAGCTTATATAACCCACGACATAAAATGCCAGAAGCAATAATGGCATCGCCATTTGATAGATCATGAACTATACATCTGTCATCAACAAGTTTCACAACCAAGCCAATCTTATCTAATGCAGAAAGTGATAACAGACTTTTCTTGATCCTTGGCACAAACAAAGCACGTGAAAGAATTACCATCAGTAGTAGTCAAAATGATCTTACCAACTCCCATAATAGGATAGGATTTGTTGGAACATGTAATAGTATTCCCTATAGGGGTAGGCTCGAGTGAAGAGAAGAAATTGCGCTACGAGGTAATATGTTTAGTCGCCCCACTATCAAAGTACCAAACATCAAGGTCTACTGCAGACATGCACTACTTATGAGAAGATGGGCCAAAACTCCAAATAGCAGTAAACACCCATTCTTCTTCCTGCACAAGATTAGCAGACTCTATTTTTGGCAGAGAGGACTTGGATGTTTAGCAACCAGTTTTGGATAGCTCTTGATGACATTATCATTTGCTTTACAGTATTTTCAAAACAATTTATGCTTATCTGATTTCTTCCATCTTTTTCTTCCTTCCTCAAATGTGCAGCATTTGCGGATTTCTGCTTACTAGTAGAAGAGCTCCATTTACCTTTGACCTTCTGACTATCCAAGAAAGCTTGATCTGCAACACACATAATATACCTATTCTGCCTAGATTGGTCTTCGTGCAATAGAACTGAGACTAACTCCTCAAATGACAAGGCATTTGGATTTCCTTTCATCATCAAATGAAGAGTAGAACCAAGACTCTGATATGAGTTGGCAAGACCATTCAGAACAATCTGCACAAGTGAGCTATGTAGTATAACTTCATCATAAAAAATCAAGTGTTCTTTCAAATCCTTGATTTTTGTGAGAAAAATGTCCATAGAATCACCTTCATTCATGTGCTAACTCTCCATTTGTTTTTAGAGATAAGCAACACAGCATGGTACAATGTGGTAAGTGTATCCCAAGCATCCTTAGCTATTGTGCATGAGTGAATGTGAGGAATAATGGCACGTTTGACAAACAAAGCTATCAATGCATGTGCCCGAGCATCTCTGCTATCCCAATGAATTTGCTCCATAGTAGGTGCAACAAAAACAGTAGCACGAACAAGAATCTGCAGAATATCATCATCTTCGATACCATCCCTATCAGCTTCAGCACTTGTGTTTGCAGTACTTATACCCGAAGGTGTAACAGGATGTCTTTCAACACCCTGCACAATATTCCATAGTCCTTTTAGACCAATACATGATTGTTGATATATTTAGATAGTGATGTGTGTGAACACTCTAGGATTGTCGGGGCACTTTTTTCCCTCTTTAGGAGGTTTCTTTCCCCTGACTTGTATATATGCCTATTGCCCTAATGGGCTACTCATCTTTGTACATTCTCTAGTAATACATTCAGTATTGTGTGTTGTGCTCCAAGCTTCTTCTTCTTCCTTGTGTTGTTTGCATGCTTCCGCAGACGTCTAACTCCAACAATTGGTATCAGAGCAGGTCCTCGCTTCATCTAGGGTGCCGTCGATACTCCTCCGTTTGCAGTCTCAAATTCGCACGAAATTTGGTGAGCATACTCAAGGTGTCTCAGAGATCAAAACAGCTTCGCTATGTGGTGCCGAAATCATGCGATCTGAGCTCGTTTCGGCCTCCGAACGCATTATCACAGTGCTCATGCAGGCCATTTCATCTTTTTGTGTCAAAGGTATATACCAGTTTCTGTTCGCCAATATAAGCATCTCGAAGTCTGCTACAGGTTTAGCAGAATTTGTATGGGTAGTTCTGTTCAACTTTTTGAGATACAATCAATTTTCTGCATCAAGGTATTTTAGTCACCGGCCATGGCTGAAAGCAGTGATGTATTCGATATGTTGGCTGTTGACGATAAGTTGGATGGTACCAACTATCCGTTATGGGCTTATATGATGCGACATGTGTTGGTTGCAAAAGGATTGTGGAACATTGTACAGGGTGTCGAAAAACGTCTTATCACACCTGCAACTATTACAACTGCAGGTACTAAAGCTGATGTAGAAGGTGTCGAAGATGATGGTATTCTGCATATTCCTGTTCGTGCTACAGTTTCCGCTGCACCTACTATAGAGCAGATTCGTTGGGATGGCAGAGCTGCACATGCATATGCATTGATAGCTTTGTGTGTCAAACATGCCATTATTCCTCATATTCACTCTTGCACAATAGCTAAGGATGCTTGGGATACACTTACCACATTGTACCAAGCTAGGAATGAGGCGCGTGTTGCTTACCTACGAAAACAGTTGGAGAGTGAGCACATGAATGAAGGTGATTCTATGGACAATTTCCTAACAAAGATCAAAGACTTCAAGGAATAGTTGATTTCTGCTGATGAGGTTATAATAGATAGCTCACTTGTGTAGAACGTTCTAAATGGTCTTCCTGATTCATATCAGAGTTTTGCTTCCACTCTTCAGCTGATGATGAAAGGTAATCCAAATGCCTTGTCATTTGAGGAGTTAGTCTCTGTTCTATTGCAGGAAGATCAATCTAGACAGAACAGGTCTATTATGTGTGTTGCAGATCAAGCTTTCCTGGCTAGTCAGAAGGGCAAAGGAAAATGGAGCTCTTCTACTAGTAAAGTAGAAATCTGCAAATGTTGCACATTCGAAGAATCAAGACAAAGATGAGAAAAAATAAAAAATGCAGAAATTGTTTTGTAAGTATTGTAAAGGGAATGATCATATCATAAAGAACTGTCCAAAACTGGCTGCAAAAGAAGCAAAGAAGGGAGAGGCTGGAATGGTTGTTACAGAAGCCTCTACACCAAAAATGGAGTTTGCTAATCTTGTGCAGGAAGAAGAATGGGTGTTTAGTACTGTTTGCAGTTTTGACCAATCTTCTCATGAGCAGTGCATGTCTGCAGTAGACTCAGATGTTTAGTACTTTGACAGTGGGGCGACCAAACATATTACCTTGTAGCGCAGTTTCTTCTCTTCACTCGAGCCTGCCCCTACAGGGAATACTGTTACATGTGCCAACAACTCCTCTTATCCTCTTATGGGAGTTGGTAAGATCATTTTGACTACTGCTGATGGTAGTTCTTTCACTTTGTCAGATGCTTTATTTGTTCCAGGGATCAAGAAGAACCTCTTATGAGTTTCTGCATTAGCCAAGATTGGCTTGGTTGTGAAATTTGTTGATGACACATGTATGGTTCATGATCTCTCAAATGGTGATGTGATTATTGCTTCAGGCATTTTATGTCGTGGGTTGTATAAGCTCATAGACTATGAAAGATCTGTAAATGATTTGGCATGTGTAGTAAATGATTCTTAGGCTATGTGAGATGCAAAGCTTTGGCATGCACGCTTTGTTCATCTAAATTTTGCTAGTTTGCTATGCCTGCAGAAATCTGAAATGGTGTCCTCTTTGCCCAAACTTGAGGCACCTCGAAAACATCTTTGTGAAGGTTGTATTTTGGGCAAAATACAGCGTTCGTCCTTTCCAAAAGATGGTTCAGTTCGAGCTACTCAGAAATTGCAGCTTGTACATAGTGATGTCTGTGGTCCTATGCAGACACCTTCTTTTGGGAATTTTCTTTACTTCGTGACTTTCATCGATGATTTTTCCAGGCATGCATGGGTATATCCATTGAAGGCAAAGTCCGAAGTGTGTATGTGCTTCAAACAGTTTTTGGTTTTGGCTGAAAATCTGTCAGCATGTAAAATGGGCACCCTCCATTCAGATCGAGGGGGGGAATATATGTCTTCTGATTTTAATGCATTTCTGGCTGAACGTGGGATAAAACACCAGTGTACAGTGCCGCTTGCTAGCTCATGTATATCTTGGTTGAGCAAGAAGCAGCCTACTGTGGCCACTTCTAGTTGTGAGGCTGAGTATAGGGCAGCTTTCACAGCTACTGTTGAGTGTGTGTGGCTCACACGCCTTATGGCTGATTTGGGTGTTGGTCAGTCTTCTACCACCACCATCTTCACTGACAGTCAGAGCGCATTGGCAGTTGCGAGGAACCCTGTGTTCCATGCTCGCACTAAGCACATTGAGGTGTATTATCATTATGTCAGGGAGAGGTTCTCTGCTGGGGAGATCAGCTTGGCATATGTGGCCATATAGAACATTGCAGACCTTTTCATGAAGGCTCTACCTAGGGAGAAGTTTGAAGCTTTCCGCAAAGCTTTGGGCTTACTTCCTTTTGTGGAGTGATTTGCACATAGCTTGGCACTTCCTTATACATGAGTGCCACCTACTTGTTCACCGCATCACTCCTAGGGGGGATTTGTTGATATATTTAGGTAGTGATGTGTGTGAACACTCTAGGACCGTCGGGGCACTTTTTTCCCTCTTTAGGAGGATTTTTTCCCCCGCCTTGTATATAGGCCTATTGCCCTAATGGGCTAGTCATCTTTGTACATTCTCTAGTAATACATTCAGTATTGTGTGTTGTGCTCCAAGCTTCTTATTCTTCCTTGTGCTGTTCACGTGCTTCCGCAAATGTCTAACTCCAACAATGATGCATCATATAAGCCCATAATGGGTAGTTGGTACCATCCAACTTATCCTCAACAGCCAACATACAGAATACATCACTGCTTTCAGCCATGGTCGTGACTAAAATACCTTGATGCAGAAAATTGATTGTATCTCAAAAAGTTGAACAGAACTGCCTAGAGGAATTATGCTAAACCTATAGAAGACTACGAGGTGCTTACACTGGCGAACCAAAACTGGTATATACCTTTGGCACAGAAAGACAAAATAGCTTGCACAAGCATTGAGATAATGCGTTCGGAGGCGGAAACGAGCTTAGATCATGATTTCGGCACCACAAAGCAAAGTTTTTTTTATCTTTGAAACACCCTGAGTATGCTTACCAAATGTCATGCGATTCTGAGACTGCACCCAGAGAGGTGTAGACAATGCCCTAGATGAAGCAACGACTTGCTTTGATACCAATTGTTGGATTTAGATGTCTGCAGAAGCACGTGAATAGCACAAGAAAGAAGAAGAAGCTTGGAGCACAACACACAATGCTGAATGTATTACCACTAGAATGTACAAAGATAAGTAGCTCATTAGGACAATAAGCATATATACAAGCTGGGGGAAAAAACCTCCTAAAGAGGAAAAAAGTGCCCTAGCAATCCTAGAGTGTTCACACACATCGCTACCTAAATATATCAACATTTCTATCTTTGTAAAATTCCATAACTATTTATGGACTCTAGGTATTTATTCTTTTTAGAGGATAAATATGGGAAACCAAAAAGTCATGAAATTTTGAATTCGGTATCAAACCAATTAACCGAATCTTTTATTTTTTGAACTTGATGCCCTATTTCCTAGATAAAGAGAAAGAATCTCATCTAACTCTACTCACGCATTATTTTCAATTCAAAATGGATGTATTGAGGTCGTTGAATTCAGAAACAATCTGTATAAAAACTCTAAAGAACTCATTGATACGTTCGATGAATATACAATCAATTTCATCATCTTCATGCTTGTTTCTCACTTCCCTGGATCATCTTTTTCAACATCTGTTGAATTGCAGACATTGGTTCTCAGTCCTTTGATGTCTAATGCTTATGGATAAGGAATCATTGGAAAGCTATAAGTGTCCAAATTATGTCTGTAAAGCTTTAGAGCATTTGGCTTCATAGAGTGCCAGGCATAGATATTTAATCTCTTCAGGTTATTGTATACATACTCCTAAAATATTGGGATGACCACCTATTGATGTCAAGGTTATAATTGAGTAAAGCCTTGCTCATAACTTGCATTCTTGTGCATATTATATACTTAACACTATATGTCATCATGCCAATTGTAATCAATCAAGGAGCACTAAGCTCTAGAAATTACACATTCCAATGAAAATAGTAAGTTCTTCGTGTAGTTATGTATGTGAAAGTTATCTATTTTCAATCAATTTTTTGATCTTTTGAGGCACATAGCTATCTTATTGGATCCAATTGAAGATTATAAGGTTTACTAAATTCTCCAATAGTAAAAGGGCAAGTCCTATGTTGGTTACCTGGACCACACTTCAACACTTTCATCATTTGATTTCTACTATTTACTCTTTTTCAAATACTTTCAATGGCATCAGAGATACATCAACATGGGTGATGTTTTCCTTCAATCATTAGGGAAAGAAAGGAACCGTGCATTGGCCTTTTAAGAACCCCTAATTTTTAGGGATTAAGCTTAATTCTATTGTTGTTTAAGGTGACAAAGTGCATTTAATAGGGCACTTTTTAGTAGGCTAGAGAAAACTTTTTTTAAAGGCTTACTAGGCTTCTCTCTCTCTTCTTTTCGAGAGAGATGAAGGGTATGTACTTTTCACATCATCAAGATTGAGCATGTATGGGAATAACAAAAAGATTTCTTTTTAATGTCTCAAATTCAATGTTTATTTACTTGAAAGGGACCATATTTAATACATATGGCAAAAATGACTTTTTTAGCTCATTTTCTAATTTTCTTTTTTAAAAAGTAGTATTTTCAAAATGGCTTCAAAAGTAGAGTGCCAAATCATCAAATTCATGAGTATTTTTCCCCAAAAAAATGATGTTTTTAAAATTTCATTATTTCGTGCCATACTAAGTGCAAAAACACATGTTGACACATCCACATCAAAGAAACCAAAATTTCCGTGCAAAAATCATGTTCTAGAGTCCCTCCCAACAAATTTCTACTCTAATTCTCATAATCTTGTACTTGTTGGCAAAGATGGTGTTGACACCTATTACAAACTTCACATTGGGATGCCTCCATGCCCTTGCGTCAACAAGTATCCATGTCCTTGTGCCTAGAGGGTTTTCTCCAAAAACAAAGTGCAACAATGATGTGAACTCTCAAAATGAATGTCATGCAGGTGGAGAAAAGGGTATTGAACTTTGGACTCATGGTATCCTCCTAATCCAATGTCTTCTTGTCATCCAACATTTTATAACTTCTCAACTTTACTTCAATTCACCGGTGATGATAGAGCTCGACTCTTAGGTTATTGTCAATGATTATCTACTCTTTCTACTGCGACTACTAAGTATTGGATAGAAAAATATCAAATCTATCATATAAGGATGGTCACTTTAGAAAGCACAATCATATCTTTACAAGAACAACTTTCAAAGCATGAAAAGCATATTGAAGAAAAGGAGAGCATAATTGAGAAATTAAAACTCCAAGAATTGAGGGGAACACTACTTGGAATGCAATATAGGAAACGATCATTAGCATCCTTTGAATCTCTTCCAATGGTGGTGGTGCATGCAAACAATGAGTTTTTGCAATGAGGTTTGTCTTGCATTTGCATGTTTTTTTGGAGACTTTCATATTCATTTTTGTATTATGTAGGTCATTTCTTGAAGATGTTAGTGCTTCATCAGCAAAAAAGGATCACTTCAATTTATTAAATTCTTGCATGTGGTTAGTATTTTGGAGCCACTTATAGGAAACCTTATCAATATGCAATTGATTAAATATTTTACAAGAAAATTACAAGTTACACTCCTGGAGACATGCAGATGGTACGTGATGAAGCAGGCATTAGTACTAGAGGATACGCTACATCATACAGTGTTTTGAAGCATGCATTACAAAGGAAATGCATTTAAAGTAGTATTTTTCCATTCCCTTAGAAAATATTGCTTAAAAACTTGATGTCCAATTAGGATATAGTCAATATTCTTGGAAACTACTTAAATATAAAGGATATTATGCCTATGTCCATCTATAAATCAGTTATATGCAAAAAGAAAAAGAGTTGAAAAGCTTATCCAAAAGGGATTCCATTACACAAAGTACCACAACATATTCATCGATTTAGAGAGGCTTCAATAGTCAATGGTTCGATTTTACAGATCCACCACACTAGATATATCCATTATTCTTATTTTGATATGCATTGTATTCTAATGTTGTAAAGTTTTCGATAATATATGAAGATTTTTATACCAAATTTAGGTTCATATTGAAGCTAGAAAAATATCAAATCATAAAGGGATGATGAATTGAGATATTGAGTTTGACATTCATCAATGAAGCTATGATGAATGCCATATGTGATGAAAGTAATAACTTTAGGTCTAACTGTACACATAGTGTTCAATTTGAGAAAGATATATGGTGGTTAGGTGCTATTGAAGTACCTAAAGAATCCAATGGTGTTCTTTCATGGATTTTCAATAGGACCCCATGGATCACTAACGTAATAGCTTCTCAAATTCATGGTGCAAAACTCAGCATAGGAGCCTTAGGTGATTTTGAGATAGACAGACACTTGGGAGGGGATTTCAAGACTATCAAATGCATGTTAGGTTGCAAGAAAGGTGCATCTTCTCTTTATCCATGCCCATTTGACACGAGGTTATACACTAAGAAAGGGACAACAAAAGAGACAAATATGATTTAGATGAATACATAAATGTATCTACTTTTCCAGAATGGGATAGACCTTTGTTAAGGTGTCCAATGTTAGGAAAACCTAATCCTGACACATTAGATGAAGATTGGAATCTCATTATTCCATTTACATTAGCTAATGTTCACTTTTGCACATTGCATGCATTCACTAGAATATTTTATAGATTATTGAAGATCCATATAGAATACACATTTTCCATGAATCCAATTGATAAATGTGTACAAACCATCAAAAAATTGGAAGAGATGCTTAATTCAATTGGTTTTCATGGTGGCAATGTAACTCTAGTTCTCAAAAAACCTAGTGAATCTCAAGATAGTTTGCAACATGTATCAATGATAGGGAAGAAGGAAATAAAAGTTTTGAGAAGAGGTATTAGCCCAAAAAAAAATGATTGTGGGGAGCTATGGAAAGACTTTGCATGATCACCATTAACAATGATTCTCAAATAGACCTTATGAATAGGCAAAACAAGGTTTATTCATGCTTAGATACGTTGGTAGGCTTAATGAGTTTCACTAGCTCCAACAAAAATGAGCATCAATTGCTCCAAGATACATGAATTGAGTTCACAAATTGTTTCATCCTATCTTGGGGAGAAAGCAATATTACACATTACATTGTAAGTTTCTTAGTCTTTCAGATTTATTGTTGATAAGAGTTTTTCATACGTACTTATAGAATTTCAACATATGTCATTTGCACATGGAGAATTTTTCATGCATTGATATTGACCATTGGAGACTTTTAGCACAAATGAAATGGAGAAGTCACACTACATGGCTAGAGGTGTTTACTTCAAAAACACACGACATGTTGGTGGCACAATGTAGTCAAACTGTATTGACGAGATATTTAAATGGTTTTATCACACTAAATTTTCAAGGAAATATGCAATGGAATGAGCCAAGGAGTCAAAAATTACAAAAGCTACAAGAATTAATCAAAATAACATGGCTAGTGAAAAATAGAAGTCAACTTTGAGACCTTTACATCATGCTCAATGGATGGCCACAAGAACATGAGAGGCTTCGTCTTGGAAGTGGTCATTTAATCTTTTTTTGGTATTTTTTTGATAAATCATAAGGTTTCCAATACACTCTTCTCTACAAACATGTTTTGGTTTTTAACTATTTTTCTTCATTCAAATGTGAACAAAACCTTTTTAAGTGAAATTATATAAGAAGAGACTCATTCTCTCATTTCAACATTCTAGCACTATAAAGGGTGGCACAAACAAAGAAAACTACTAGAAAGGAACCCATTGACTTTCCTAGCTATGTGCAAGGCACTTAGCGACCACATGGATGCATCCTCACAAAAGACCACGTCGCGTGTGATGCTCGGTGTCCCATCGTGAAATAGGTGGTGGAAATAACTTTGGAAATGAAGAATCACATGAACAAGAAGTGGCAGATGGACAATCTAGTGAACCAATTAAAAATCAATAACAATCACCACCATCATCGCATGATGAGCCCACATCACCCAAGAAACCAACAATGAAAAGGCTGAAGGAGCGTGATCAAAGAAACTTAGTTCTCTTTGATGCTCTCGATGAGACTCCATAGGATGATTCACAACAATATAGAACTCCCCCCACAAGATTTTGAGTCAAGTGAGGAGAGTCACTCTGAGGCACCATGGGTAAGCCAAGAAATAGCATCAAATCATAGGGTGAACATAGCTGGCAAGACTCTACCAATGAATTAGGGATCCATACCAAATGATGAAGAGAGGGAGAAATCCAACGACAACATTTAGAACAAGGAGAAAGCTCAAGACAACCCCAATCACGACCACAACCAAATGTCCAACAAAGAACTCCAGCACAACAAGCAAGAGCACCACAATGAAGAAGAAGATACGAGCGGGCATTCACAAAGATAAGGCACTAATCAAAAGAAAGCGGAGCTGTTGATATCTGGAAGACCCTTTGGAAGGGTGGATAAAGAAGTTTTACAAAGATATTGTGTAGGATTAGGGATCCAAGCTCTAGATTTATAAGCTTTCCAAGAGGTAACTAAAGCATATTTGATATCAATGCTGGAGGATTCCAACCTATGCACCATCCATGCTAAGAGGATTATTATACATATGAGAATGGCTTATTATCTATGTCTTCATACTACTATTTGATGTTTGGATTGTATCATAACTTGCGATCATCAGAGGCACCACCCTTAAAAATCTAGATTTTAAATCTAGATTTTAAATCTAGATTTTCTTTATGTTTTGGCTGAAACCTTTGTATCCTTTTTGCTCCAAAATATACCTAGTAAATGAATATGTGTTGTTCTCCCATTATTAGCACCAAGATTACCTCTTATCTCTTGTGGGACATGTGTGTGTGTATGAGTCGTTAACGAAACATAGTGATGGAAGAACTATACTCAATCATTGGGGAAAAATGTGAAATAGATAAGACAATATCAATTGCACTCCCCCCTTCAATCAAGGAATCGCGAACATAAAACCAGTACTAGTGGAATCCACTCCATTTAAGTTGCTAACAAGATTGGAGACCCCATTTTTTAGCTCTAGTACAGCCAAGAATTTACGGATTTACTGTGGAAGAGGCAACAATCTTTCCTTTTTGAATGAACTAGAGGGGTTAACAAAGGACACAACGTTCTTGAGATCATATACATTACTTTCTAACTTCCTTTTAGAGAGGTGATCTAGGGATAGGCTCATTCGAATTGACCCAAGAACTTTTGCATAATTTCAAATGAAATCTTGCGTGAGCTATACCATGTTATTTCATGAATTTAGAAGGGCTATACTGAGAGCAATATACATAAGAAGTGAGGGTGGTGATCTTGACTTTTTAGGAAGATGAAGATGTAAAAACATAGTCACCTTGATTTGCATCAATTTGTACAAGAATATGTATAACCTTGTGCCTCAAATCTCATGTGAAATCCTAATGCATAAGGAAAATCACTTAGGCTTGCTCTATGCACCAATAATAGTGACTTGCATCTTTCGCAGAATATCATAATGAATTTCCTTGGAGTCTACTTTTCATTTAAGCTAATAAATTAAAATTGCTTGTAGACCTTTTCTAGAATTCTTCTTTTGTTTTTCCTCCTCCTCTTTCTTACTTGGTTTCACAAGACGTTTATGAGTTTGTTGTACTTGTGTTTGATTCTCTTTAACTTTCTCATTTTTAATTGATTTCTTCCCTTATTTAATCATTTCTCATCTCTCTTTTTCATTAGATCTCACAACTTCTTTAAGGTGCAATCTTTTTCCATCATCTTTGTCTTGTTTCCTAGTAACTTCTAGCCCAGTCTCACCTTCCCTGTGGATGTCTTCATACAAACACACACACACACACGGGCAAGGTGAATGAAGGCGCCATTGAAGCCTAAAAAATGAGACTGAAAAACCAACAGTGGAAATACTCGAATGTACACACTAGAGTCAATGAAAGATACACAAGGTGCAAACACTACTGGATACAATATTGCAATATTGCATGAGAGAGAGATAGAGGAACTTGCACAATTGTCCCAAATGGGAAAGGTTCATGGATACAAAATACCAACCAATGTGGAAGGGCCTAAATTGTAGAAATGGTGACAAAATTGAAGACAGTTCCAAACTCAAAAGAGATCCATATATCCATCGCTCTCTGAACAAGAAGTGGTGCACTAATTGGTCATGGATTAGTTGAGATATAAAGCTCAATCAATTGTACATGGCACGCATTATTGAGGAGAAGGGAGCGGTCCTCATGTGGCAAAACCTTCATGAAGGCATCTAGACTAATTTTGTAGATAATGAAATTATTGGTGCACCTCCTTGGTGTAAAAGATGTTTCCAGGGCAGACAAGACATCAAGGAGGTATTTTTCCCTTGGCCTATGAGTGTCAAGATCTAGAAGAATTTAAGGAATTCCCTTATGCTAGATTATTGTATCTGCTGAACAGAAGTGCTACTTGGTGAAGCCATTGATTGCTTAGTCACCCTGTGAAATCATGTAAGATCTCAATATCCCTTGAAAAATCTGGAAGGAAATATGCATAGCAAAATTTTGAGCTCTCCTCAAAGAATAGCCCCTTGAGAAATCCTAGAGATCCTAGGTAGAAGAATTGGAAGTTGAAAAAGTTCCCCCTCTCAAACACTACTAAAAGGTAATCATCTTAGAAAATAACAAGCCCCTAAGTGGATCCCCAATGAAAAAGATGAAAAAATGATAAGATGCCTATGTACCTCATTTAATCTTCTTGTTTTCTCTTTCAATTTAAATAGATCCTAAAAAAAAAGCCAATATAGTCTATCTTGTACATTCCATGATCATCATACATCATGCAAAATCCTATATGCGATATCCCTTTTTCTCATAATTAAGGACTTAAGAAAATGTTCTGTATGTTTGCAAAACCAATGGTCGGAGAGTTGTTAAAAGTATAGAGTCTCTCTCTCTCTCTCTCGCACACACACACACACAAACAGATGCACACACATGAGTGACGTGTTGATAGGTAAAGAACTAGTATGGACTTCAAATTTCAGCTTTATGTCCTCTTAAATGTGCAAGTCATCATATAGATTCTTCCGATTGTACACTAAAATTCGTTACATCTCCCTCTAAAATAGATCCATCAACTGCTCTATTTGTTAGGGTAATTGTAGCTCCCTCCCACATTCTATACTTTAGAATTTTACATTCATCATGCTTGATTACAAAATTTAGAATACCATTGCATTGAGTAATTGAAACATCATAGAAATCCACCATTTTGTGTAGGAGACGTTTTAGATCCATAAAAATGTTATTATGTTCGTCATAAGGAAAATTACCAGTTGGCTTTGATATTCCTTGTTAATGTGGAAGTAGTTGTCTATATACTCTACAATTTCATAATTGAGAGATGTTCTATGCCTCAAAAATTTAGCTAGACTTAATAAAAGAACTCATATAAATGCTTGAGCTCTAAGACATGATCAAACCACCTTCTAAATTGAACTACATCTTCTCCCACTCAACCTAGTATCCATTACATCTCGGATCTCATTGGCATCTACCTTAGAATTCACAAGAAAATCTTTCACAATGTGTTTTCGAAGTTCCTTGAATCTTTGAATCTTGAGTAATGCATCCATATATTAACTATTGAGAAGGGACTTAAGATGTTCCATAGAAAGAAAAGAATATGATGGAATAGGATCTATTCTAGGCAAACGGATGGACCTGATTTTGAATCACAAGTTATTAGTGATAGAAACCTAAAATGTGTGCTTTAACAAGCAACAAACTTCTCAACCTTAGATAAGACATCTGATATTGTGTCTTAGACTCTTAATTATCAATTTCCTCCCAAATATCAATTATGTACTTGAGGATGGGTCTACCCTTGATAATTCATTTATGATCTTTATTCATCCATGAGCGCATAAGGATTGTAATGTGGGTGGTAGGGAACTTAGTGAAGACTTCGTAGTCCATTGAGAGCATGATGATAGGCTAGCAATTTTGCTTTTTGTTCTTCTTGCGCTCGTTGTGGATGAGGTTATTCTCACCTTCATTCAAACAACTCATTAGTGCAGAAAAGCAAGCTGAGATCCTCACACCAATCAAAGCAAAGATGGACCACCAAACCATCTTTAAAGGTTCTAAAAAACTTAGTAGTTATTCCATCAAGTCTAGAAATCTTAAATTTAGGGAAGGTTCCATTATCGTCAAGGATTTCTGTTAAGAGAACCTAGTCTCCATGCTAGATAGAATTATTTATGACTCTCAACGAAACTTCACATTATATAAGATTTGGGGACTCACCTTGACCTTCCGAGTAACTAGAGTCCACATATGCATGTGCAATCTCCACCACTACCTTTACAACTTCTATTGGATTCTACTAGTGATAGTGATAGGTGTACTTGCCACTTGTGTCTCTCTGAACACAAGTCAACTCATGTATCTTGAATGAATGATTATAGAAAGCTCTAGAGCTCTTTCGGCAAAAATATCTCATCATGCTCCCATTGGGGTTGAACACAAGGCTACCTGTTTCCCATCCTTGAGAAGTAAGCACCATGCTAAGATTATAAGTTCTCTAATAGCACCTAATAAAATCATTAACTTACAACCTTGTCCTAGGTACTTTATAACACCCTTCACCTTGAAGAGAACTTTTCTCCTAAAAAATATGCTAGAAAATAGTTATTTTCCTCAGACACCATTCTTGATTCTAGTACTAAGACTTTGAATGCCTTTACCCAAGCCCTACGACTAGATAGTAGTTCTACTTTCAACCACGTGGATACTCTTGTTCCAAGTCTCATCATGAAGTATTGATAAGGACTTAGTTTTTATATACTCATATCTCTTAAATCAAGAAATCTCATTGGCTTACCCTCGGGATTTTCTAGAGATCTCCTCCTCAACTGAAGTTTAAGCATCTATTAATGTTTTTCATGTTCTAAATCTATAGAATCTCTTCGAGATATGTACTCCTTTGGGTATAGAAATCATAACACTTACATGCCACTACCTCTGGTTTTAGGGCTTAGTTAGGAACTAACTGAGATTATCTTATCGCTTTTCTTCACTCCTATTTGAGCTAAATGAACTTTTTGGCTCTTAAAATATGTTCACGCTTAAGCATATTCTAAGCAATTGAAATGATTGGTGCGAAAGTTGCTTGTTGCTAACTTGGATGATTACTCTCACTCCAAGTTGTACTTTAGAACTAACTCTCAATTCTTTTGGAATGAGTCCATGAATAATGGATACTCATCATAGTTCTTTCACTGTTATTATACTTTTTTCTACTATTAGAGTTATTATTCTTTTCAATGTCTATAGAACCATTTTGAAACATAAGTGGACTATTTCATGGTGCATCTATGGAAGACAATGGAAACAATGTCGAAAATATGTAAGTGCATGTGCGCATGCATCTATCCATGTCCATCACCTTTGATGCACTCAATCCCTTTCCGAAATTCATTTGATAATACAATCAAATGTTTGAGGTATTGAATTCTTGATCCCTCGTGTACAAATACATCCAAGTGGTTTCCTATGGGTGAACCCAATACAAATATACATGCACTTATAATTCACCCTTTTACAATGATCTTGTGCAACAAAAGCTGACACAGAATACAACTTGAGGAACTTCCTAAACCCCACTAATGAATTCCAACATGGCATAAAGGCTAAAACATGAAAACACACATCCAATACTCATTTCTGAGTGTTAAATATGCCAAATAATTCTTCCTAAAGTGATATTTGTTTCATCGGAACAAAAAAAGCTTTCCATCAAGACAAAATCATAAAAATGAAGCTCATGCATGGAGTAGAATATAAATTGCAGCAAATTAACGAAAAAGCGAGAGTTATTGCAATAGATTGCTGAAGCTCTACAAGAGACCAACACTTATCTCTTTGTAGAAGTCTCACGATTGACAACTACTGCTTCCAATCACCTGACCGAGATTGTGACCCTCCAGCAATGGTTGGAACAAGAAAAGGCCAAGATAGCTCAAGCTCTTTAGCAAACCCAAGCAACTTTCAATGACATTCTACAGAGCCATGAAGCAACCAATGGCTTCAATCAAGCTTCATTCTAAGAGCTTCTGGTGTGCATAAGTTGTGCATGATATCTTTTCATAGATATCCCTCATAGTTATGATAGTGGAAATCGACTGTGAAATTTGTTAACTTGTGGAGAAGTGGTACCTAACTTGGACTTAGCTTTGATGAGAAAATCAAATTTAGAGAAGTTTAGCTCAAACGTATTGAGAAGAAGAAAGTAGTGAGTAGGTAGTAAATTTGAAATGCTCCCATGTGGTGTAATAGAGGAAGATTTATGTCACCTTGTTTGATGATGAAGGCATTTAGAAGAAAGCCTTACTGAGGAAAGCGATCGGATGCTCTTCGACCTTCTAGAATGCTACTAGAGATTTGGAGAATCTAGAAGGAAAGATGTGTGACCTTCCAAAGAGATCTCTTAGTTTTGTAGGTAGAAAGAAGCACCCCCCCCTCTAGGCACCAAAGGGTGTCCATCCGAGAAAACTAGAAGCTGCTAATCGAGTGAGTACCTCATGAAGGGAATGATAATGTTGTACACCTTCTTTGTAACTTTCTTGAACTCTCTTGTACCTATTCATTGTCTTTTCTTATTTAAACAAATTTTGTTTAAAGAAAAAGAAGGTTAAAGGTATTTGCAAAGAAGGTTTATAACCTTTTCATCTCTTTCGGAAGGACCCAATTCATCATTTCTAGCTTCTTGTTTTCATAAATAAACACCTTGTGGTGCTTAAAGGAGGTGGGGGGTTACAATCATTAATCCTTCCTCTTAGACAAACAAGAGGATTTTGTATTTGTCCCAGGCTGTTTGGTTGGGTGGTTGGGCCTTTTGCCTCTTGAGGCGGGGGTGAGGGTTCAACCTGTAAGGAACATGTTATCATGGAAAGTTGTATCTTGTGGCTTATGTGCCACCATTTGCTCTGCCTCGCGGTAGTTGTGACCGTAGTCTAACCCAGCTATGTAAACCCCTGTTCTTGTGGGATAAGGAGGGTCCCATGGGTACTATGCCCTTCCTTGTACAGTTGCAATTTCACAGTTAAAGCCTGGAGGAGTATGCCTTCGCTGAATCTCCATTAAAAAAAAAACGGGGGGGGGGGGGGGGGGGGATTTTGTATAGACCACTCTCCGAGGCTTGTTGAAGTTGGCTCCATATCTTTCCCTCCAAATTTCTTAGAGCAGTTCCATTTTAATAACATTCTACAGAGCCAAGGAGCAACGGATTGCTTTAGCGAGGCTTCGTAGTAGGAGGTTTTGGAATCCGTAATGTACAATCAATATCTTTTCGTAGAGAGCCCTTGTAATTATGATAGTGGAGATGGACTGAGAATTTTGTTGGCCTTTGGATCTCATTGAGCATTGTCCTTCACTATCGTCTAGACTGTAGAATTTTCCAATGCGCCTCGATATTCCCTAATACTTAACAAAAGGTTGACTGAATCTCTATTTTCGCTACAAGTTTGACTGTATATCAATTCGTATAGAGAGTTTTTGGAGTGCGTAATACTACGAGATCGATGTTATGTGCCATTCAACACAACGACTTGGTTTCTAAAAGACCAGAGCTTTGACTCCATGATGTGCTTGTTGGTCCTTTTCTTTTGTGAGGTAGGAGCGGCAATCTTAATGGTCTTTTACACACGCATGTAAGCCACCATGTACTATTACCGAGAGACATAGAGAACTCAAATTCTCAAACTGTAATGATTAATGCAACTACAATGATGGTGTTATTCAGCCGTGCGCTCTCAAAGTGGAGCTTAGATGGCGATCTAGATTGACTCTAGATGAAGGGTTTACTAGTGCAGAATGCTATGTAAAGCTACACATAGGTCATGCTTATATAGTTTTAACAAGGGGAGTCGGTATAGATAAACGTAGTCGGAAGATATAAAATAGTCGGTAAAATATATAAGCAGACCATATTTCCACGATCGGAAGTCCTATCGTCTCAACTGTATGGGCTAGGGGATAGGTCCCCCAACCACGCACAAGGGAGCAAACCCCTATCTACACGCCCCCCATTAAGGTTCTATGGGAAAACTGCATGGTGCCAAAAGGCATTTATTTTCACCTTGAATGGCAACCTGATGGCCCAAAAGTTTACACCTTACCTAACCTAATGGCTAGGATCAGAAAGCTCATCTATTACCATCAACGGTCTCTCATAGAACTCATCTAGCTTGGAAGTTAGGGTTCCGCAAATGTGTAGGCTATCACAGGTGTCTCCTCATAATGAAGGCCTTACAACTTAGAACACCATGGATCATTTGTGGGTCACTTGAGGGTGGAGAAGTGAGTATATATAACACCATAACTTAATCCATGATTCTTTCCACCCTTTACCTCTAACCACTATCTTAGGAATCCCATATGGATCTTCTAGAAACAAACTATACTCATAAAGTGTGATATTTTAGTCATATCCAACACACGCAAGAGCTATGCTCACCACAACAGGGACACTTTCAATTCAAACCAATTTCCTCTGCTCTGAGGGCCCTTCCTTCCCAGTTCTGTCATTTTCTAATGCTTACTACTCATTGAACTAGTTTTCATGATGCATGCTCATTCACAACGTTCCCAACAAACGCCTAAGCAAATATACGTTAGAACGTATCATTACATGATAACCGAGCATAGTTATCTTGTTGGTTTCTTTCATATCTTCTATGTCTCGAGTAATTTAAAATTACCTAATTTTTGTTTTCATCCACTTCTACCTCAAAATTCCACCTTCCTCATTATTTTTCTCTTCCTCTTTCATGGCCCGAATTTTAAATAAATTATACTTTCAACCCCGTAGCCAAGGTGCCAGGAATTAGGAATTTTATTGTTGTGACCACATCAAGGAAATGGAGCTTATATCAGTTGGATGTGAAGAATGCCTTCCTCAATGGAGAGCTTGAAGAAGTAGTCTACATGAGCCAACCTCAAGGATTTGTAAGATGAGGTACCCAAATCATGTTTTCAAGCTAAGGAAAGCATTATATGGACTAGTGCAAGCCCCAAGGGCTTGGAATCAAAGGTTACTGGATTGTTTATCAAGTTGTGAATACAAACAAAATGTTGCAGATTGAACACTTTACTTGAAGAAGCAAGGAGACAAGATGGTATACATATGCATTTATGTGGAAGATTTGATCATCATAGAAAGTGATATTGTTGATATATTTAGGAAGTGATGTGTGTGAACATACTAGGACCGTTGGGGCACTTTTTTTCCCTCTTTAGGAGGTTTTTTTCCCCGGCTTGTATATACACCTATTGCCCTAATGGGCTACTTATCTTTGTACATTGTTTAGTAATACATTTAGTATTGTGTGTTGGGCTCCAAGCTTCTTCTTCTTCCTTGTGTTGTTCACGTGCTTCCGCAGATGTCTAACTCCAACAATTGGTATCAGAGCAGGCCGTCGCTTCATCTAGGGTGCCGTTGACACTCCTCTGATTGCAGTCTCAAAATCACACAAATTTTGGTGAGCATACTCAGCGTGTTTCCGCCTCCGAACGCACTATCGTAGCGCTTGTGTAGGCTATTTTGTCTTTTTGTGCCAAAGGTATATACTAGTTTCTGTTTGCCAGTATAAGCGCCTCGAAGTCTGCTACAGGTCTAGTGGAATTCCTCTTGGCAATTCTGTTCCACTTTTTGAGATACAATCGATTTTCTACATCAAGGTATTTTAGTCACCGTCCATGGCTGAAAGAAGTGATGTATTCTGTATGTTGGCTGTTGAGGATAAGTTGGATGGTACCAACTACCCGTTATGGGCTTATATGATGCAACATGTGTTGGTTGCAAAAGGACTGTGGAACATTTTGCAAGGTGTCAAAAAACGTCCTAACACACCTGCAACTGTTACAACAAGAAGTATTGAAGCTGATGTAGAAGGTGTCAAAGATGATGATATTCTGCATATTCCTATTCGTGCTGCAGTTTCTACTACACCTACTACAGAGAAGATTTGCTGGGATGGCAGAGATGCTCATACACATGCATTGATAGCTTTGTCTGTCAAACATGCCATTATTCCTCACATTCGCTCTTGCAGAACAGCTAAGAATGCTTGGGACAATGAAGATCAAAGACTTGAAGGAACAATTGATTTCTGCTGATGAGGTTATACCGGATAGCTTACTTGTGTAGACCGTTCTGAATGGTCTTCCTGATTCATATCAGAGTTTTGCTTCTACTATTTGGTTGATGATGAAAGGAAATCCAAATGCCTATCATTTGAGGAGTAAGCCTTTGTTCTGTTGCAAGAAGATCAGTCCAGGTAGAACAGGTCCATTATGCGAGTTGCAGATCAAGCTTTCCTAGCTAGCCAGAAGGGCAAAGGAAAATGAAGCTCTTCAACTAGTAAGCAAAAATCTACTAATTCTGCATATTTGAAGAAGGAAAATAAAAATGAGAAGATATCAGAAAAGCAGAAATTGTTTTGTAAGTACTGTAAAGGGAATGAACATATCATAAAGAACTGTCCAAAATTGGCTACTAAAGAGGCAAAGAAGAAAGAGGCTGGAATGGTTGTTGCAGAGGCCTCTACACCAGAAATAGAGTATGCTAATCTTGTGCAGGAAGAAAAATGGGGGTTTACTATTGTCTGTAGTTTTGCCCATCTTCTCATGCACAGTGCATGTCTGCAGTAGACTCAGATGTTTGGTATTTTGACAATGGGGCGACCAAACATATTACCTCGTAGCGTAGTTTCTTCTCTTCACTGGAGCCTTCCCCTATAGGGAATACTATTACATGCACCAACAACTCCTCTTATCTTGTTATGGGAGTTGGTAAGATCATTTTCACTACTACTGATGGTAGTTCTTTCACTTTGTCAGATGCTTTATTTGTGCCAGGGATCAAGAAGAACCTGTTATCAATTTTTGCATTAGCCAAGATTGGCTTGGTTGTGAAATTTGTTGATGACAGGTGTATAGTTCATGATCTGTCAAATGGCGATGTGATTATTGCTTTTGGCATTTTATGTCACGGGTTGTATAAGCTCATTGACTATGAAAGATCTGTAAATGATTTGGCATGTGCACTAAATGATTCTCAGGCTATGTCAGATGCAAAGCTTTGGCATGCATGCTTTGGTCATCTGAATTTTGCTAGATTGCTATGCTTGCAGAAATCTGAAATGGTGTCCTCTTTGCCCAAACTTGAGGCACCTGGAAAACATGTTTGTGAAGGCTGTACTTTGGAAAAAATGTAGCATTCGTCCATTCCAAAAGATGGTTCAGTTCGGGCTACTCAGAAATTGCAGCTTGTACATAGTGATGTCTATGATCCTATGCAGATACCTTCTTTTGGGAATTATCTTTACTTCGTGACTTTCATCGATGATTTTTCCAGGCATGCATTGGGTATATCCATTGAAGGCAAAGTCCGCAGTGCTCATGTGCTTCAAACAGTTTTTGGTTTTGGCTGAAAATCTGTCAGCATGTAAAATGGGCGCCCTCCGTTCTGATCGAGGGTGGGAATATATGTCTTCTGATTTGAATGCATTTCTAGTTGAACATGGGATAAAAAACTAGTGTACAGTGCCGTATACACCTCAACAGAATGGAGTTGTTGAACGAAAGAACAGGTCACTCATGGAGATAAAAAGTTGTATGGTCAAGAGTCAGGCTTTACCACATAGTTTCTGGCTTGAGGCTATCATGTGTGTGGCATATGTACTCAACAGGTGTCCCACTAAAGCGCTGCAGTCTATCACTCCATATGAGGCTTGGCATGACCGCAAGCCATCTATTGCTCATCTGCGTGTTTTTGGTTGTTTGGCATATGTATCAGTGCCTGAACATCACAGAAAATTGGATGATAAAGCAGTAAAATGTATTTTTGTTGGGTACAGTTTTGAAAGTAAAGGCTATCATCTGAATCATCCACAGAGTAAACACATTCTAGTTAGCCATGATGTTGTTTTTGTGGAAGATGCTATTCAACCATTGCTTTGATGTACTAGGGAGACATCTGTTAGCTCCAAAGACATCTATGATACTTTGCTGCCTCCTTTTACAGGTGGACAATCTAGTGCTGGTCCTAATGAGGCAACTTCTCAGCCTTTGCAGGTTTCATGTGATGATGCAGATAATTCCATTTCTGATGTAGATGTACATGATGCACTTATTGATGAGAGAACTGATATTGTGCAGGCAAGAACTATGCCAAAATGACTGGTGCAGACCTTGCGTGACAGCAAATTAGATGCAGCTCTTCATGCTCTCATAGTGCCTCTTTTGCATCAGATTGCCATCCTATGGCTGGATCTAGTCTCTATGATGAGAATGAGCCTTTTTTGTTTTATGAAGCACAAAATTCAGAAAATTGGATGGCTGTTATGCAATCTAAACATGATGCTATAATGAAGAATGGTACTTGGTCTTTATGTGACTTGCCTCCTGGCAAGAAGGCCATTGGCACTAAGTTGGTATACAAGTTGAAGCCTAAACCGGATGGTATAATTGTTAGGTATAAGGCTAGGCTTGTTGCAAAGGGTTATGCATAGGAAAGAGGCATTCATTTTGATGAGACCTTTGCACCCACATGCTGTATGACTATTGTTCAGAGTATCTGTGCACTTGCAGCTCATCATGGTTGGAATGTACATCAGTTGGATATTAAAATAGCATTTCTGAATGGTGACTTGCATGAAGACGTGTATGTTTTTTAACCCCGTGGCTTTGTGTAGAAAGGGCATGAAAACTAGGTGTGTAGGTTAAAGAACGCTTTATATGGTTTAAAGCAAGCACGACATGCTTGGTATGAGAAGATACATGCCTATTTGATTGCACATGTGTAGCTCAAGCGTAAGTACCACCTGCTTTACTTATCAATCCGCAGAGACGTGAGGACCGGTATGAAGACCACGAGCAAGTGAAGGCACAAGTGCGTGAGTGAAAGCACACAAACATGCACACACATACACACACATGCGCACAAGGTAAGATCAAAGCGAGGAACAATGGAAAGCTTTGATTGCAAAAAGAGTTCTCTTAAAAAAGCTCTATTCTCTCACAAGCTAACCCCAAAAATGAGCTCTCTAGCTATTTTTATAGTTTTCCGAGTAGTTTTGGCCCTGTCCAGACCTAGTGTCCGGCCTAGTTAAAAATTAGGTTCCATGGCTTATTTGAGGGCCCAAACAAAGTCTAAAAATTATGAAAATTGGTAGGATGATACTTCCAATACTCCTCAAGCTCAAGGACTCCTTGGCTTGAACAAAATGAAGTTACAAAAACATAAAATGGTATTTACAATTGTTTTTAGTGATGGAAATCACTATTTTTGTAGGAGATTCTTCTAAAAATTTGACATGTACTTCTTGGAGCTCCCTACTTGCTCCTTCTTCTTGTGTGTGTCCACGTTTCAGATGTGCTTCCATGCTTGTGCTTGACCCTGAGTTCCAACACTCCCCCCCCTCTCGAGTCTGTCGTCCCTGACAGACCCTTGTTGTAGTGGTTGTTCTAAGTAGTGCTTTGAGAGGGAGTGTCCCTTGTGTATGAACAGAAGTCCTCTAGCTTCCAGATGTGGCAGGGTTGGTTGTCTGGTTCTTCATCTATCATTGTGAGCCTTTGCAAGTTGTAGTGCCTTTGGTATGTACTTCTTCGTTGGATTCTAGCATGACTGTGTCATTGTGAGTCTCCGTTGATGTCCTCTAGATCTTCCAAAGTTGATGTTCATAGTAGTCATGCCAAGTACTCATAACCCACAATGGATGATGGGTAAGTGTGTTCGTGCATGGGTTGAGGAAAATATGTGCCTTGTGCACGGCCTTGTAATGTAGCCCTATGCATGCTTACTTGGGAAATGCATCCGAAGAAGTATGGTGCAAAAATTGGGGTTCTTGAGCCAAGTGCTCAAGGGTATGCCGACGAAGAGGTTTCCTAAGCTATCATGGTTATGATGTTTCCAAAGTAAAGATACTTACCATGGAGAGGGTCGATCAATGTTCATCTCTTCATGTTGTACACTCGGCCTTTGGGATGGAACATTGTTGATGAATGTCCATGTTGATGGTCATTGATGAGATCTTTTGAGTGGCTGATCCTGTCTCCTCTTTTCAAAGCATCATTTGCCAAATACAGAGAATTGAATTTCTTTATATTCCTTGACAAACAACATTCGATAACTACACCAAGCTTAGTTTCACATATTCTCTTTAGCTCACCATAAGCAAGAGTCTTCTCATCCAGTATACATACAAAGATTTGTAGGGTACCAGAACTACCCCTTGCAGATATCTCCCTGGATGCTCTCATACATGCAGTAGTTAAGCATCACTCAAGTTGCAGACCTTCCAGCTCTTCACTCCTACTATGGTAAGAGGAAACCATAGTTGTGGATGCCATGTTCATGCCAAGTTCTTGACATCTACGAGATAAGGCGGCAGTTATATCATCTGCTAGCCGAGACACACTTCTATCAAAACTGATAACTACCCAGTAATCAATCGTTCCACCTTCAACTAAGCATGACTCATTCACATTCCATGAACCAAACCTGGGAACAAACTCTCTCTCTCTCTCTCTCTCTCTCTCTCTCTCTCTTTCTTCTTTTTTTTTTTGGAACACTGTCACCAAACAAGACGACAGATGTTAGTATCAGAAAAAATAATTGACATATGTCACTGTGCTCTTGTGCATGGGGCTCTCAAATGTGTCTATGCACGGCCATGTAATGTGGCCCTATATTAATGCATACTTTGGAAATGCATGACCTGAATGGTGCAAAAGACAGGGTTTTTCAAGGAGCACATGGTTGTCACTCGTCGAGGCTTAATGCCACTTGCAGATGTTGATGTCATCTTTGTTGGAGGTATCCATTGGATCTTGAAATGATGTAATCCTCCTTATTGGGGTCCATCTTAGAACAACATTTGGTACTGTAGAGATCACTTCAGGCGTCTTCATCTTTGGATGGTTTCTTAAATTTTGTATCCCATGTGGTTGGTTCCTTGGTTTTGTGGGGACTACTAGTGCTTTTGGCTTCCATACCCATACCATCGTGGCTGGTCTTCTAACCCTTGTTGAAGAGACGATTTGATCTGGTTTTAGTCTTGGTGTTGGGTTATGACCCTTGCCCCGCCTTGGCTTCTTTGGTGGGTCTTAATGTGGGTTTGCCCCATTGCTTCCACAAGGAGGTGGTCGCAATAGCAACACTAGCACCTGAATCTATGATTGCTTTGGTTGTGTAACTTTGGTAGGTGATTGGAAGATAAGTATTACCTTCTTCACCCTCACACATCCCCTATTTTGTCTAGAGGTATCTCTAGTACTTTCTGCTTAGAGCCTTTTTTTGGCATATTGGAATCAAGTTCTGGGACTTGATCCTTCACATGATTCCATAGCTCGGGTTTTGCTTTTAGCAACTCTTCTACAGTGAGATGACACTGAACCTTAGTGTTCTTCACGACAACGGTGTTCCTTGGAACCACTGAGTCTTCATTCCTTACCAATATTGTGGGAGCTCTGATCTGAAGAGAGTCCGATTCCCAAGGGCCTGGAAATTGAGGCAGTTCTTCTAAGGTATTAGATTCAAAATCTAACCTTTTGTCTTCTTGTTGTTTTGCTTCATCTCCATAAATAGATGGAATGTCTTGGGGAAATTGATCATGAAGATCATCAATCTCGGGAATAGGAGGGGAATTACACTTCTCCTTGGCCCATTTCTCTTCTTGTATTTCTCGCAAGAACTCTTGAGAGTACTATTGAATTGAAGGAGGTATTCCAGCATCTGTGGAATTAGGAACATAAGCTCCCATTGATGGTGAGCTTCCTCTTTCAATAACTGGTTGAGCCTGTGGAGGTAAACAAACTTGTGGTTTGTTTACCAACTACTCTAATCTTTCTAGTAAGCCCTGAAAATGCAAATCCGGTTTGGCAAAGTTTGTCTGATTGAACTTTTGACTAGTCTGGAGTATAGCTTGAGCTTGTTCTACCATTTTCATGCACATTTTCATCCATTCAATCTCTAAATCCGCTCTAGGGTAACTCTTGTCTAGGTTTGCAGTTGTTGGCCCTTCTTGAAGTCGAGCATGATAGGCCTTGAACATCATGTCCAAGCCTTCTGAGGTTGGATCTGCAAGAACAGACCCTGGTTGTGGCCTATTTACAATGGGTGGTGGGGTGGGATGAGATGGAGTGGATGGAGTTTCGACATGCGAGGGGTTTTGAGATGCAATGTCTTCTATTTTTGTTTTTGCATCTTTCAAGCTTTCTTCTAGTTTCGATAACTTTTTATTCCACTTGCGATTGGCCTTCTCTCTAGTATCCTTCCATGTTCTTGTTTTCCTCTTACTAGGTTCTCCCGATTTGCTCGACTCTGATTGTTCTGCTCGTTTATCTTGTTTTAATGCATGTGCCGTAGTAATTGCATGTACAGGTGCCACATTATTGCTATTGGCACGTGAATCCGCCACTAAGCCTACCACATTAATGGGTGTAATCTTGGGTGCACTGGAGGGGTTTCTTGGACAATCTCTGGGAAGATGGTTTTTTCCACATTTAGGACAAAAAGCTTGTATTGTGATAACCTGACCTTGACTTGGAGATGGTGGGTGGGGACAGTCATGAATGAAATGGTCACCTTGACATCTGAAACAAGATCCTCTAGGGGCTTGTGGTCTCATTTGTCTCAATTGGGAAGTTATCTTCTATATCAATGCACGTCCGCACACACTCTTCTATGGATCTGGGCTCTTTCAAGTACACATATGATCTCAACTTTGCACTCAGTAAGCCATCTAAGAACAAAGCCACTTGTTTGGCTGGTGTGGGTTACTCGGGAGCAGGGCATCTCTCTAAATACTGTCGGAATCTTCTACCTGCTAGACACACTGTTTCTTGGGGTGTCTACTTGAAGCTGTGGATCAGGGATGACGTGTTATGCCTAATACCACTCTTGGAAAATTCTACAATGAATTCATCTAGCAGTTGACCTATATCGTGATAGTTGCGACTACTCAATGGTTGAAACCAAGCTAAGGCAGTGCCCTTAAGAGTCAAACCAAATGCCTCGTACTGGGTGAACAAATCCTCAACCTATTCAGCTCTTAACACTTGTTTGAACTCGGCTACATGATCATAAGGATCTCCTGACCCGTCAAAATAATTCTTCATTGCCTTGATCACTTGAGTGGGTCTAAGGGTTCTTGTGTGCTCTCGAGGTCTAGGCAATGGAAAATCATGTTCATCTCTTTGTTGCCTATGTGCTTGATGTCTCTCTCTTTCAGGTCTTTCATTTTCAAATCCTGCTCTTTTTCTGCCCACACGGTGTGCAAAACTTACCTGAGGTCGCTCTCTAGTTCTTTCTCTTTGGGCTTCATGAGCTTGGGATGATCCTACTCCTTGGAGGCCATGGGAAACATTAGATCTTGGTGGAGGGAAAATCAATTCACTCTTCCAAGTATATGCATGTCTATCATGTTCTGTTACCAAGAATATCTTCTCTGATGTGTTATCCAGGTACACAAGTTTGCCTGGTATCTCAGGATCTTTGAATTCATAGATGATGACTATGCCCAGTTGCCTAGGTTGATCTGGTTTGAATCTCCAAAAGCCTTCCTCTGTTTCTCTATTTAAGAATAGTTCTATGCTTTTGTTGTCTTGAGGGATCCAATCTGGAGTGATCACTCTGGTCAAAACTGACTTATCTCTAGGCGTCTGGGGTCCTTGTCCTACATTTCCTTGTTCTAGGTCTCCTATCTCATTCTCATGAATGATATTTCCAAACTCATCGGTCCTATCTGGTAGGTTGGTGACCACATACATGGTTCCTTCCTTATCAATGTATGAACCCTCTTCGAACTTGACCACCGGGTGTTCAAGTCCAAAGGGTTGATCTGGATTTTTGAGTTGGACCACTGATCGCCTCAAGCCATCCTCATAGATGCGAGCACCTAATTGGTTGGTCCGAATATATTCCAATTGTGTCTTATAGGGACCTTCTGGTGTTTGTAGATGGGCAATTCCTGAGCCACCTACTGGTTTCCCCATGTTAAAAGACATTTCAGAGTCACTTGTGTCAGAGCTTAGTACGTAAGGACAACCACTTAGTTGTTGTGCCCAAGACTTAGCTGTATGGTTGACACTAGACTGAGAAGATCTAACTTTGTCTATCCTTGCCTAGGTGTCTACCAGATCTTAGGTTCATAAGCTTTGGGTAAAAGTCCAAAATTTCCCCTTGGTATGGTTCCTTTGGAGTCCCACTTGGTTTCCTAGTGTGGGATTCGAAACGAGCTTTCCAACGAGCTATAGAGCTCAAAAAATGGACTTTGGATAAAAACGTTATGTCAAATCAGGCTCCTCGGGGTCAAAATAGGCAAACAGGCACTTATGGAAAAATCACGATTTTGTATGAAATCAGAGAATCGCGATGCTATGAAATTAGAGAATCGCAATCCTGATAAACCAAGAGAATCGTGATCCTATGAAACCAAGAGAATCGGGATTGTGTGAAATCAGAGAATCGCGATTGTGTGAAGCCAGAGAATCGCGATTGTGTGAAATCAGAGAATCCCGATTTTGTACCTTGAGAATCGTGTTTTCACAAAATCATGTTTCTGGCTGAAAATCGTGATTTGTGAGAATCGCGATTTTGAGCAGAGAATCCTGTTTTTGAGAATCGCAATTTTGAGCAGAGAATCATGTTTTTGAAAATCGCGATTGCCAATAAAGAATCGTGTTTTTGGCTGAAAATCCTGATTTGTGAGAATCGCGATTTTGAGCAGAGGATCGTGTTTTTGAAAATCGCGATTGCCAACAGAGAATCGTGTTTTCAGAGAATCGTGTTTTTGGCTAAAAATCGTGATTTGTGAGAATCGCAATTTTGAGTAGAGGATCGTGTTTTTGAAAATCGTGATTGCCAACAGAGAATCGTGTTTTCACAGAATTGTGTTTTGGCTAAAAATCGTGATTTGTGAGAATCACGATTTTGAGCACAACCATAGAATCTCGATTCTGAGAATGACCTCAGAATCGTGTTTCCTTCAAAGGGCTTTTAGGCGGGAAACAGAGAATCGTGATTTTCAGAAAATTTTGAATTTTTCACAGAATCGCGATTTTCATCACAGAATCATGTTTTTTGGCGGGAAATTCAAATTTCTAAGCGCTGAGCAATGACGAGCTCCATATGTGCAGAAAATCATGAAAAAACACAAGCGCTTGCTCTCTCTTGCACTTCCTAACTCCTTCCCACACAATGATGCATGAAAGATGGTATGAAAATGGTGAAAATGCACTAAAAAACAAAAATTTTCTATGAGGAAGAAGATGGAAGAAGATGGAAATGGTGATGACGATGAAGATGAAAAAGAAAAAACTGAAAATGAACAAAAATGACAGTTTTTTTACCTTCCAACATCGCAAATCTACGATCTTACCATCACAACGCTCGTCTTCGAAGCTCTCTCCCCGACAGCAGCGCCAAAATTTGGTGTAGCTCAAGCGTAAGCACCACCTCCTTTACTTGTCAATCCGCGGAGACGTGAGGACCGGTATGAAGACCACGAGCAAGTGAATGCACAAGTGCGTCAGTGAAAGCACACAAACATGCACACACATACACACACACGTGCACAAGATAAGATTGAAGAGAGGAACAATGCAAAGCTTTGATTGCAAAAAGCCTTCTCTTACAAAAGCTCTATTCTCTCACAAGCTAACCCCAAATATGAGCTCTCTAGCTCTTTTTATAGTTTTTGGAGTAGTTTTGGCCTTGTCGAGACCTAGTGTCCGGCCTAATTAAAAATTAGGTTCCATGGCTTATTTGAGGGCTCAAATGAAGTCTAAAAATTATGAAAATTGGTAGGATGATACTTCTAATACCCCTCAAGCTCAAGGACTCCTCGACTTGAACAAAATGAAGTTACAAAAATAGAAAATGGTATTTACAATGGTTTTTAGTGATGGAAATCACTATTTTTGTAGGGGATTCTTCTAAAAATTTGACATGTACTTCTTGGAGCTCCCTACTTGCTCCTTCTTCTTCTGTTTGTCCATGTTTCTGATGTGCTTCCATGCTTGTACTTGACCTTGAGTTCCAACAACATGGTTTTGAGAACATTCCAACTGAAATCACCTTATATGTTAAGCGTGCTACTGATGTGCTTCTGATCATTGTTGTCTATGTTGATGTATGCTACTCACTAGTCCTATTGAGAAGCATATTGCTGATTTTAGGGCTGATTTGCATGCCTCATTTGAGATGTCTGATTTGGGGCATTTGCATCACTATTTGGGCATTCAATTTATGCAAGTTGATGGTGGAATGGCTTTGTGTCAAACAAAATATATTGACACATTATTGCAGCATTTTGGCCTTGAAGACTGTAAGTCTATTGCCACTCCTATGGAGACAGGTTTACGATTGAGTTTTAATGATGCTGGAGATGCATTTGATGTTGTTCTCTATCAGCATGCTATTCGATGCAACTACAACATATCGAGGGAATACAGATGGTCAGTGTACCGACGGGTAGCTGTCGGCGTCTATATACCCCTCGACAAATTTGGGAAAACTTCATTGCCTCGGAATCACAACTACGTTGCCTCAGAATCATGGCATCGGTATATGCATCGGTACTTTTCTGGAAATACCGACGCTTATACCCACACTCTCTTTTTAACTTGGCCCAAACCCGGAATTTGTCATTCTGCTCGTTTTGAATGTAGAACTTCTGCTTTCGGGTTTGCATGCACCAACAGCAGAACTCTGTTTGTCATCCTCTCTGTCTCTCTCTCTCCCTCTCTCCCTCCCTTCCCTCTCTCTCTCTCTCTCCCTCTCTCTCTCTCTTCCTCCCTCTCTCTCACTATCTCTCTCTCTCCCTCTCTCTTTCACTCTCTCTCCGTCTCTCTCCCTCTTTCTCTCTCCCTCTCTATGTATATGTACATCTATGTATACAAACAAGCATATGCATATGTATATGTATACATGTATGCATATGCATATGCATATGTATACATGAATGCATATGTATACATGAATGCATATGCATACAAGCAAGCATATGCATACATGAATGCATATGCATACATGAATGCATATGCATACATGAATGCATATGCATACATGAATGCATATGTATACATGAATGCATATGTATACAAGCTTAAGCATGCATATATATACATTGGATGAGATGAGATCTTCATATTGCATCAGATGGGATCTCCACGTACACCTTGGGGTGCACATGATCATGATGAATCGAAGATATATCATATCCGTAATGGAGCTCCAGTTATGGATACGGCGGGGAAGTCAATGCGACAATGTATACGACAACTCTGCTCTATCGAATTTGGTCATTCAATAATGTTAAAATGGGACGAACACGATAGAGACTCTAAAAATCATATCACACAATGCATATATGAAGAGTACCGGCCAGCACCTGGCAATCCTGTTGTGAGTTCCGATTGGATACAACATACAACACGCGAAGTGATGTCACATCGATGATCGGAAGCTCGCGATGATTTCAAAGCAAGCTTACCAAAGCCTGTATGGCTAGATGCCAAAGAATGGGAATCGATTCAGGATGAACATCAACATACTCTTGATCGGTATCGTCAACAAAGAGATGTGGCGGCCACACGGTTAGATACAGTTGGAACGTCGGATTTAGGTAGCGGCAGATACGACAGTATGCGCTACCAATTTGTAAGTATGATGTTAATTATTGAAGTTGTTTGTGTTAAGTATATTATGTATATTCATCTAACATTTTGCATATTTACTATAGGAGTTGGCAGTGGGTCGTCCTCCAACGTGAACTGAAGAATCATATGGATATCGACATGGACTGACTGCATTGTTACAAGACTTAGAGGGACGCAGTGCAATCGTCTCATGGGAGAATATTCTTGATTAGGTAAAGTTATATCTTGGTTTCTTATTTCTAGTTGTTGTTTATAAATGTCATGTTAATTGGTCTTATTTTATACATATGTTTTGTTGCAGGATTGTAGGTGTAAATATTTTGATCAATGCCACAATTTTGTATCACACTTGCATACGACAATGATGAACCATAATTTTGTATTCAATTCCTATATAGAAGTGTTTTGTCACATTGCCACAATTTTGTATTACACTCCTATGTGGCAATGATGTACCATAATTTTGTATTCGATTTTTATATGTAAGTGCTTTGCCACACTTTTGTACATTTTTCATTTATGGAATATACGACTTTTTGTACATGAATCATTGTTCATTTTTGTTCATATAAGTTTATGTTTTGGTTGCCATTAGAGTACATAACACATGTAGTCAGTTTGGCAGAGTGTATTGTCTTTTGCTAAACAACATCATGCTTTAGCAAAAGACAACACACTCTGTCCAAAAAAATTTGTGCAGGTATGGTTTTCGGTATACGCATCGGTAGCTCCAGTATGGTCGTCGATATATGCGTCGGTACACCCAGCGGACATCGGTATAGACGTCGTTATTTGCATCAAAAATACCGACGCTTATATCGACGCATATACCGACGCTTATATCGGCGCTTTGTTTTCGACGCCTATACCGACTTCAACACCGACGTCGCGAAGAATTTACACCCATTCATTTGCCTCGGTAGCAACTTCGGTATACCCTCGATATGTTGTAGTGTGCTTGAGTTACTTATGCATTACTCGGCCAGATATTCAGTTGTCTCACAGATGAGCAGGTTTATGCATTGCCCAAGAGTCAAGCATTGGCACGCAGTTAAGCGCATCTTTCGCTATTTGAGTGGTACTCGGCTAATTGGGTTGTTTTATCGCAAGCGGGGATCACTGCCACCAGATTTGCATGCTTTTTCTGACTCTGATTGGGTTGGTTTCTATGACACTCGTATGTCCACTAGTGGCTTTTGCTTCATGTTTGGTAGCTCAAGTATATCTTGGTTGAGCAAGAAGCAGCCTACTGTGGCCACTTCCAGTTGTGAGGCTGAGTATAGGGCAGCTTTTACAACAACTGTTGAGTGTGTGTGGCTTAGATGCCTTATGGCTGATTTGGGTGTTGGTTAGACTTCTACCACCACCATCTTCACTGACAATCAGATGGCATTGGTAGTTGCGAGGAACCCTATGTTCTATGCTCGCACTAAGCACATTGAGGTGCCTTATCACTATGTCAGGGAGAGGTTGTCTGCTGGGGAGATCAGCTTGGCATATGTGCCCATGCATGAGAACATTGTAGACCTTTTCATGAAGGCTCTGGCTAGGGAGAAGTTTGAAACTTTCCGCAAAGCTTTGGGCTTACTTCCTTTTGTGGAGTGATTTCCACATAGCTTGGCGCTTCCTTATACATGAGTGCCAGCTCCTTGTTCACCACATCACTCCCAGGGGGGATTTGTTGATATATTTAGGTAGTGATGTGTGTGAACACACTAGGACCACCGGGGCACTTTTTTCTCTCTTTAGGAGGTTTTTTTCCCCCGGCATGTATATATGCCTATTGCCCTAATGGGCTACTTATCTTTGTACATTCTCTAGTAATACATTCAGTATTGTGTGTTGGGCTCCAAGCTTCTTCTTCTTCCTTCTGTTGTTCACGTGGTCCCACAGACGTCTAACTCCAACACATATTGCAAGTGTTAATGATATCAAATCAAAGTTAGAAAAGTATTTCAAGATATTCGATCTTGGAACACTAAAGTACTTCTTGGGAATAGAGGTAATCCATGCACACAATTACATCTTATTGATTCAAAGAAAATACTTGTTGGATGTGCTATACAAGTTTGGTATGAGTGGTTGTAAGCCACTTTATCAGCCATGGGGCCCAATGCAAAGCTGGTTGTAGGTCAAGGAGAGGCTATACAAGATAGTACACTATATAAAAGCATAATTGGTTCATTAATTTATGCCACATTCACTAGACCTCATCTTGCATATGTAGTAGGTGTTCTCTCTCAATTGTTGCATGCACCTACTCATGATCATGGTATGGCAGCAAGAAAAGTGCTTAATCAAGCACACCAGAAACCAAGGTCTATTTTACTCATATGATGCTGATCTAAGCGTCAAAGGATATAGTGATGCTGATTGGGCATGTAGCAAGGATGATCAAAGGAGTACATCGGGATAGGTACAAAAGTGATCTCTTGGAGCTCTAAGAACCAACCCACTATTTCTCTTTCATCCACAGAGGCTGAGTACAGAGGTTTAGCATTGGCTACATGTGAGCTATATTGGCTTAAGAAGCTACATAAGGACTTGGAAGTGGAAGTGGATCAGTTTCCTCTTTGTGGAGACAACATTTCAAGCATCTACCTAGCTAACAATCCCATGTTTCATGCAAGGAGCAAGCACATAGAGGTTCATTACCACTTCATTAGAGAAAAGGTGATGGCGAAGGAGCTAGATATAAGGTATGTGAACACCAAAGTGCAGGTTGCAGACATGATGACAAAGTTTCTTGAAGGTACAAAGCTTGGAGGATTCAAAGAAGCGATCAACATAAGAGACATAGGATGAAGCAATGAAGGAAAAAGACTTGAGCCTAAGGGGGAGTGTTGAAAGTTTTGTATTTCAAGGTCAAGAGTGTGGGAACATGCCCCAAAGTGAACCTTCCACATCATGCACTATCAAAGCAAGCTGATTTTCACGAGTTGGAGGCATCAAATCATGCCTATCATGGAAAGAAGTTAATTCGAGAAGATTTAGCTCACTTCTTGATGTGATTGGACCTCACTTTTGGCATGTATATGCTTTTAATTGGTTAAAGAGGTTGATATGTAACCATTAAAGCCTCTAATGAGTTGTATTATGACTTAGAGTCATAAAAATATGTGCCCAAGCTACTCCCTTGCTTAAGCACACCCCTTACTAGCTATTCTCTGTATACTTTGCAAAAATCTCACTTTTACACACTCTATCTATCTAGATGATTTCGGTAGACCCTCCGGTCTTGTAATTGTTGTTTCTCCTTCATCGCGAATCCATTTGCAATTATTTTTGTCTTGTTGGAAGAATTATGAATCTACTTTGAGTGGTTTAAGTCTCTGGTTCAGTGCATGAACATACGTAGAGAAATGTCTATAATAGTGTCTGTGTAGTTAGCTAATACTCTATGAAGAGATCAAGTTATCTATTTTGTTGTAGATGGTTGAAGCATCATCCAGTATCCAAATGGAGTAGTTTTACTCTCATTTGGAGGCTCTCTAATCTAGATTAAGCTTGCAAAGTTTCATTTTCTGTCTCAAAATGTACTAATAGAAACTCAAAAAATACAGAGCCTATGTTTGAAAAATTCCAGGATCCTAGGAGGGGTCATTTGCTTTTGTTGTGCACATAGAAGTATTTATCCTCCAACACATTGTACCAACTTGACATAAAAAATGTTTTTCTCAATGGTGAACTTCAAGAAGAGCTATATATGATCCAACCAATTGGATTTGAAGATAAAATTCATCTTGATTTTGTTGGCAGATTGAAGAAAGCTTTGTATGGATTGAAGCAAGCACCATGTGCTTGAAACCAAAGATTGGCGAAGTACCTCAAAAGATGTAGTTATAGTCCAAGTAGTGCAAATATTTCTCTCTACATGAGGAAAGAAGAAGGCAAGCAGGTATACATCTACATATATGTTGATTGTTTCATCATAATAGGAAGTAATGTTGTAGGAATACAAGAGATAAAAAGAAAACTCGGCAAGGAGTTTAAAATTTTAGATCTTGGTGATCTAAAATATTTTTTTGGTATTGAGGTAGTGTATGGGGAAAATGGCATCTACTTGATGCAAAGAAAGTACCTGTTGGATGTTCTTTTCAGATTTGGAATGAGTGAATGCAATGTTACACTTATGTGTTCCTCGAATAGCTTTGATGTGAACCTTTCCCCTATACATGGGCACTTTTTACTCTAGTGCTGGCTAGAGGTTTTCTCCCCATGTTACCACATACATGGTTCACTCATATGTGGTGGTACTTTGTACTTAAGGATAGTATTCATCTCTTACGTCAGTTTAGTTCATTGTCAATAGAGAGAGCTATTCCATCCATTGTCTTCTTCGTGTGTCTTGATGTGTTTGTGCTCCTTGTGTGTGCTTCTCATGTGTGTCTCGCACTTCTACACAAACCCAACAGTGGTATCAGAGTAGGTTAAGCTCCTTCTCAAGTTTCGGTTTTTTGCGTCACGGCGCGCGCGCACTTTTAACAATGCAAATCGACTTCGGAGCATAGAACTAGAATTTCAGCAACCAAGAAATATTTCCAGCAGGTGCGCTAGAGTTTTGCCCCCATTTCGAAGCCATTCGTGTAGTCAGAATTGCCATCAGAGTGACAGTTTGTGAGCTGAAATTTCAGCATTCATTTCAGATTTCGTCGAAGTGAAGATTTTGTCACATTCTTGTTCTTTTGTGAAATGGTGGGCAGAAATGACATGTTTGGCATGCTTCAAGCTGAAGTTAAGCTTGATGGGATCAACTATCCGATGTGTTTTTACATGATGAAGCATGTTCTTGTTACTAAACAACTTTGGAGCATAGTGGTAGATGTAGCTCAAAGACCCGCAGTTCTTCTACTTCATAGTCTACTGTTACAGATGGAGCTTCTTCTTCGAGTACAGTGGTTTGTCCTTCTCCACCTACACAGGAACAGCTTAGATGGCATGGAAAAGATGCTCAAGCTTATGCTTTGATTGTGCTTTCAGTGAAGTGTCATATAGTTCCACACATTCGGTCATGTTCTACATCGAGACAAGCATGGAACACTCTTGCTTCTTTGTATGTCATGTGTAATGAAGCACGTGTTGCATACTTGAGGAAGCAACTTGAGGATGTATGTATGGCTGAAAATGAGTGGATGGATGTGTATGTGACATGCATCAAACAAAATCTTTTCAAAGCTTTGCTACTAATCTCCATTTGGTTGCAAAAGGAAATCTTAATATGTATGCATTTGATGAGGTTGTGCCTCTTCTTTTGCAAGAAGAGAAATCTAGAGTGAATAGGAGTGGTTTGATTGAGGGAAAACAAGCACTTGCTATCTCACAAAAGAGGAAAGGCAAGTATTGTTCAGCTTTGGGTTCATCAAAACCAAATCCTCAAGCTTCCTCTTCCACTCATTCCTCTAATGATGCTGATTTGCAAAAGAAGAAGAGATGCAAATATCGTCGGAAGGCTGATCATACTATTGATGAGTGTAGAAAGTTTGCTAAACACAATGAAAAGAAGAAGGAATCCGGCATGTCTATTGTTGAAAATTCAACAAATGTAAAGAATGATGAAGCTAACATGGCTCAAGATTTTTGGGCATGTGTTGTTACATGTCATTATGATGCTTCTTTGCATTCTAAATGTATGGTTGTGAGTGAGGTTGATTCGGATTGGTTCTTTGATAGTGGTGCTTCAAAGCACATAACATCATGCAAAAGATTTTTTGCCTCTTTGAAAGATGCACTTAAAGGAGGACATATGGTGTGCAAACAATGCCTCTTATCCTATCATTGGAGTAGGAGAAATTAAGCTTACGGCTGCAAATGGAGGTGTGATTCTCTTGAAAAATGCATTGTATGTGCCCGTTATCAAGAAGAACTTAATTTGAATTTTGTTGATTGCCAAAGCTAGACTTCATGTACACTTTGTTGATGATAAGTGTATGGTTCATGATTTGAGCAATGGTGATGTTATCGTGATGTTCGGTACATTATGTAATGGTTTGTATCGCATGGATACATACAAGAGGGTTGCCTCGAATGCCTTGGCTGCTCATACTTCTTCCATGGCTGAAATGGAGCTTTGGCATGCTCGTTTTGGTCACTTAAACTTCAATAGTTTGCTTTATGTGCAAAAGAAGGACATGGTTATTGCCTTGCCTACACATAAGTCCATTGAAAAGAATGCATGTGAAGGTTGCATTCTTGGAAAAATGCATCGTGCTTCTTTTCCAAAAGATAGTCACACACACACTACAAGAAGATTGCAGCTTGTTCATAGTGATGTATGTGGTCCCGTTAGGACTCCGTCTTTTGGGAAGCATGTATATTTTGTTACCTTCATTGATGATGCTACTCACAATACATGGGTGTATCCTATGAAAGTAAATAATGAGGTATTTTCTTGCTTCAAAGCATTTTTAGCTATGGTTGAAAATTTTTCTTCATAAAATCTTTTGACTCTACGCACCGATCGTGGTGGCATGTCACATGAGTTTAATGCTTTTCTTCGTGAAAGAGGTATTTCACACAAATGTACAATGCCATATACACCTCAGGAAAATGGTGTTGTTGAGTGTAAAAATAGAACTCTACTTGAAATGGCATGATGTATGGTTAATGGAAAGCATCTTCTTGATAAGTTTTGGATGGAAGCAGTCATGTGTGCAAATTATGTGTTGAATCGCTGCCCTACAAAATCATTGAGAGTCATCACTCCTTATGAGGCTTGGAATGGTCATCAACCTATGGTTAGTCATATGCATGTGCTTGGTTGTTTGACATATGCTCTTGTGTCATCACAACAACATCACAAACTTGATGACAAGGCAAAGAAATCTATATTTGTTGGTTATAGTGCTGAAAGTAAGGGATATCGTTTGTACCATCCATTGACAAACACAATATTGTGAGTGGAGATGTGGTATTTGCTGAAAATTCAGTTTCCCTCTACTCGAATGCAATAAACAATCAACAGTTAGCTCACAAGATGTGTTCGATACACTCATGCCTTTGTTCCAAAATGGTGTGCTTGACTATGGCCATGTAGATCAGCCAACTGAGGCTCAAAGGGCTGAAAAATTCCAGCAAAATAGTGTTGAAAATGCAGAGAATTTCCAGCCAAACATGGCTGAAATTTTTCAGCCAAACATTGTCAAAACTGCTGGAAATTTTCAACCACATATGGCTCAACATTTGCGTCAAAATATGGCTGAAAATGAGCATGAAATTCAGCCCACGCATGATGTACATGTTGAAGATGTATTACATAATGAACACATGTCTATCAAGAGTGCACAATCTATGCCAAAATGGCTGAAACAAACTTTGTAGGTCAGCAAATTGAGTGCACCTTTAGTTGGTAGAACAAGATCAAGCTCTCACCATGCATCAAGTAATTTTGTGTATTATTCTCTTATTGCTACAACATGTAATGAAGAGCCACTTTCTTTTGAAGATGCATGTAACGATCCACAATGGATGAGTGCTATTCAATCATAAATGGATTCCATACATAGGAATGGTACTTGGGAGTTATGTGAATTGCCAAAAGGAAAGAATGCCATTGGTACAAAGTGGGTTTAAAAGATTAAGAGAAAATCTGATGGTAGCATTGATCGCTACAAAGCTAGATTGGTTGCCAAAGGATATGCGCAACAATATGGCATTGACTATGAGGAAACATTTTCACCTACTTCATGCATGACTACCATTCGTACCATGGTTGCATTGGCTGCCCATCGAGGTTGGAAATTGCATCAGTTGGACATAAAAATTGCCTTCTTGAATGGTGATTTGCGAGAAGAGGTTTATGTGAAGCAACCTCCTGGATTTTCTATGAAAAGGAAAGAGCACATGGTTTGTTGCTTGCATAAAGCCTTGTATGGTCTCAAGCAAGCTCCACGCGCATGGTATGACAAAATACATAAGCACTTGGCTGCTCTTGGCTTCACATGTAGTTCAATTGAAAGCACACACTATGTATGCAAAAATGGGGCTGATCTATAGTGCTTGTTCTTTATGTCAATGACATACTCTTGAGTGGGTCATGTGATGCAAAAACTTGATATTCTTATGGCTGATTTGCAGGATACTTTTGATGTCACTTATCTTGGTCTTTTGGCATCCTGTTTGTATCTGTTGAGGCAGGAATTGTTATGCATCAAACAAAGTATGTTGAAAAACTACTTCAGCATTTTGACTTTGAGGACTGCAACCCAGTTTCCACACTAGTTGAGACAAGATTCAGGTTCTCAATTGAGGATTCAAGTGATGCATTTGACACTTCTCTTTATCAGCAAGTTGTGGGATGTCTTATATATGCATGCAACACAAGGCCGGATATACAGTATGCAGTTTCCCAGTTGAGTTTATTCATGCATAGCCGTGGCATTAAGCATTGGCAAGTGGTGAAATGTGTATTTAGATATCTCCGAGCCACCTTGAGTTTAGGTCTCTTTTATGGCAGAGATGTTTAGCCATGCTTGCATGCTTTTAGAGATAATGATTGGGCTGGTTGTTATGATACTCGCGTGTCCACTAGTGGTAATTTCTTTTTCCTTGGTGACTCATGCATATCTTGGTTGAGTAAGAAGCAACCTACAGTGGCGACATCGAGTTGTGAAGCTAAGTATAGGGTAGCTTTCACAGCTACAATGGAGAGTGTATATGGCTGAGATGCCTATTGATGGATCTTTGCATGGAGATTGATGTTGCTACGCATATTCTCTGATAGTTAGAGTGCTTTGGCTGTTGCATGAAACTTAGTGTTTCATACACGAACCAAACATATTGAGGTGCATTATCACTATGTGAGAGAGCGCCTTCATGCAGGAGATATTGATTTGGTATATGTGCCTACACAAGATAATGTGGTAGACATATTCACCAAAGCTCTTCCACCGGAAAAGTTTGAAGCTTTTCGCAAAGCTTTAGGCGTGTTACCTTGTGGGGGTTAATCTTTCACTCCCTGTATGTGTTCACATCATTCACTCTAGGGGGGTTTGTTACACTTATGTGTTCCTCGAGTAGCTTTGATGTGAACCTTTTCCCTATACATGGGCACTTTTTAGTCTAGTGCTGGCTAGAGGTTTTTTCCCCATGTTACCACATACATGATTCACTCATATGTGGTGGTACTTTGTACTTAGGGATATTATTCAACTCTTACTTCAGTTTAGTTCATTGTCAATAGAGAGAGCTATTCCAGCCATCGTCTTCTCCGTGTGTCTTGCTACTGCTCCTTGTGTGTGCTTCTCATGTGTCTCTCACACTTCTACACACACCCAACATGCAAACCACTCACTCAACCTATGGACACAAATGTGCAGCTATGCTCAAATGATGGAGAGAAGTTACATGATGTAACTACTATAGGAGTATTATAGGTTCATTGATCTATGCTAAAATCAAAAGACCATATTTGTGTTATATTGTTGGAGTACTATTATGAAAACTCCAACAAGTGAACATTAAATTCAGCCACACAAGTGCTAAGATATGTGAAGCACACACTCAGTCATGCCTTGCTTTACAGATATGGTGAAGAACTACAGGTAAAGGGCTTTAATGATGTTGATTGGGATGGTTCGAAGGAAGACAGAAGTTCCACTTCAACTTATGTATTCATGATAGGTAGAAAACATATCACATGGAGCTCAAAGAAGCAACCTACTATTGCACTATCATCTACAGAAGCTGAATATAGAGAATTAGCCTTTGCAACTTGTGAAGTTATGTGGATTAAGAAGCTCTTGGCTGATTTTGATGTGCAGGTACATTCCATTCCAATTTATGGTAACAACATGTCAATCATTCACTTGACAAACAATCCAATGTTTCATGCACAAAGTAAGCACATAGAAGTGCATTATCATTATGCTTGATAAAACATTTTGAGCAAGGATGTGGATATAAAGTTCATTAGAACTAATGGTCAGGTTGCAAAAATGCTTACAAAGTCCTAATATGATTCTAAACTAAAAAGGTTCAAGGATGAAATCAATTTGTAGGATATGGCTGAAGGTGCAAGCTCACATGTGGGCTTGAGGGGGAGTGTTAAAAAATAAAGAAGCAAGCTCGTATATATTTTGCAAAAAGGATTTTCTTCAAATAGAAAGAAAATACAAAAATGAAAAGAGGAAGAATTTACTTCAGCAAGTAGTGGAGGTCAAAAGAGAATCAATCCAAAAATTAAAATGAACGAAAAGAGTGGCTGCTCATAGAAGTGGACATTTTATGGAGAAGAGCTCACAAAGTCATCATGAGAGCTCGTGGTCACTTGGCTACAAAAGATGAAAGGGAGGAAGCTCAAGTACAGAGGAAGAAGGCATTGAAGTCCCCTTTTCGATAGTTCATTTGGTTTCAATCATTTTGTTTTCTATAGTCTCATAGACTATGTCTAGTCGCTCACCATTTCTAGGTATCCTGATTGCGAGATTCATATGTCTCAATGTATGTATCCATTTTTAGACTTTAAATATTCCTTGGAAAGCTTATGTTGTTTATTTTCTTGATGTAAAATAGTTTTGTGAAACTCATCATGCTCTATGAGTTATCAAGTTTTTGGTGAAGACTAGTTTTAAGCCTAACTAGATGGAGAGGCAACTTGTCTTGAGGCCAAGATTTGCCAAACCAAAACTACTCCAAATTGAGTGTTTGATAGTTCATTTGAAAGCTATTAGTGTCTAGTTTCAGTGAAAAAAGCCTCAAGTTCATTGTCATCTTCAATTGATATCAAATTTCATTCTAAGGTTCATCTATAGGTAAAAGTCTTGATCCTGAGAAGGTTTCCTACACTTTTGGTTGCGCATAGGAGAGACATTCTCCAACACCTAAAAGAACCAAACACCCTAAAATAGTGCCTGAGAATGTCCATAGACATTAGGGAAACTTAGGAGAGGATTTGGAGCTCTCAAAACTCTACAAAGACGGAGAATCTCTAGCTAGCACTATATCAATGTTGGGGATATAAGGGTCATGTAACCTTATCCCTATATTCATATAATATATCTTTTATAGAGCATTGCCTCAAGAAGAAGATCATTATGTGGAATTCAATGCTCCTATGCATGTGTGTGCATCTCCTCTCTCCTTTCTCTCCCTCCATCTCCACCTTGCTAGTCCTTTTCAGCCTATCAAAGCCTTCATTGGTATTAGAGCATTTTGAAGGCTCGTGTGCAAGGAGATGCAATAGGAGCTTAGGGTATAAGAGGGGAGTGTGTAGGTGGGCATCTTCTTGATAGTAAATTGGTATTTTGGCCATAACGCATGAGCTAAAAATCTTGGATCAACATGATTTAAACTTTTCTTTGTAGCTTATATAGAGAATTATAACGTCATAGAAAGGTGCACAATCTGCTTTGGAGTTTTACTCCATCAAAATTTCGAAATTTGCGAGTGATGTAGAAGTCAAATCTACAATCACTTGGATAACAAGTCAATATTTTGGTTGTAACTTGAGTTATAGAGGCTGGATTGAAGTGATTTCGATTGCTATATGTATCTTAATAAAGCGTCTACAAGTTTATAGAGAGCATAATTGAATTCAGAAGTATAGGTCATCCAAAACACAAAATATAGATAAATAGAGCTATAGATGAAGATGAAAATGACAACAAATGCTTATTTTGCTTGTAGCTTGAGCTACACACCTCCGATTTAGGTGTTCTAAGAGTTGTTGAGATTCATAGGTTATTGTCCCCAAAACATCAAAATATACAGCAACAAGTTTTCACCGTAAAAACCCTAATTACTATCAGAGGTTCATTTTTCTTTGGAATTTTTGTTAGAGAGATTTTTTGGTGTGACAACTCTAAGTTTTAGAGCTTGAATGCATTGAGTATGTATGCTCTATGTGGATACTCCTCCATGTTACATTAGAGCATCTCATATCAAGTTTTGACACGTAAAATGGCATTGTGGTGCTGTTTTTAGTTTATGCCATTTCATCTTTGATTTGATATCATAGTTTTGTGAGTGCATGTACAGGGGCATTGTGATCATATTTTGTTTATCCCACATAGATATAACTTTGTTTGCCTATTGAACATAGTTTTATGAGAGATTGATTGGATCCTTGGTTGGTACTCTTATTCTTGTTTTTCTTTGTAGATATATGATCCAAGTTGGAGCTTTATTTGCATACCCATTTGTCACCTTGATCAGCTATTCTATTAGCATATGGTCATTGATTTGATGTTTTATTTTCCATTGTGATTCTTGGCATATGGTGATTCCCATGTGGTTATGTGGTTATGGATTCTATTTTATAGAGGAGATGTTGCTAAAATTTTGTCAGCTTTTATTGTAGAAGATTAAGATCCTTTATGCTTGTATTATAACTTTGGATGTTTGCTTATCTCCATTAACTCAGACTTAGCTACATGTTATATGTGAGAAGTTGGACCATTTTACTATGTTCATTCTTGAATGGGAGGTGTATCACCATTGTATTCGCATATATTGCCATTAGTTCTTTTGGCATATATATTTTCCATTATTTATGGTTGAATTGATGAAAAGTGGTGACAATTTTTTCATTCTTATTTTACTACTAGTTATCTCTTCACGATTGCCTAATTTATAGGGGATATTCATCGAATTTTTCCCAGGATTCTTTCACATCTACTTGGTCAATTTGGAGACTATGTGAGCATGTTTATGCTCATGGTTTCATGTGCATGTTGGATGCATGTTTATGTGATAGGTAGCTCACATGGTTTTCTTCTCCAACGAGGCATCTTTTATGTGTGTTATGCTTATGGATATACATGTGTGATTCTATTGGTGATAGATTATTGGTATCTTATGACATTGCTAGACTCTTGGATTGTGAGCATGGTGCCCTCTTGGTTTGATGGCACTAACTTTGTGAGATGGAAAGATCAGATATGCCATACAATAGTCTGTGCAAGGTTACACTTGTATGTGCATAGAGATGCAAAGAGGCATCATGACATGCCCAAACACCTATGGATGGATATGGATGCATTGGCCAAATCCACTATCTAGTTACATCTTGTGGATTGTATATATGATTTTGTGATGTATGACAAGATGAGCAGTGCATTATGGTAGAGACTACATAATACGTATACAAGTCCATTGACTCATTAGAGACATAGATCATATCGATGGCTTTGATGTTGGCATTGTGGACAAGGGGGTCATACTTGAGGATGTTCCTTTAGGATTATGTGACAAGGAAGTGGGTGGCATGCATAGATGAAGGTCAGGTAGTGAATTCAAGAGAGCCTATGGTGGTCGATTTTTCTAGAGATGGTGATATCACATTATCCTATGGCTTATCTCAAGATTCCTCTTGTTCATTAGATGGCACACATATGGCTTGGTTGCTTGATGCATTAGCCCTTTTCATGTTACTCTAGACTACAATTGGTTTTGTTGATTCTTAGATGCAACTTGTGGATTTGTGCACATGCCTAATTGTATGACATATGATATTGAGGATGTAGGACATGTATGACTTATGTTACCTAGTGGAGCATCATTTGCACTTAGACATGTATGTTATGTGCCTTCATTCCCTATGAGTTTGATTACAATTAGCCAATCATAGGAGAGTAGATGACATGCATTACTTGGTGAAAATCATTTTCAGTTGCAATCGAGACAACTTATGATTTTTAGTGGTGTTAGGATTGGCCACAAATATCCACTGTAGGTACTACATGTGAGAGGCAGTCTCTTCTGAGTGGGATTTTAGTTATATGTGTAGCATGAGACTCTTCATGTATCACTTTTTCTATATATAGAGAGAGGTCTATTGACATTCATGATGCACATGTACAACACGATTTGGATGCTCAAATGGATGCATAGATAGAGCATGTTTTGGATGGTCATGATGATTATGTAGATAATGATTTGGTTGATCATATAGAAGCTCACTTGGAAAACATTTTGGATGATCAATTGGATGCTTTAGAGAATGATGTGGATGCTCATCTAGAGCATTGTGCCCACCCTTAAATAGATTTTGATCATTATTTTGACCTTGATGTTGATGTTGTGTAGTTAGCTCATATGGAGCATGATGATAGACTTGGTGTGGTAGAGCACAATAGCTCTTATGATACACAGTGTGTGGAAGAGGGGGATGGTAGGTGTAGAGTAGGTGTAGAGCAGGTGATGGCAGGTGTAGAGCAGTCCCTTCTACTTAGCATCTTTGAAGTTATGTTGGCAGGTGTAGAGCAGTTTTTTGCAACACTAGGCACATCTTTGGAGGTATCCACCATCTCTTCTCACAACATTCCATTATTCCATAAAGTATAGCATGTCTCCTAGTTGATGATCTATTGACTTCAAGTGATAAGAATAAAATACACATGGATGGAGAGTCACATGTCCCATCACTGAACAATCATAAGCATGCTCCATGTAAAAACACATGCATGGAATTGGAAAAATCGAATTTAATGTGATTGTGAATTATATGCAGAAATCAAATTATCATAAGGTGGAGTTAATGATGTCTTATGAATCCATTGAGATTCTTCAAGTGAGTGATTTTCATACTTAAGTAAATATCTATGATATTGCTTACCAATGTGTGTAGTATTGACATCATAATCAAGTATTTTCTTGGGAACTAAAGTTTTAGCATCCTCTTCAAGTAAAGGAGGATCATCTAAAATAGGAGTGAGTGGTAAAGTTCCTTTAAATGATTTCAATAAACTAATACGAAAAGAATTATGTATATTTCAATGAGAAGATATGTCTAGTCTAAAAGCATTCTCATTAATTTTTTGAATAATATGAAAAGGTCCATAATAACGTGGTGCAAGTTTAACCTTAAGATGCTGTGAAATATTTTTCAAATGCCTTTTAAATATTTTTAACCATACAAAATTATTTTCATTAATTTGTTTAGCTATTGGTTTTTTATTAATATTACGCATGTAACATTCTTGACTCTTTTTAATGTGCTCATGAACCCCATGAAGTGTAGAAATATGATCTTGCGCAAAAGAGTCAACCATAGGTATATTAGTTTTAGTGATAGACATGGGAGTGCGAAGCTTTTTACCATAAAGAATTTCATATGATGCACGTCGAGTAGTGGTATGTGTTATGTTATTATATGCACATTGTAGTCAAAGAAGTTTTTGATCCCAATTACTTGGATTATCTAAACAATAACGGTGTAATATATCTAAAATAGTACTATTCGTAGCCTTACTTTGCCCATTACTTTCATGATGCAATGCAGAGCTAAAGACTATTTTAGAGCCTAGATTTTGAAATAGTGCAACTCAAAAGTGATTACAAATACGAACATCTAGATCTGAAAGAATAACTTTTGGAAAACCATGATGTGGAAAAATACATTTAGTAAATAATTTAGCAGCTTGTGGTGTAGAAAGAGTTCTTTTTACAAGGAATAAAATACACTTGTTTACTAAACCTATCAAAAATTGTCCAAATCATATCATTATGAGATGAAGTTGTAGGAAGATCAGTAATAAAATCCATAGAGATGTGTTCCCATGGTCCATTAGGGATGGCAAGTGGCATCAATAATCCAAATGCTTTACCATGATGTCATTTCACATGTTGACACACAATGCAATGGGAAACAAATTATGCAATATCATTTTCCATATTTGTCCAAAAGAAGAATTCTTTACATGTAGAAATAATACTTTGTTTGTCAGGACCCATATATGGTGGTTCATGCATCTCTTTCATAACAAATTCTTTGAAAACTTGTGTGATGCATAACTTGTGTTGGGAATACAAAAATCCATTATGAAACCTGTAGTGATCCTCATTAGATGGTGTAGAATTATTGAAAGTATTGCATGTTTATGAAAAATACAAATCAACTGTGTAAGTAGGAATGCTGTCATGAAATGAATGACTACGAATAGCAAAAATTATTATTGATTCAAACCCTATTTGTTTGTGGGGATGGGAAATGACTAAGGGCATCAGCTGCAACATTAGATTTGCATGGTTGATATTGAATTTAAGGCTGAAAATTTTGTATGAATGAATCCCATTTAATGTGTTTGTCAAAAATCAATGGTTGATTTAATTAATGCCTAATATCTTGTTGTTCTGTTTTGATTATAACTTCATAACCCATAAGGTAATGTTTCCAAATTTTTAAAGCAAAAGCTCCTCATCATATGTAGTGTAATTCTTTTCATAAGGTTTAAGTTTCCTACTTTCAAATGCAATAGGAAAATAATTTTGCATTAAAATAATAGCTATACCTAAACCACTAGCAATCGTAACTACATGGAAAAGTTGTGGAAAATTTGATAATTGCAAAACAGGTGCATGAGAAAGTGCATGTTTGAGTTTTTCAAAAGATTTTTGTTTGTGCTAATTCCCATGCAAATTTTAACTTTTTTCTTTAATAATAATGTGAGTGGAAGTGCTAAATAAGAAAATTCTTTTACAAAATTTCTATAAAAGCTAGTTAACCCTAGAAAAGAGCATACATCATTCACAGATTGAGGGACAGGCCATTCTTCAATTACTTTAATTTTCTTTGGATCTACATGAGTGCCTTGACTAGAAACAATATGGTCTAAATACTCTAATTTTTTTTGGAAGAAATAACTCTTTTAGGGTTGGCATAAATTTTGTTTTTGTGTAACAAATTAAAGATAGTTTCTAAATAATTTTCATGGTCATTGTGATTCTCACTAAGGACAAGTATATCATCAAAGAAAACAAGAACAAAAGCTTGGTAATCAAGAAAAATGTTATTCATCATATGTGCAAATGTAGTAGGTGTATTGGTGAATCCAAAAGGCATTACCATGAATTCAAAGTGACTATTTTGAGTTCTAAAGGCAGTCTTATAAATGTCATTCCTATATGGTGATACCCATATTTAAGATCAATTTTGCTAAAAACATGTGCTCCACAAAGATTTTCTAGCAAATCATCTATCCTAGGAATAGGATATCTATTTTTAATTGTGATCTTATTGAGCGCTCTATAGTCAATGCACATCATATAATTCTTGTTCTTCTTCTTCACTAAAAGGAGAGGTGCTCCAAAAGGAGAAGAACTAGGCCTTATAAGTCCTTTATGGAGTAGGTCCTTAACTTGATTAGCTATTTATTTTTTATGTCCACACAGATAAGGTTCTTTATTGGGAGGAGAACTACAAGGAATTAATTCTATACTATGGTCAAGAGATCCCTTAGAAGGTGGTAGTTTAGAAGGAAAATCAACCATAAAACAATCTTTATAGGAAGTCAGAAATGATTCATGTGCATTAGGAAGTGTATGTGTATAATCAACTATGTTGTTGATAGAAACAATACATGAATTGTGGCCTTTCCTAAATGCACGTTTTACTTGATTATGACTAATTAATGGAAATGGTTGGAATTCATGCATTGCAAACAAAAAAAATATCTTGATCGTTATACTTAAAACTCATTGTGTGTGTATGATAATCAAGGCATGGATTATAATGATGATGAAAAGGCATACCAATTATAACATCATATGACTAAAAAGGAGCACTTAAGAATGTGTGTTCATCTACGTATGAACCTATAGAAATCTGAATGTTATGCACTTCACTTATAACACTGTATCTATTTCCTTTAAATGCAGCCTTAACTCTATACCTAGAAGGAAGTGGATGTAGTTGGAGATCTTGCACTAGTGCGTAAGAAATAAAACCATGAGAACTACCATCATCATGTAAAATATTAAAAACTTTACCATTAATAGTACCTTGCATGCAAAGTAAAGAATGAATAGAAATTTCATTATCCAAGGTACTTAGATCCTTTTCCAATGCTTATTCGGTCCAATCAGGTTGATTGTCTTCACAAACCACCTCCATGTTGTATACTTGAGCTCCAATAGCTCTCATATCATTAATTTGCAACCAATATTTAGCATTACTATGACCAAACTTACCACGATGCTAGAAAGTGACACGAGGCCTCTTTTGTTGATCATCCATCATCTTAGTTTGAAGAGTTGGAGGTTTGGTAGGGTATAAAGGGGTTGCCTTGTGTACTAGTGTGAAATTAGATTGAGGAGGGTGCTAAAAAGTAGGGGAAGGAAATTTAATGAAAGCACGCTTGAAAGGAAAATTGGGTTTTCTTGGTTGATGTCATTGATGCATTTGTTGTAAGCAAATGGACTTGGTGATGGACTGAAACTCCTTCTCAGCATCATGTGCAAAAGAAATAGCTTCATAGAGGTTCATGGGAAGTAGTGTATTGAGCTTGGCTTGGAGTCCCATCTCCAAACCATCTTCCTACTTCCATTGCAAGGTATCTTCTAGAATCGTTTCAACTGAATGAATAAGTAGTCATTGCCAAAAACATTCAGTGTAGGTGGACATAGTATCTTTGTCTTTCCATCCAAAAGTTATCCATGATCGACGAGCATGTAAGTGGAACTGGGGAGGAAGGAAGGACTCCTTGATCTTTTCTTGAGATGCAACCGATGTGGTGGGGTGGTCAGTGCTATGCCACAAAACATTCCACCATAACTGTGCCTTATCCACCAAATAATTAGTAACAAATTTCACCTTTTCAACTTCAGAATATGATTTGTCAAAATAAAAATCATCAAATTGAGATAGACATGGTAGAACAAATTGGCCATCCTTTCGCCCATGAAATTGAGACAATTGGAAATTTTATACACCAACAGTTGTTGGAGTGTAGCATCACGTCCTTTTATCTTATTTTGAGCATCTTGGAGTCTGTGCCACAAAAGCTCTAATTGTTGCTCAAGCGGTACCTCGGGTAGGGATGATGTACCAAAATCCTTGGTATTATGGGTGGGGTCCATGGCCTTATATAGAACCAAAACCTAAGACTCGACCAAACAATCAAAACGGATGTCGAATCACGAGCAGACCCCCATGAATCACCGTTGGATGTTGATATGTACACCTTCGTAGAGGTGTCATAGTTCTGATACAACTGTTGACTGGATCGTGTAAACATAGATATGCAGAGATAGTACACAAATGATATCTCAAAAAAGCATAAATAAAATAGAGAGAGATAAGAGATTGGACACAATATTGGGTACAATCTCTGCCCACATACTCTGATGGATGAGTCTATCAGATTCTATGCATTCATAGGTATTTTTCATTATGTCCTAAATAGAAGACACATGAGGGTGGTGCTTTGAAAAGCATGCCTTTATTAATGTCTACTTTATTTACAAAATTATCATATTCTAAGCGATCTACTATTTTTACAAAAACCTCGCTTTCAAAACTGATCTATTATTTTTACAAAAAATATCTTAAATACTATCTTTTAACTATATCCAAAATTATCTAAATAAAGATGTGGGAGTCTCTTCAATGATGTAGGTGGAAGACTTACCCAGCCTTGGCATAGGAGATGTATGATAGTTGTTCATAGCTGCTCGATAAGACTAGTTGGCTTCTATTGGGTAATTGATTATATGGAGTGGAGTCACTGATTCACTATGTACATAAACATGTCAATACTTGTAGTTTTATGATATTTTGACATTGATCATATGCTCATTTTGTAGAGTGATCATATGCTCATTTTGTAGAGGATATTCGGCAAAATGTTTCCAAATTTTTGGTTTTGTCAACTATAGAGTGGTCAATTTACTCCTTGATAGACTCATTCGTTGGCGTTTCAACTCTTCTAGCTCCATTATCATTCTATTCAATTCTCTACCATCATGGCATCAGAGGTCTTAGGCACATTTAGTGGATCAGGGTCTAATGCCAATGTTCCGAGAAGGAGCTATAACTTGTAGGACAAAGATCAGTTTGAGATCCGAAAGTTTGATGGCACAAACTTTTCTCTATGGTAGAATCAATTACAATACTAGATTGTGAAAGTGCAGAGGAGCTTTGGAAGAAGTTATGCAATACATATGAAAAAGAGATGGCATCAAATAAAGTGTTTCTGATGAGAAAATTTTATGAACTTTGCATGAAGGACACGGATAGTGTTGTTGCTCATCTAAATGAGTTTGATGCTATATTCAACCAGTTATAGGCTCAGAAAATGGATATGGATAATGAAATGAAAGCAGTATTGTTGTTATGCACCTTGCCATCATCATGGGATACATTCTGTACAGCTATTAGCAATACTGCACCTAGTGGTAAACTCATCTATGATGACATATGTGGAGCACTCTTGAGTGAGGAGATTTTTAGAAAATCTATGATTGGCACTAAGAGTGGAGATGCATATAATATCTGTGATTCTTACCAAGAAAGAATCAACAATGTGGCAAGAGCAAGAACAAGGAAAAGAATGGTCAATGGAATAAGAGTAGAAGTAAATCGAGGAAGATGGATATCGAATGCCATTATTTTCATAAGAAAAGACACATGATGAAAGATTGTTATGCATTAAAGAATGCTAATGGTAAGGGACAGAATGTTGATGGGCATGTTAAATAGTTACCTGCACAATCTACTTGGATTGTGAAGATTGAAGAAATTAATGCTATTTTCAATTATACTGATGTGTTGACACTTGATAGTACTATGCCAATTGAGGCTCTTATGAGTGATTCTCTTTCCCACACGTGGCTGCTAGATTTTGGTGCTTCTTTCCATGTGACACCACACAGAGAATGGTTCTCTAATTATGAAAAAAAGTCTCTTCGTACCATGAGACTTGGTGACTCTTACCATTGTGACATTGTGGGGATTGGAGACGTGGTTGTGTTTTACTATGCATAATGTACGCCTTGTACCTCAAATATCATGCAGTTTGATGTCAATTGGTCAACTTGATGACCTTGGTTACAAGGTAGTCTTCTATGCTTAGTCCTTTTGTATATCAAAGGGCAATATGGTTATTGCAAAAGGAAGCAAAGTTGGCTCACTCTATCCTTTATTTGTATCATAGAAAAGACACTTGTTAGCTATTATTGAAAAGCCTATGGATTGTATTTGGCATGGTTGTTTGGGCCATATATCTCGTAGTGGAATAAAAAATGTTTCTCATTCTGACTACTTACCTATGTTATCTTTCTCTGATTTTTCATTTTGTGAGCATTATCAATATGGAAAGCAAACCAAAAATGCATAGAACACACATTGACTCTTCAATTCAGCCTTTGGATCTCGTTCATACAAATGTGTGTGGTCCTATGCCCACTAGGTCCTAAGGTGGTTCTGCTTTACTTTGTCACTTTCATAGATGATGCTACTAGAAATGTTTGGGTATATCCTATCAAATCAAAGGATGAGGTATTTCCTACTTTTAGAAAATGGCTTGCTTCAGTTGAGATTGAAAAAGGAATGAAGCTTAAGGCTTTATGTTCAGATAATGGGGGTGAGTATACCTCACATGAATTCATCCTTTTCTGTTAGTCGAGAGGGATTTGTAGAGAGTTTACAACTCCTTATATCCCAATACAGAATGGTATAGATGAAAGGATGAATAGAACTATTCCAAATAGAGTAATTTCTATGTTGCATCATGCAAACCTCTCACAAGGCTTTTGGGCACAAGCAGTATTGGCTGCAATTCATGTGATTAACTTTTCACCTAGTACTGTCAAAGGTCTCAAAGTGGCACAAGAGTTATGGACAAGGAAGCCACCGTAATATGATCATCTTTGAATTTTTGGGTGTGAGGCATAGGTTCATATACCCAAGAATCTTAGACAAAAGTTGGATCATAAGTCAAAGAAATGCATTTTTCTTGGATATGGTCGAGAAGGAAAATTTGGACATCGCTTATGGGATCCTAAAACAAGGTCAATGACCAGAAGTAGTGATGTCACCGTAATATGATCATCTTTGAATTTTTTGGGTGTGAGGCATAGGTTCATATACCCAAGAATCTTAGACAAAAGTTGGATCATAAGTCAAAGAAATGCATTTTTCTTGGATATGGTCGAGAAGGAAAATTTGGACATCGCTTATGGGATCCTAAAACAAGGTCAATGATTCTAAGATGCATAAAAAGCCCATTAAGGAGACGGAAGTGAGAAGAGTGGCATTTTAGGATACTAGTCCTCTAGCTAGCATGCATAAAATGTTTCACATAGGGATGTTCAAGAGAATGTCCGATCATATTAGTCTTCACGTGTTCCTGTTCAGCAACCATTGAGATGCTCTGCACATGTCTCACATCCACCTGATAGATATGTTCCATGTTTAGATTTTGTTATGCTAACAAATTTCGGTGAGCCTTCTTGCTAGAAAGAGGCTATGTAGATAGAGGATCATGTCAAGTGGGAGAGTGCCATCAAGAGTGAGTTAAATTCTATTGAAAAAAATGGTACTTGGGATTTAGCACCTTTGCCAAAGGGCAGGAAAGCTTTATAGTGTAAATGGGTATATAAGCTAAAATTCACATAAGATAGTGCTTCTCCAAAGTATAAAGCATGACTTGTTGCAAAGGGTTTTAAGCAACAACATGTTGTTGATTTTGAGGAAATCTTCTCTCGAGTGGTCAAGATGACTACCCTACACATGTTGCTTGGATTCATTGCAATGGAGGACTTAGAGCTAAACCAAAGGGATGTGAAAATTGCTTTCTCGCATGGAGATCTTATAGATCACATCTATATGGAACAACCAGAGGTTTATGTAGTTCATGCAAAGGAAATTCAAGTTTTTAAGCTCAAGAAGAGCTTGTATGGACTCAAACAGTCCCCTAGACAATGGTACCAGAAGTTTGATGCTTTTATGAAGTCTCAAGGCTATTCTCAAGAAATGAGGATCATTGTCTCTACACAAAGCGATGCTCAGATGGCAACTTGATATGCTTCATACTTTATGTCGATGATATGTTGACTCCTGGGAAGTCCTCTTATGACTTCTCAATTCTCAAAAAGGAGTTTGCTTCCGTTTTTCATTTTTGTATTTTCCTTCTATTTGAAGAAAAATCCTTTTTGCAAAATATATATGACCTTGCCTTTTTATTTTTTAAGATTTGTATCATATCAATTTTCATCATCATTGGTTCATTATTCTATGAGTTAAACTCATTTGAAGTCACCTATGTATTCTGGTACATAATTCTTGAAATGTCGAGATGACACCCCTATATTGCTAAACTTAATTCTCTCAATATGGTTCATCAAAATGCATCAAATTTGTTGCTTTAGATTCATTATATATCTACTTAGAGGTGTGTAAAATATCTCTGGTCAATTTCCACCAGGATGTGAGCTCTGAGTAAATTTATAGAGTGCATCTCATACAAAAATAGCAAGTTTTGCTTCATCTATTTTGTGTCAAGTGGTCTGTATTGTTGAATGAATTTGATATTGATTCTCTAAAGCACTAGGGTGGTTTATATGTATCCTTCACAAGCTTAAGGTGTCTAGGTATCATCCTTGGATCTAGCTTGCTAGGTGTAGAGCAGGTTTTTCCAGCACCAGGCACATCCTTAGAGTGTATCTACCATCTCTTCTCACAGTGGTATCAGAGCAAAGCTAAATCAATATGGGAGATGGTTTTCCTTCCACCATTGACAAATTGGATAGAAACAACTACTCATCTTGGTCTTTGAGGATGGAGGCCTAAAGGGAGAAATCTATTTGGATACATATCTGAGGATGAATTCATACCAACAATAAGAAGCAAAGGACAACCATCACATGAAGAGCAAGAAAGGTTTACAACTTGGTGTTCCAAGGATGCACTAGCCAAGTCCTACATCTTGAACTCAATTTTTTATTTTTGTTTACCTCATGTGAAAGGATACAAGACCTCAAGAGAGACTTGGAAAGCTCTTGCTTCTTTCTTCTCTTCAAGTACTAGAGCAAGAAAGAATCAGATATGGATGGAGTTCACTGCATTGAAGAAAAGTCCCAAGCAAAATGTGACTGACTATGTCACTAAAATGAAGGAAATCTTTGATCAGCTACGAAGCATTAGAGAGACAACCGAAGAAGAGCAAATCATAAGGCAAATCATCAATGGCATCAAAATTGAGGACAAGTGGGAATTATTTACAAATACCATGGATCTAGACATGCAATTGCCTAACCTCAACACTCTAATGGGCCAAATCTTCACACATGAAGCAAAGATAAGCAAGAACGGTGAATCCTCAAGACATAATCAATCTTCTACCTTATACTCTGAAAAAGCTAAAGCTAAGGATAAGTCAAAGTCTAAGAAGAATGACGATGAAGGTAGCTCTTTTCAAGCCAACTTCATAGGTACAAGAAGAGGCAAAGAGGAAAGCAAGGCAGGGGGAGATCCCAAGTATCTCAACCTTGCAATATATGTGGTTACTCTAATCACACCGTTGAGGAATCTTATAGGAACCCAAGGAATTCCAGAGGAAGAGGATTCAATAGAGGTGGCTATGGATCCAATAGAGGCTGATACAATGCAGGATACAACAACAATAACAACCTTCAAAATGGATACAGAGAAAGAAAGGATTACAACATCTATACTGAAGATCAAAGTCAAGAGGACTCACTACTCCTCATGAACCTATCATTGAAGCAGGGTGAGGATGATGACCATGTTTTCTATATTCATTCAGGGTGCTCAAATCATGAAACAGGAAATGTAGCACTACTCTCTGATCTAGAAGATCCCAAGAATCAACATGAAGTAAAAACAGGTGATGATACAAGACATCCAGTGGAAAAAACAGGTAATGTCAAGACATCAGCTGGCAACTTGAATTTTCTAAGCAAAGTTTTTTATGTACCTACAATAACCAAAAACCTGATAAGTTTTGGACAAATTGTGGAGAAAGGATTGCAAGTTGGGCTTAGAAGACATAGAGCATATGTGGAAGACCCCAACCAAGGATTGAGAAGGATTTCCAAAGGAGAAAAAATAGGAAGACTCTTCACCTTTGAAGTGGAGGACACCGAGAACATAGTGTTGTTTAGCTATGGATCTCAAACACTCTCTGAATTGGAGGTATGACATAAAAGGCTTGCTCACATTGGTGAGAGAACCTTGAAACAAATCTGTAGGGATCAAAGTGTACTTGGATTTCCCAACATCACAAACCAACATATGATATACAAGTGTGGAGCTTGTCAATTTGGCGAGGCTCATAGACAGCCCTCCAATAGGAAAGGCTATATCCATCAGGAACTACTAGATCTTGTGCACACAGATGTGTGGGTCCCAATCAAAGAACCTTCTATTTCATGTCCAAAATATTATGTATCATTTATTGATGATTGTAGCAGGTGGAGAATTTTGTATTTTATGAAGCATAAAGATGAAGTCTTCAATTGCTTCAAAAGGTATCTTGCTCTTGTAGATAACCAAATAGGTAAATTTCTCAAGAGATAGATGGTGGTGGAGAATATCTCTCAACTAAACTTGATGCTTTCCTACAATAAAGAGGCATCTAAAGAGAGGTAACAACTAGATACACACCTGAAACCAATGGAGTAGTTGAAAGAAGGAACATAACTATAGTGGAAGCAGCAAGATCTATGCTAAATGAAAAAAGTCTACCTAATTATCTTTGGGTAGAGGTTGTATCAAGAGCCACATATCTTGTAAATAGACTTCTAGCAAAGTCTTTAGATGGTATGACTCCCTATAAAGTGTGGAACGGAAGATGGCCAAGTCTAGAGCTTTGCAAAATCTTTGGATTTCTATCTTATGCTCACATTCCTTCCCAACTAAGAGGGAAATTGGATCCCAAAGGAGAGAAGTGTGTCTTTATTAGTGATGATCAAAATAAAAAAGAATATAGATTGTATAATCCCACTAACAAAGGCTTCTTAGTTAGTAGGGATGTAGTCTTTGATGAAAATAAGTCTTGGTTTGATGATGATAGGAAAGTGAAGCTACCTTATGACTTGGAAGAAGACTTTCCATCTCTTCCAAGAAAGGAACCAAAAAAACTTGAAGATAGTGACTTTGAAGATGACTTGATAGAATTGGATAAACTGAAGCTATGGAAGAACAAAGGGAAAGCTAAGGTGCAAGACCTAACTCAAGGCTCAAAAATCTCTCTTCAACCAGTTATAAGGTCAATGAGAGAGAAGAAGAAACCAGAGAGGTATGGATTTGATACCTCTTTGGTTACAAAACTTCCAATCTATATGGCTAAGGACTCCAACGATGAAGAATTGACTTTTTATGAAGAAGCTCAAAGTAAGAAGGAATGGAGAAAAGTAATGGATGAAGAAATGGAAGCTCTTATGGACAATGACACATGGGAAGATGTTCCTAGCAAACCATCAATGAAGGTAATTGGATCAAGGTGGATTTATAAAGTAAAAAGTAACTCAAATTGTAGTATTAATAGATAAAAGGCAAGGTTAGTAGCCAAGGGGTTTGCCCAAACCCATGGGATAGCTTATGAAGAGATATTTCACATGTTGCTAAAATGCCTACCATTAGAGTACTTATTTAGCATTGCTGCATCTAGGAATTGGAATCTATATCAACTAGATCTAAATAATACATTTCTCAATGGATGGATTTCAGAAGAAGTCTATATGGCACAACCACTTGGTTATGAAGATGCACATCATCCCAATTATGTGTGTAAATTGAAGAAGGCTTTGTATGGTTTGAAGCAAGATCCAAAAGCTTGGAATCAGAGATTATTCACCTACTTGCAAGACCAAGGATTCAAAGCTAGTAAAGCAGACACATCCTTATTCATCAAGAGGAATGGATCAAAATTGATATATCTCTGTGTATATGTTGATGACATTACAATTACAGGGAATGATATCAATGGAATTAAATAGGTAAAGGCTAGAATGAGGATGAATTCAAGATCAGTGATGATGGATCTCTCACTTATTTTCTTGGACTTGAACTTGTCTATACAGATTCTAGTATCTATATCACTCAAAGAAAGTATGTACATGACATGCTTTCTGAGGTTAGAATGGAGAATACTAAGTGTGTAGATACACCTATGGAGTTGAATCATAAGCAAAGTGCTTATGAGGGAGAACCTACTGAAGATATCACTAGCTATCAAAACTTCGTAGGAAGCTTGAACTATGGAACTCTCACAAGGGTGGACATATGCTATAGTGTTAGCATACTCAGCCAATTTATGCACAAACCAAGGAAGCCACACATGGAAGTAGCAAAGAGAGTTCTCATATACTTGAAAGGTACCATCAACAAAAGACTTTTCTACCCCTTCACTTTAGAAGTTGATCTAAAACTTTACTCAGATTCACATTGGGCTGGATCAAAGGATGGTAGGAAGAGTACATCAAGCTATTTATCTTTTGGAGGTTCAAAACTAATTTCATGGTCTTCAAAGAAGCAACCAACTTTTGCTCTATCATCTATTGAGGCTGAATACAAAGGTTTGGCCAATGCAACACAAGAAGCAATGTGGTTAAAGTGTTTATACTCAGATTAGGGTTACATACTTTAACTCCTCATATCTTTGGAGATAATACAAGCTCACTTCATGTAGCAGCTAATCCAATTTACCATGCTAGAACCAAGCATATTGAAGTCCATTATCATTATGTAAGAGAGAAGTTGATGAGCAAGGACATTCAATTGACCTATGTATCTACTAATTTTCAATGTGTAGATATGCTGAGTAAGCCATTGGATGGTATCAAGTTAAGCATATTCAAAGGCAGGATTGGATTGTTAGAAATCAAGGAAAAATGAAGACTCAAGGATGCTAGGCTTGAGGGGGAGCTATTGGTGTATTTCATCCAAGCCTCATGCTTGATCTCTTATTATTGTAAAGCATTGGTTATGTATACTCTCAATGAGAGAAGCCATAGAAACAAACTCTTGTAATAGTTCTACTTGAAAAGTAACTACATCAAAAGTAAATGTCAAAGGAGGAATTTGTGGCCTTGTTAAGCACGAATCACGAGCTAAAATTTGGAGAGATTGATTAGCAAGAGATTCCCCAAACCTAAGGGAACTTTTAGGTACAATCTCTCCAAGTTTTGAATCAGGAAACTCCTATATATACACATGTGTACTCGTGGATTAGAGGAGAACAATTGAGCTACATTCTAATGAGATTTTGACCATGCACCCAATTATTTGTGAAGCAAACATTGCTCATCCTTCCCAAGCTTCATGCCCATTTATATCATGTACCATATGTGCAATACAGGTTGATTTTCAGGCTACATCTTGGACTTCTCCTCATCTAATGTTATAGGTCTATGTTCACACTTTTAGTCAACTTGAATTATTCATTTCTCTATGTATACTTAGTCTTTTGATGAGTCATTTGAAGTCACCTATGTATTCTAGCAGATAATTCCTAAAATGTCAAGATGACACTCCTATATTGCTAAACTTGATTCTCTCAGTATGGTTCATCAAAATGCATCACGTTTGTTGCTTTAGATTCATTATATATCTAATTAGAGGTGTGAAAAATATTTCTAGTCAATTTCCAGCAAGCTATGAGCTTTGAGTAAATTTCTAGAGTACATCTCATCCAAAAAGAGGAAGTTTTGCTTCATCTATTTTGTATCAAGTAGTCTTTTTTGTTGAATCAATTTGGGATTGATGCTCGAAAGCACTAGGGTGGTTCATATGCATCCTTAGGAAGCTCAAGGTGTCTACTTATCATCCCTAAAGCTACCTTGACAGGTGTAGAGCAGGTTTTTGCAGCACCAGGCACATCCTTAGAGTGTATCTATCATCTCTTCTCACACATTAGCCATGTGGTCCCCTCCGCAAGTATAACATCACTTCAATGAGTTGACTCTAGATGTTTGTCTATTTTGAACTCCTGGCTTCTTAGCAACCTGCTCAGCTAGCTCATCTATTGAAGTGGCAGATCCAAAAGTATGATTAGTAGAACTATCAGAATCCTTATAGAGTTTGGGAAATTCTAACTCCTCAACGAAGTTGTCTTCTATGTCAATACACATTCTCAAGAATTGATCTAGCATGGTTTTCTCCTTGAGATATACATATGATCTAAGTTTCCTGCTTAGAAGTCCATCTAAAAACAAGGAAACTGTCTATATTGGATCAAGGATGATGTGTTATTTGTGATGGCACTCTTGGAGAATTCTACGATGAATGCTTCTAGCAGTTGACTTATAGTTTGGTAGTTGCAATTGTTCAGGGGCTGAAACCAAGATAAGGCAGTACCCTTAAGGATCAAACCAAATGCATTGAATTGGGTGAAGAATTCCTCAACCTATTCAACTCTTAACACTTGTTTGAACTCGGCCACATGATCATAAGGATCCCTTGACCCATCAAAGTAGTTTTTCATTGCCTTGACCACTTGAGAGGGTCTAAGGGTTCTTGGGTACTCTCGAGGTCTAGGCAATGGAAAATCGTGTTCATCTTATTGATGCCTATGCACTCTATGTCTCTCTCTTTTAGGTATTTCACTTTCAAGTCTTGACCTATCTCTAACCATAGTGTGTGCAAAGCTTACCTTGAGTCTCTCTCTGACTATTTCCCTTTGGTTTTCATGAGCAAGGGATGATCTTACATCTTGGAGGCCATGGGAGACATTAGATCTTAGTGGAGTGAAAATCAATTCATCCTGCCAAGTGTATTCATGCCTATCATGCTTTGTTACCAAGAACATTCTCTCTAATGTGTTATCCAAATAGAAAACTTTTCCTGGTATCTCAGGATCTTTGAACTCATAGATGGTGACTCCACCAATTTTGCCAAGTTTATCTATCTTGAATCTCCAAAAATCTTCCTTTGTTTCTCTATTCAATAATAGGTCTATGCTTTTGTTGTCTTGGGGAACCCATTCTCGAGTAATTACCCTATTCAAGATAGATTTTCCTCGAGGAGTCTTGGGTTCTCATCCTAGATCTCCTTGCTCTAGGTCTCCTATCTCGTTCTGGAGAATGACATTTCCAAACTCATCTATCCTATCTGGTAAGTTGATAACCACATGCATGGTTCCTTATGTATCAATATAAGTAGAACTGTCAGAATCCTTATAGAGTCTGGACAGTTCTAACTCCTCACCCAAGTTGTCTTCTATGTCAATACACATTCTCAAGAATTGATCTAGCGTGGTTGGCTCCTTGAGATATACATATGATCTAAGTTTCCTGCTTAGAAGTCCATCTAAAAATAAGGAAACTTGTTTTTCTTTTGTAGGTAATTCAGGTTTGGGACATCTTTCCACATATTGTTCAAATCTGCATCCGACTAGCCTAACTCTTTCTTGGGGTGTTTGCTTGAAGCTGTGGATCAAGGATGATGTGTTATGCATGATGCCACTCTTGGAAAATTCTAGAATGAATGCTTCTAGAAGTTGACTTATATTTTACCAATTGCTATTGTTGAAGGGCTAAAACCAAGCTAAGGCAGTAAGTACCCTTAAGGGTCAAACTAAATGCCTCAAATTGGGTGAACAAGTCCTTGATCTATCAACTCTTAACACTTATTTGAACTCAGCCACATGATCATAAGGATCTCTTGACCCATCAAAGTAGTTTTTCATTGTCTTGACCACTTGAGAGGGTCTAAGGGTTCTTGGGTACTCTTCAGGCCTATGCAATGGAAAATCATGTTCATCTCTTTGATGCCTTTGTGCTCTATGTCTCTCTCTTTCATGTCTTTCACTTTCAAATTATGACCTGCATTTTCTCACAATGTGTGCAAAGCTTACCTCAGGTTTCTTTTTGGCTATTTCCCTCTGGTCTTCATGAGCCTGGGATGATCTTACACCTTGGAGGCCATGGGAGACATTAGATCTTGGTGGAGGGAAAATCAATTCACCATTCCAAGTGTGTGCATGCCTGCCATGCTCTGTTAGCAAGAACATTCTCCTCGACGTGTTATCCAAATAGACAACTTTGCCTAGTATCTCAGGATCTTTGAACTCATAGACAATGACTCTGTCGATTTCGCTAACTTGATCTATCTTGAATCTCCAAAAAGCTTCCTCCATTTCTCTATTCAGGAATAAGTCTATGCTATTGTTGTCTTTGGGAACCCACTCTGGACTAATTACCCTAGTCAAGATAGATTTGCCTGGAAAAGGCTTGGGTTCTCGTCCTAGGTCTACTTGCTCTAGGTCTCCTATCTCGTTCTACATAATGACATTTGCAAACTCATCTTTCATATCTGATAAGATAGTAAGCACATACATGGTTCCTTGCTTATCAATATAAGAACCATCTTTGAATTTAACCATTGGGTGTTCAAGTCCGAAGGGTTGATTGGGATTTTTGAGTTGGACAACTGATCGCCTCAGATCATCCTCATAGATGCATGCACCTAGTCAGTTGATCCTAATATATTCTAGTTGTGTCTTATAGGGACCTCTAGTGTCTGTAAATAGGCAATGCTTGAGCTACCTATGGGTCTGTCCATGTTAAAAGTCATTTCTGAATCACTTGTTTTCGAACTTAGTACATAGGGATAATCACTAAGTTGTTGTGCCCACGACCTAGCTATGTTATTGACACTAGCTTCAGATGATCTGATGCTTTATCTATCCCTGTCAATGTGTCTACCTGACCTAAGTTTCATAAGCTTTGTCTACTAGTCCCAATTTTCCCAAGTTCAACCACATTGCAGTGTTCCTTTGAATCAGTTACTTGTTCTTTTATAGATTTTTCCAGTGTCATCTTTTCTGACAAATATCTTCATTACTAATACTTGAGTTTTATCACACTCTAAGATGTGATCAATCTACTTAAGTCTTTTTCCTTTAGATTTTCTCACAACAATATCTTAGCTATGCCTTAACTTGAGAAATTAGGGCTTTCTTGGACTTGATTTATACCTATAGCAACCCTAATTAATCAGTATCACTACTCGTATTTAGCCTAAGCTAAGAATTGATTGAGGGATTTTAGAATGCTTCCAACCTCAAGTTGCTTCTCCCTTGATCACACTTGAATGCCCAGGATACACGTTCCCAAGCTTGCAACACACATGCCACCTTGCTTTGACACAATTGAATGGCTCTCACTCGACTTGTAAAAGTCCGAAGTTTAGATCAAGATTTAACTCTAATTTAGTTGCAAGATAGTTTGATTCAAGCATTTTTAAAGACTTATCTTGCCCCCTTTTGTATTGCTCAAAATCCTTTGGAGCCCCCTTGTGAAAGCCAAAAACCCAAAAGTCGTGATATTTTTCCCAACGAGTCATGATTTCTTTCTCTTTTCTTCTTTCAGAAAGTCGTGATTTTCTCAAAAGTTTGAATGCAAAGAGTCGCGAATTTCTCAAAAGTTGCCTTCCAAAAGTCACAATTTCCTCAAAAATTTGAATGCAAAGAGTCGCAAATTTCTCAAAAGTTGCCTTCCAAAAAGTTATGATTTCCTCAAAAATTTGAATGCAAAGAGTCCCGAATTTCTCAAAAGTTGTCGTCTAGAAATTCACGATTTCTTAAAAAATTTGAGTGCAAAGAGTCATGAATTTCTCAAAAGTTTCCTTCCAAAACGTTGCAATTTCTTCAAAAATTGAGTGCAAAAATTTGTGATTTTTTCAAAATCTTAATGGAAAAAAGTCACAATTTTCTCAAAAAATAGGATCGTAGAAAGTCGTGATTTTTTTAAAATCTTGGTGGTAGAAACTCGTGCTTTTCTCACACTTAGAAAGCCAAAAACTTGCGAATTTTTCACACTTAGAGAACCAAAAATTCACAATTCTCTCACAATCAGACACCCAAATGTTCACGATTTTCTCAAAAACTTGAATGCAAAAAGTTGTGGTTTTTCTCAAAAAATACCTTCCAAAAAGTCATGATTTTCTCAAAAATGGGAGGAAAGTTGCGATTTCCTCCAAAGTTGAATTGTGGAAAGTCGCAATTTTCTCAAAGTTGCCTTACCAAAAAGTCGTGATTTTTTGACACTTAGAGAACTAGAGAATTGCGATTTCCTTGAGAGCCCAAAGCCAAAAAGTCATGATTTTTTGAGATTTAGAGACCCAAAAAGTCAAAATTTCTTCAAAGCCCAAGAATGAGAAAGTCGCAATTTTCTAAGTCATTTTTTGCAGGAACCAAAGAATCACAATATTCAAAAAAAATTGAATTTCCCAAAAAGTCGTGATTTTTTTCTAGAAAGTCACAATTTTTTGAGAATTTTGGTGGGAACTTTGAACTCAAGTGTCAAGACCTGCATGTCGTGCAGAGGATTGCGCAAGCCACAAAAAATCACAAACACAAACACTTTCCTCTCTTTCTCTCTCTGGCACAGTCACGAATGAAAAATGAGGTGAAAATGGTGAACATGCAGTCAAAAAACAAAATTCAGCAAAGATGAAGATGAGAGAAGATGTTGATGATGAAGATGGAGAAAAAAATCACAAATTTAACAGAAGATGACTAGTTATTAGCTTTCCACATCGCAAATCTACGATCTTACCATCACAATGCTCATCCTTGAGTAACACTTCCTGGCAACGGTGCCAAAATTTGGTGTAGCCCAAGCCTGAGCACCACCTCCTTTACTTTTCAATCCGTAGAGACATGAGGAGGATATGAAGTCGTGATCAATCGTGGTGAGAAAATGTGAGCAACAAGCACATACATGCACACACACACATGCACACAAGGCAAGATCAAAGAAAGGAACAATGGAAAGCGTTCTATTACAAAAGAACTCTTTCTTACAACAACTCCAATCTCTTTATTACAAAAACTCCAATCTCTCACAAGATAACCTCAAAAATGATCTCTCTATCTCTTTTTAAAGTTTTTTGACTAGTTTTGGCCCTATCCAGATCTAGTGTTTGGCCTAGTTAAAAATTAGGTTCCAGGGCTTATTTGAGGGCTCAAACGGAATAAAAAATTATGAAAATTGATACATAGGTACTTCTAATACTCCTCAAGCTCAAGGACTCATCTGCTTGAACAAAATGGATTTGGAAAAATGTTAAATGATATTTACAATGGTTTTTAGCAATCAAAATCACTTTTTTTATAGGGGTTTCTTCTAAAAATTTGACATATACTTCTTGGAGCTCCCTACATGCTCCCTCTTCTTGTGTGTCCACTTCTTTGATGTGTTCTCGTGCCTTGTGTTTGACCTTGACTGTCAACAATGATCGAATCTATTAACAAGACAATGGGACGATATATGCAATTGATAAGTGTAGAGAAGATGACAAACATTGTGAAGCATACTACAACAACGAATAATGAACAAGCTAGATGATGAAGCTTGATGTATATGTATTGGAAAGTAATTTATAGTACATGGAGGATTTGGAGGACTCCAATGGCTTTAATATGTATAGAATGTATACCCAAAATGAGTGAGAAGATTGAATGATCCTTATGACTAATCTACGAGTGCATAATTACACTTTTTTCCATAATTATAGTAGATGACCATTGAATAGATTCCACCTAAATATCTCCCTAATTTTAGTACTTCATTTGAAGTTTAATTCAAATTAAAGTCATGGGATTCGGATCTCAATACATTGATGAGATTCTCTCTTAAGTTATCTCATAAATTACCCATTTTTTATATACAAAAACATTTTTTTCAAGGCGAGGAGTCCTCAAGCTTGAGGAGTGTTAGAAGAACCTATGTACCAAGTTTCATGATTTTTAGAATTGATTTGAGCCTTCAAATTAGCTTAGGGACCTAATTTTTAACTAGGCTAGAGACTAGGTGTAAATTAGTCCAAAGCTAGTCTAGAAACTATAAAGAGAGTTAGAGAATTCATTTTGGAGGTTAGAATTTTTGGGATTTGAGCTTGTAGGAGCATTATTGTATCTTTGAGTTAGTGTAATAGAAGATTCCATTGTTCTCACTCTTTGTTCTTGCACATGTGTGTATGTGTGTGCATGCTTGTGTGCTTCTCACTCACGTACTTGTGCACTCTCCTCTCTCTCTTGCTCATTATACCATTCTTATATCTCCATGGATTGACAATTATGAGGTTGATCTCCTCATGTTGATACGTACCATTGTGCGAGAGTGACACCAAATTTGGTACGGTTGTGGGGAACGAGCTTCAAGGACAAGTGTGTGAAGCTAAGATGTAGAGATTTGACATGGGAATCGTAGGTAATTCTCTTTTGCTTCACTTTTTACCTTCTTCATCACCATCCCTACGCATCCCCCATCTGGATCTCCATCTTCACAAAATTTGACCTTCTTGTTCATATTCCCATTCCCACTTCATTTCCCTCATTTTGTTTGTGAGAGAGAGTGATCTAGTGCATTGTGTTTCTTGTGTTTTCATGAGCTTTTTGGCGGGTACCAACATCAACAACAACACAACAATGAGAGCAAGTAGGAAAACTATTTGCATGCCTCCTGCAACAATGACCTCTATCTATCATGATACACAAAAAGCTTTGGGTATTTTGTGAATGCAAGTAGAGCATTGTAGAATACACCATGTGCACAACATAAATCACTAAAATTCTTCCAAAATGAGGCATTTGTTCTATCCATCATGAAAGAGAAATTTCACAATAGACTTTGTCCATCATCTATTGGCAATAGACGACAAACACAACATATGACATATAGTGTCCATCATGACAAACACCCCTGTCCATCACGATAGTTTGACTATCCATCGTGAAAAACACCCCACCAATTACTCTGTCCATTAGGATAGAAAACAAGTATGATAGACTCTATCCATCACAATAGACTAGTCTATTACGATGGACACCTCTATCGTGATAGACTTGTCCATTGTGAAAGATAGCCCCCATGAAAAACTCTATGCATCACGACAGATAGACATTGTCCATTGTGATAGATAGGAAAAAATAGTAACTTTTAGGATTTATAAAATTTGGACATTTTTAGCCTAAGTTTTTTTTTAGTTTTTAGATACTTTGCACTCCTTGGAAGGATGAGGCAACCTGACTACACTTGGCATGCTTGGGAACACACTTCTTGGGCAATTGAGCATCAACAAGGGCATTAAGTGGGAGGTTGGAAGAACTCTCAACCCCCTTAATCAACGTCCTAGCTTATGCTAAGTGCGATTAGTGAATGTGATTAATTTGGGACTATGATGGGCATGAAAAATCTCAAGAGCCATTAAATTCTCAAGTTCAAGTATATATTAAGCTAAGATGTGGAAAACCCTAATTGATAAGAACTTATTCTCATCAAGAGAAACATCAAGAACGACAAAACTCAAGTGTTCCTAATGATGCATATATAAAAACAAGAAAATACACCGAAAAAAAATTAAAATGAACAAGTGCCTATTACAAAAGAGAATTGCAATGTGGTTGTACTTGGGCATTTGGCAAACCATCAAAGCATATGAACCTTAGGTTTGGTAGATACCTAGGGCCGGATAGGCAAAGCATCAGGTCATATGAAGTTAGTGTCAATCAGAGAGTTAGATTGTGAGCCCAACAACTCAAGGACCACCCTTATATGTTGAGCTTAGAAAGGAGTGATTCAAAAATGCCATTTGGCATGGAAAGACCCTGAGGTAGTTCAAGAGTAGCTTATCTAAAAACCCCTGAAGGTCCCTATAAGATGTTTGACATATGAAACAACTGCTTAGGTCCATGCATTTTTAAGGCTGGTTTGAGGTGATCCGTGGTCCAAATCAAAAACCCTGATGAACCCTTTGGGATTGAACACCGAATGGCCGAATTCAAAGAGGGATCTTACATAGATAAGTAAGGAACCATGTACATGGTTACCAGCTTACTAGATAGGATGGATGAGTTTGAAATCAACATCCCTAAGTCAAAAATAAGAGACTTGGACTAGGAGAACATGGAAAAAGATCCTAGAACACCTCATGGTAAGTTAATCCTTTCAATGATAATCACACCAGAGTGGATCCCTTAGGATCCACTCTCGTGTGATTCTATGGAAGCCTATGTTCCTAATTCTACAGATGAGGAAGTTGTTTCCTCTATAAATCATTATGACCCGGAGTACTTGAGAGAGATACATGAGGAGAAATGGGCCCAAGAGAGCAAGAACCCTCCCCTTATTGAATTAGTGGATGATCTTCACAAACAATACCCTCAAGACATTCCTTCTATCTATGGAGAGCAAGAAGATGGGCAGTTAAGCGAGCGACTAGAACTTGAATCTGATTCCTTGTAGGAACTATCTCACTTTAGAGGCCTTTGGGATTCTAATTCTATTCACATGAGGGCCCCCATTATTATGGTAAGAAACGAGGAATCACTTTTACCAAGGAATACAGAAGTAGTGAAGAACACTAAAGTGCAGTGTCATGTTAGTTTAGAGGAGATACTCAAGATTAATTCTGAATTGTGGAAACATCTACCTAAAGAAGTGGCAAAAATAGCTAGGTCGAGTTTGTATTAACAGACCACCGATTGAGCATGCAAATTTGTATCAAGTTTCATTAATACCGAATTGGAGCAATCCTTTGGTTGACTTTTTGAGGAAGAACATATCTCCTCAAGATATAACTTTAGCATGAAGATGAAAGTGAATATCTAAAGATCTTAGAAACCACACACCAAGGTGTTGCAGGAGGGCACTTTGATGGCAAACCCTTCATATGGATGCTCATACCTATGTGAAATGGTATAATATATGTCAAAGAACTCAGTATCCAATTCATAAGGATGAGATGCCACTAAGACCCATGATGGGAGGATGGGAATTGTCTAGGTGGGAATATGGTTTATGGGTCTTATTAATCCCCTTGCCAAGAGTTCACATGATGAGTACATCATTGTCATAGTAGGTTATCTGACCAAATGGGTTGAGGTAAAAGCAATTTAGAAGAACAATGCACAAACAAGAGCAAAATTTTTGTTCGAAAACATATCTACGAGATACAAATTACCTATAGAACAAACAAGCGACCATGGCACTCACTTCTTGAATGAGGTCATTGAATATCTCTTACAAGATTTCATGGTCATTGATAAGAAGTCTGCCCCGTATCACCCCCAAGCAAACAGACAACAAGAGAGCACAAATAAGATCCTATGTACTATGTTGACTAAGCTCTTTTATAACAAATGTTTTGATTGTGACAAACTAATTCATCATGTTGTGTAGGCATATCGAGTTTCCTACAAAACGGTAATCAACACCACTCCCTTTCATATGGTGTTCAGCTAGAATGGAGTGCTTCCATTAGACATTTTGATACCCACATTCTAGGAACTTTGACCTATAACAATTGGGTGAAACTAGATTGAGAGGAGTTGTGGCTATATATGCTGCGAAGAAGAGTTGAAAAGCATATTTTGATGCACATGTCAAAGACAAAGTCTTAAAAGTAGGAGACTTAATTATGGTATATACATTTGAAGCAACATGCACAAAATTTGGAAACGTGTGGCTATGGGTCAATGATCATCAATAGGATATCAACAAGTGGAGATGTTCAATTAGCTACCTTAGAGGGAGATGTATTACCAAGCTATATGAGTGGTTGCCGAGTAAAGCTTTACCAAGAGCCATTGATAGAGGAGATGGTAAATCGACTCAATATATATAAGACATGCAAGGAACAAGAGAAAATAATCCATGAAGAAGCACAAGTAGAGGCCATAGAGCATATGAGGCATATGAAATTGACAAGACAAGGCATGGATCAACTTAAGCTTATGGAGCCCCAAGTTATCACATGGCTATGTGCCAAAGCAAGAGTAATCCCTCTCATCGCATCACATATAGTCATCCTTTTATAACAATAGAACTGGGACAAGGTATGACCACTACAACAATCAAGGCATTGATTGATTCGGGAGCAGCTACTAGCACTATACGATATTCTTGCTATCAAAACATTGACTTTTAAATTAATCCTATTGAAGCTTATCTTGTAGGATTAGGAGGAGTGGAAACCCCTTGCATGGGTGAGGTGGGGCTTTCAAACTCTATTCAAAAATTCCATAAGACAATCAAAGTGCTAGTTTGCCATGGAAAAGACCCTACTCAATCTCCCATCCTTGTTGAACTCTAGATCTATGATCAGACTAGCAAGGATTGGACTTCTTCAGGAGTCATTACCATAATATTTACATGCTTTTTTTAACTTAGACTAAGATGGTTGCTACAACACTCATGTATCCACTAGTGATTTTTGCTTCATGTTTGGTATCTCATGCATATCTTGGTTGAGTAAGTGGTAGCCTACTGTGGACACTTCTAGTTGGGAGGCTGAGTGTAGAGAAGTTTTCATAGAGACTATTGAGTGTGTGAGGGTGAGATGCCTTTTGGCTGATTTGGGTTTTCCTCAGTCTTTTGCCACCACCATCTTTACTAATAGTGAGAGCACATTGACAATTGCAAGGAACCCTATGCTCCATGCTTGCACAAATTGCATTGAGGTACACTATCATTATGTCAGGGAGAGGTTGTCTACTAGAGAGATCAATTTGGCTTACGTGTTCACAACATAGGATAATGTTGTAAACCTTTTCACAAAGTTGCTCCCTAGGGAGATGTTGGAAGCTTTTTGGAAAGATTTGGGCTTACTTTCTTTTGTTTATTGATTTCTTTCCACATAGCAAGGCACTTCCTTATACATGAGTGTCAGCTTCTTGTTCACCACATCACTCTCAAGGGGTTTCAATAGTGATTTGTGTGAACACACTTAACACTACTAGGGCACTTTTTCCTTGTTTAGGAGGTTTTCTCCCCCTAGCTTGTATACATGCCTATAACCATAAGGGTCACTTATCTTTGTACATTTGCTTGGTAATACATTTAGTATTGTGTTATGCTCCAAGGTTCCTCTTCTTCCTTGTGTTTTTCACGTGTTTGCATAGGCCTTGATCTCCAACATAAAATAATCCTTATAGAAGGATTCTATGTAGCCATAATCTCATAGGAATGGTTGTGAAATTGAGTGAGATAAATCATACCCATACAAGAGATTGTGGAAGTTCCAAAAGTATCTTAGATTTCATATTTCCAAATTGCATGGACTATTAAAAACCATAGTTATAGATAAGGATGTCTGGACTTATGTAAAAGATAGTGGAACTCTTACAATATGGAAATATGATCACATAGATTGTCTTCTTATTACATGCGTTATTCAAATCCATAGGAATATCCAATTTTCTTATCACTTCAAGTATTTTGTCTTAGAAATACACTTAAACTTTTAGTGGAGGAGTGGTTGTATCTACCTTGGGGTAGATGGTTATATCAGGAAGGCCCCTTAGGTCTCAAAGGATATGTTGAGGATATATATGTAAGATTAGATTATATATTGAGATAGACATTGGTATGACGGATGCTAAATTCGTTGGTGTAATCCATTCTAAGGTGATTATGTTGAGAGTACACATGTAGAAGAAATATGAAAATAAGAGTGTACTCACACAATGAAAGAGTGACAGAAGCTCAAAGTGAGTAGACCAACAAAATTTTAACATCACATGATTTAGAAATGAGCTTTCTAAGAGCATGAAGTAGGCTCCCCAAGCTTCTAATTAAGTACAAATTGGGGGAGAGATCCTCCTTATATAGAGTTGGAGGAGGCTCTCAAATGTACATCACATGTGCCATAATTCACCTAGAAGGAAAATGAACACAATTGGAATTTCAGGTCTATGGAATCACATAAACAACACAAAGAAGAAGAAAAATCTTGGAGCACAACACAATAAAAAATGTATTACCAAGTGAATGTACAAACTTAAGTGACCCCATTAGGGTTCTAAGCATATATATATATATATATATATATATATATATATATATATATATATATATATATATATATATATATATATATATATATATATATATATATATATATATATATATATATATACAAACTAAGGGAAAAAAGATCCTAAAAAGGGAAAAAGATACCATGATGGTCCTAAGTGTGTTCATACACATCACTACCATAATATATCAACAAATCCCCTCTAAGAGTGATGTGGTGAACAAGGAGTTGGCACTCATGTGTAAGGAAGTGCCAAGCTATGTGGAAAGAGATCAATCTACAAAAGGAAGTAAGTCAAAAGCTTTGAAAAAAGCTTTAAAATTCTCCCTAGGCAGAGCCTTTGTGAAAAGATAAGCAACATTATCCTATGTGGGCACATAAGCCAAACTAATCTCCCTTGCAGGGAACCTCTTGATGACCTGTTGATAGTGAACCTCAATGTTCTTTGTGCAAGCATGGAAGACATGGTCCCTCGCAAGTCCCAATGCATTTTGACTATCAATGAAGATGGACTGGTAGAAGATTGACTGACACACAAATCAGCTAAAGGTCATTTGAGCCACACACACTCATCACTCATTATGAAAGCTTCCCTATACTCAATCTCACGACTAGAAGTGGCCATAATAGCTTGCATCTTTCTCATCCATGATATTCATGAGCTACAAAGCATGAAGCTAAAACCACTAGTGGATACACACGTGCCATAGCAACCAACTCAATCGGAGCCTAAAAAAACATGTAAAATAGGTGATAATGATCCCCCATTGGGATAAAACAATCCAAGTAAGCAAGCACGAGTCAAGTAGCAAAGAATGTGCTTAAATGCCACCCAATGCTTGACAGCTGGGCAATGCATAAACATGCTCATCCAAGAGACAACAAACTCAATATGAGACCACACTATGTGTAAGCCAATAATGCATTGAAATTTCCACGCAATCTTCCACTCCATGGATTTGAGTTGGAACTATTGCTTGGTGATTTCCAGTCCACTCAAAACTTGGGATTTTGCACTTGATTTTTCAACATTTTCTTTGGCATTTGCATAGAATCTTGACATTTCATCAAATACCACATCTCTGCTCACCTTCACCTATCATGTGAGTGGGTTAGAACATTTATATCCCTTTTGCTCAAGGGAGTATCCAATGAAGACACATTTTTTTGCTTTTGGATCAAGCTTCGTCCTCAACTCATCTGGAACATGTACATATGCAATACAACAAAAAACTTTCAGATGTGATAAGTTTGGCTTTTTACCTGTAAACTTTTCTTCAGGTGTAACTTGATGTACACCAGCAATTAGAGTTGTATTCATGATGTATACAACAGTATGAACGGTTTTTGCCCAATAACAATGAGGCATATTCTTTTTAGCCATCAAGGCTCTTGCTATTTCTGCAATATATCTATTTTTGCGTTCAGCAACACCATTCTATTGTGGTGTGTACCTACATGAAAACTGACGCCGAATTCCATGATTTTTTAGAAAATTGCTAAACTCATTTGACATGTATTCACCTCTTGGATGAGATCTTAATGTCTAAATATACTTCCATGTTTGCTTTTCCACCATAGCTTTAAAAATCTGAAAGTGAGTGAACACCTCTGTAGCTCAGTGGTGAGTAGCACCTCCTTTAATGTCAATCTGGGAAGACATGAGGATGGTATGAAGACCTCGAGCAAGTGAAGGCACAAGTGCGTGAGTGAGAAGCACACTAACATGCACACACATACACACACATGTGCACACACGGTAAGACAAAGAGTGAGAAGCAATGGAGTTCTTCGATTACTTTCAAAAAGCTCTTACAAGTTCAAATCAATTACAAGCTAGCCTCAAAAATGAGCTCTCAAGCTCTATTTATAGTTTTTTACTAGGTTTTGGCCGTGTCCAGACCTAGTGTCCGACCTAGTTAAAAATTAGGTTCTAGAGCCTATTTGAAGACTCAAACAAAGTCTAAAAATTATGAAAATTGGTAGGTAGCTACTTCCAATGCTCCTCAAGCTCAAGGACTCCTTGGCTTGCACAAAATGGAGCTACAAAAATATGAAATGGTATCTACAATGGCTCTTAGTGATGAAAATCACTATTGTTGTAGGGATTTCTTCTAACGATTTGACATACATATCTTCAAGCTCCCTACTTGCTCCTTCTCCTTGTGTGTCCACCTCTTTGATATGCTTTAGTGTCCTGAAATATTGGCCTACTTGCCAGATCGTCGTTGACTACCCTATCTGCTTGTGCCTTCTCTCCTCTCTGACTCCCTTCGTAAGCTTCCTTGCCTTGTGAGTCCTTTAGTTCCAACACCCCCCCCCTCTCTCGCGTCTGTCGTCCCTGACAGACCCTTGTTGGGTGGGTGGTTGGATGTAGTATTCTACAACGTCTTGTGCTAAGTGATGTTCTGCAATTCTCAACCCTTTGGCCAAGTCCGTGAGTAGAGCATCCCAATCTACCGGCCCGGGAACCTCTAGATGTGGTATACGTAATTTTTCTGAATGGAGAGTTTGTTCCACTGCAAACAACTGCAATAAATGTGATGGTCTGTGAATGAATATCTCTGAATGATATTCCTAGAATCCCGTGACAAACATTTCTTCAAACGTTTGTTTGAAGCAGACTGGTAGATACTTGATACGCGTGTGCCATGCATATACAACATTAATAGATGATTACCTTCATTAAATCTAAGAGCTGAGAGATGAGGTTCCTTGACATTCTTGAAGGTCCTGAAGGTGACCAACATAAGTTCAAAAATTTTAAGGCACATTTGGGCCATGAAATCTGGTACATTTTTGAACCGGATCCCCCAATGGTGAATTGTCAAAATCATATATCCTATGGTAGGTTGGCCTTTAGGTGGTGCTAAGTAGACATAACTGAGCCATTTCTCACATCCTTTGGTTGTCAGCACAGTTTTTGTGTATTCCAGCCACGATCTTCTTCGAAATACAGGGCAGTAGCATGGGTCGTATTTGATATACAAAGGCATGTTATTCCATGTCCTTACCATCTCAGGGTAGGTTTCCAGCAGACGAATCTTGCACGTAGGTTGGTGTATATTTCCCTGCTTGGCACTTGCTGGGATGTCGTATGGTGCAAACTGTGTAGCCGAGGTTGGTTCTTTTGAGGTATGGTGCTTGATTTCAGCATTGTAATCCGCCATTAAGACACAGAAAGGAACATACAAATCGTCAGATGTGCCGATCCACCTATGATGGGAGAGGTTTCTAAAGTAATCCGATTTTATGACTACCTCTTCCAAACGTGACATAGACGCTATCTGAACTGCCACTCTGTCATCATGGGTTGTGGCCACTTTCTCTAACCTCTGCATCCATTCAGGAGCCTCGATCTCGATGGTGTCCATGCCCTCTTCTGTTTGCTTGCCCCCTGGTGCAGGCATGGGAACGTATGGGTCTTCAAAGGTTTCCTCTATTTCAATTGGCACTAAGTCTTCAGGCTCGGGCTCTACAAGGGGAGAAGGTTAACGCTTGTATTGCATGACTTTACTTCGTAATTCTTCTAGTTCTGCTCTGAGTTTTTCGACTTGTTCAGACGTGTCAAGTGCGGTTGTGAATTTGCTTGGTGACTCATGCTGGGTTGCCAGCTGCTTTAATAGGTCATCTCTTTCTCTTTCTAATGCTGCATGGGCTTCCAAGAGGTCAGCATGGGTTTCCAACACAATTTTCATATTCGCTGAGGGTATGGCCTTGAATCTATCTGGGTCGATTTCCTGTGGGGAACCCTCCATGGCTGCTTCCAAGTTTTCTTCATTTTGTTTTTGTAGTCGTTTATTCTCCTCGAGTGCAGTAGACATGTGTTTGCGTAAGAAGGCCAGATTGCATCGAAGCTTGAGATTCTCTATTATCTGGGAGTGTAGCAGATCATCCATGTGTTGTTTTTCTTCTGCATCTGACTAGGGTGGATTGGCTACTAACTGCTCATGTTGTTCTTGTAAAGTGACATACTGTTGTTGTAGTAGCCGCTTTTCCCTTTCTAGATCAATGAATCGTACTTGAAGGTCTTCATGGCTTCGGAAGAGTCTCGTATGTTGGTTATCCAGATGTTGGTAGTGTTGTTGTAGTTGAGACATACACTGATACATATTATTGAATACATTATTAATAGGGGTGGATGCAGGAAGGGTGATGAATGCAGAAGGGAAGGGGAAGGGGAAGGGGAAGGGGAAGGGGAAGGGGAAGGGGAGTGTGGATGCGGTGCTGGAAAATGGTGAAGTGGGAGGTGGGGGAATGGGAGATGGTGGGTGTATGGGGGGAGGGAGAGGTGCAGAGGTGGGTGATATGTCCATAAAATCAAAAGTGGATGCAGTGGTGGGAGTGATTGTGAACATGGGAATCGTGGGTGCGGTGATGGTGGTGAAAGTGTACAGTGGTGGTGTGTGCAATTGTGAATACGAACTGCCAGGAAGTGTGATTGGGGGAATGAGATTTTCCTTGGCTGCGGTTAGAATTACTGTGTCAATGGCCGTATAGACAAGAGAGGTGGAGATAGGGTGTGTGGGTTGTGTGGGTTGACTGATGGTCTCTGCTTCGGTATGGGTAGTAGACTCGGAGGCGGTAACAGTAGTGGTTACACTGGTAGTGGGAGGTGAATGTGGTGGAGTTGGAGGCAGGGGTGGCAAAGGGGGTGCACTTGATGTATGGGTTGCCTCAGTATCATGAACGGTGTGTGTAGTACCCGTGGTTGTGGATGTTCCTTGTGGTTCTGATACTAATACATTCATTTGTTTTCCTGATCGTGGGGGGCGTCTGCCATATCTTCACTCCGTTCTTCGTGATTGTGCAAGGGCGGTATGCACCGTCTCAGGTACTCCTAAAGCATCAGATATCATATCAAGTGTGGCGCAGTATTGCTCGTCTACTCCTTCCTCCTCAAGGATTTGGTTCATGAGAGCTTTTCCTGCTGCGAGGGACAATCTATGTTGCTCTTGAACCCTGTTGATGGTATCATAGAGCTTTTTCAATTCCTTCGTATAAGCCGAGGCACCCTCAAGTACTTGCAGAGCTTCCTGATCATATTCCTGCTCTTCTTCCTCGGATTGTCCACCATGTTCCTCCTCTTGTTCTTCTTCTTCTTCACCCTCCACATTGACGGCATCTGGTTGTCTGGGATGGGGTCGGTCTCTAGCAGTTTGTTGTCCACTAGCTTGCTCTGCCTCGACTTTCGCATTAATAGCTTCCATTATTCTGGCAACCTCCTCATCAGTTAGGTCTTCTAATGTGAATTCGTGAGGAAACTCTAGGTCGGTTGGTATAGGTGGGAACACCAGATTCGGTCCATCAGTGCTGTGTCTTGGTAATCTGATAGTGAAGGGTTGTACCCGCCTCGGAAGTCGTGGAGTTGTCTCAGGTGTCAGCGTCGCACCACGGGGTTGTGCACAAGGCATCTGAACTGTGCCTCTCATTTTCTTAGATGGTGGTCCTGCGGTTGATAGTGTACGTTGGAATTCCTGTACCCTGGTCCAAATTAATGCCCTCTGAACTCGCACATCATAAGCCAAACATCTATACACAATCCGGGTGAGAGCACAACATCCATACAGTACAGACTTTTGTTTTTTATACCACCTTTGATGAGCCAAGTGGATTTGGTCGATAATCTAGTGAGGCATATTGATTGTCAAATTGAAGGCGTCGGCCAAGTATAGACTAAACCATATCTTCTTAGGTGGCATTGTGAACCTCTATTGAGCGGGAAATGCAAAATGCTGCATGACCATTCGCAAGTGAATGGCAATTGTAGGAGTCATTGCCACCATGTCCTTTAATTTCCTCAGATTCCTGTTCTTCATATTGTCGGGGACCATAGTCTCTTTCTCTGTAGGAATGTGCATACCTTTCATGTCTAGAGCTTCCCTTACCAAATTGATAGTCAACCTGAAGCGCTTCAGCTCATTGCCCCTTGTGAGAGATGGGAGGACGAAGGTGTTGTATCCCTTTTTGTCTTTGCTCGAAGTGAGGGTACTAATCAAATATGAGCATCTTAGAAAGTCGAGCTTTGGCAATTGGAATTTGAAGTAATCGTAGAGTCCTACCTTCTTCCATATAGGTTTCACTCCCTCATTATTTTGCAGTTTCTCAAACTCTCTGGTGAAGAAGTGATACCTGCCCCAGCGCCCATTGAATTCTATCTCGGCCTCCCACATGTAGGTGCCTTCACCCAGAGATCCTGCCACATCACTAAACCAATGTGAATTTTTGCTCACCGGCATTGTGTGCCCTTGTGGAGGATTCTGAATCGGTATGGCGTGTAATGCCCTCAATGCCATTGGACGTTCCTTCAATTCATCCTCAATGGGAAGGCTTTCAATGTCCACGACTTGGGGGCTGGTGGCTGCCTGGGAGCTAGTTCCTGCCGTATCTGCCATGTTACTTCTTGCCTCCTGACTCTGTGAGAATATAGAAACAGGTGTTAACCTTGTAAAGGACAAGATAGAACTATTTTTGTCCCCATTACAACATTAACATGAGGTTCGGGAGAGATTAGTAGGTTATTAAGTGCTCGGTGTTTGTGTGTGTAGTTAGGAAGTGGGTAGACCTAGGAGCTAAGTGGAATGATGTAGTGTGAGAGTGGCGTAGTTAGTAGGTGGGCATGGATTTACAACTGGGGTCCGAGGGTTTATTACAAGTTTTAGGTTGCCAAATGCGGTGGATGGGTTTTGATCTTGAATTTGTGGAGACTTTGGAGAGTTTGATAGGAGTATCTACTTGAAAATGAGGCTTTTTAGGGACCCATTTACAAGTGATTCTACTTGTGCTCATGGAAGAATATGTGTCCGTGTGTGATGTATAAGAATGGGCATCAGATGTTCGAGTGAGTGAGACATGTTGTACCGGGTGTGGCCTCGGTGTAGCTATTTGACCCCGCAAGCAAGCCTTAGGCACCCAAATTTGTCGTGATTGTGGGCTGGCCTTCATCGACTTCTTGGGTACCCAAATAGACTTTACTTTCGCAGAAGAATTTATGAAAGAATTCTTATTAGTGTCGTGTTGTCGATTACTAATAAGAGGTTTTGGCCGTGGGGTTGGCATGGTCGCAACAGGGTGTTTGCCTTTCCGCACCCACACTTGTTTCAACGGTTGAGATATTCTGCATCGCACGTGTTTTTGGCCTCTAGTATAGGTGGTACTCTGCTCCTTCTGTATTTGATCTGCCTTTGGTTGTTGCATCCCTCTGGCCTTTGGAACAGAAGGGAGTGCTGTCTTATCCTTGACTCTGTTGTTGAGACAATCCTCTTTCTGCATCATACAGTTTTGGACAAGAATAGCATTGTCAACTTCATGAAAAATGTGTTCCCCTGGAAGGACCAGGAGTTCGTGCCTTACTTAGTGCCTTGAGTGCCTCATTTTCCAATTCAATTGTAATTCGACTATGATTTACCCATACCTGAAGAAGTCAACTTCTTAGGTTTAGGTTGACTGCATGATCATAGATCCAGTCCTGACCCAAGACAAGAGGCTCAGTGAGGTCCTCATCTTGACACACTAGTACTTTGACTCTCATTACTTCGTCTTGAATGTAGAGGGGAAGTTCCACCTCGCCCATGCAAGGGGTTTCCACACCTCCCAATCCTTTGAGATATGCTTCTATAGGATTGACAATTAATTTCAACTCTTGACAGTACGAAAATTTAAGAGCACTAGTGGCTGCACCTGAGTCAATCAAGGCTCTTACAGTCCTTGCACCCTTTCCTTGTCCTATCTCTAAGGTTATAAAAGGACGTCGATCAATTATCCTATGAGAGCTGATACCTGAAACTTCACACATAGCCACGTGATATCCTTGATCTGCATATGCATCTGTCCTAGGTTGCTCTCTACCCTGTCTTCTCAACTTCATTCTTCGGATGCGTTCCAATGCTTTTGCTTGAGCTTCTTCACGAATTCATTTTTCTTCTTCTTTGCGTTTCTTAGCAGTGTTGAGTCAACTTAGCATCTCTTCCGTCAGAGGTTCCTGATATAACTTGACTCTGCATCCGCTTATGTAGCTCGGGAGAATATCGCCTTCTAATGTGGCTAGTTGCACTGCTCCACTTGTTGAGATTCTATTAATGATCATGGGTCCATAGCCTCTCTTCTCTAGTTTCCTCGCATGTTGTTTCAAAGTATATACTAGTACTAGGTCACCTGCCTTCAAACCTTTATCCTTAACGTGGGCATCAAAGTATGCCTTCTGTCGTTTCTTAGCTGCATATATCCCTGCAGCCGCCCTCAGTCTTGTTTCTCCTAATCGTTCAAGGTCAAAACGTCTAGAGGAGAGTTCATGACCTGTCCATTCATGCTCTTGTGTTACTTTCAATGTAGGTATTAAGAAGTCCAACGGTAGCACTCCATTTTGGCCAAATACCATCTGAAAGGGGTGGCTTGGAGTACCGTTTTGTAGGCGACTTGGTATGCCCAAACAGCATGGTGTAGCTATTTGTCCCAATCAGAGCGTTTATTGTTCACTAATTTCGCTCAGTACATTGCATAAGATCTTATTGGTGCTCTCAGCCTGGCCATTTACCTGAGAGTGATACAGGGCAGACTTCTTATGTACTACCAAGAATTCTTGGAGCAGATTTTCAATAACTTCATTCAAGAAGTGAGTGCCTCTATCACTAACTAGCTCTATAGGTAGCCCGTATCTAGTGAACACATTCTCAAATAAAAACTTAGCTGTTGTTTGAGCATCATTCTTCGTTGTGGCTTTTACCTCTACCCACTTGGTTAGATAATCCGTGGCCACAATGATATATTCAGCATGAGAACCCTTAGCTGGGGGATTAATAGGACCTACAAAGTCTATTCCCCACTTAGAGAATGCTCGTCCACCTATCATAGCTTTCAGTGGCATCTCATCTTTGTGTATAGGACACTGAGTTCTCTGGCAAACAACACACCGTTTCACATAGGTATGTGCATCCATGTGAAGGGTAGGCCACCACAAGCCTGCAAATAGGATTCCTTTAATCACTCAGTCTGGTCCAAAATGTCCTCTTGCTACACCTTGATGAGCAGTTTCCAAGCTCTTGAGATATTCACTCTCATGGGCGCATAGTCTGAGGTAACCATCTTTACCACGTTTGTATAGATTATCACTAATGAGTGAGTAATCCAGGGCTTCTTGTTCTAAACTCGTTTTCCTAGCCAGAGTCATGTCTGGAGGGAATGTTTTCGTCCTCAGGAAGGATACTAGTGGTTCACTCCAATCTGGCACTATGGACACTTGATAAAGAGTGGCATGTTCCACAGGTGGTTTAGTGCAGCAGATTGGGCATTCCTTGCACAACTTTTGGACATCAGCTTCCATAGTCGGCCAATGCACTCCGAGTCTCCTTAGTGTCTGTAGGGTTCGTGGCTTTGAGTAGTGTTGTTCTAATGTACCTACATGTGCTAATTGCAACCATTTAGCGTACTCATCCTCTTCCACATAACAAGCCAAGATCCCTTGATCTGTGTGCTTGTACATACTACCTGCCATAATGTGATACTTTTGGGCTTTTACTACCTCTCTATCCTGTGTGTTTATTACTGGGTGGTTAGGCCCGTATGTCAATATTGGCACTAATGGCTTAGCCCACTGCGGCGCCACTTCCAAATTAAACAAGTAAGCATCAGGAAGGTCATCTGACACTCCTTGTGGGGCTTCTCCAGATGTGAGCCTAGAGAGATGGTCTGCTCTCAAGTGAGTCTTCCCTTTCCTTACCACAACCTCGAAATCATATTCCATTAGCAAGAGAAACCATCTTACTAATCTTCCTGTATTGCATGGCTTGTTCACGAGATATAGCAGTGTCTGATGGTCAGTAAAAAATTTAAAATTATTCGCAAGCAAGTAATTTCTAAACTTTTTAACTGCATATACCATGCCTAGTCCTTCTCTCTTCGTAGTGGTATAATTTCGTTCAGCTGCATTCAATTGTCTACTAGCATAGGCAATTGGAAGATCCATATTACCTTCAGTGGTAGGCTGCGTGAGTACACACCCAATAGCATAATTGGATGCATCAACATGAACATGGAAAGGCTTATTCCAATCTGGTGTGGTCAAGATCGGTGCTGAACATAATCACCGTTTAAGCTCATTGAAAGAATTCTCACATTCATTAGTCCACTCAAAGTTAGTCAAAAGTCCATACAGAGGCTTTGCTATGATGGCATACATGTGTATGAACCGTTGGTAATAACCACAATGCCCCATGAAAGCTTGTACTTCCTTGACATTCTTTGGCCTAGGTAACTCGGCTATGGCTCTCACTTTCTCTTCATCAGTGGATATGCCATTCTTTGACACTATGTGTCCTAGAATCTTGCCTTGCCTGACCATAAAAACGCACTTTTTTGGGTTCAGGCAGACTTGATATTCTCTACATTTGTCAAAGATTTGTCTGAGTTCAGGAATATGGGTTTGCCTAATGTTGGAATGAGCACAAAGATCATCAACATAGACTTCTAAGTTCTTCCTCAGGAACTCTTTAAATACATGGCACATCAGCCTCTGGAAGGTAGTTGGTGCATTGGTAAGCCCAAATGGCATTACTGTAAAGGCAAAAATGCCCCATTCAATGGCAAAAGCCGTCTTGTGCTGATCTTCTGGAGCTATGGCTACTTGATTGTAGCCCGAAAATCCATCAAGGAAGTTGTACACTTCCTTGCCTGCTACTCTTTCTAAAAGATGCTTTGTGATAGGAAGTGGATAGTTATCCCGAATTGTGGCTGCATTGACCTTCTTTAAGTTAATGCATACACGCAACTTTCCATTTTTCTTGGGCACCACTATGATGGGGGATACCCACTCAGTGTGCTCAATTTCATAGATGAATCGAGCTTCAACCATTCTATCTATCTCCTCTTTGATCTTAGCAACATAATTATCATTGTATGTGTATGGCTTTTGCTTAGAAGGTTTGGCATCTGTGGTCATGGGGATAGTGTGTGAGCATATGTCAGGGTCCACTCCTTTCAAATCCTTGTAACTCCAAGCGAATACATCTCTGTATTCTCTTAGCAAGGCTATCAATTCGTGCTCTTCGTCTTCCGTCAGGTCATGGCCTATGTATGTGCATCTCTCTTCTCCTTCTTCCATCTCTCTTCTCCTTCTTCCATGGCTACCACTATTTTCTTGGTAGTTTCTTTGTTATCATAGGCCTCCCCTGATTGCGCCTCTCGTTTAGGCATTCTGATCATGACTCTCCTGTCATCTATCTCATACTTCTTAAATTTTTCTGGGAAATCAAACAAAGATTCATGCTCTTCTAGTGTGACTTCTCTCTTCTTTCTTTTCTTTCCTTCTTCCTTCAGGGTCACATTTGTGGCTAGCCTTACATCATTTGTAAGCTCTCCATGCCTCTGGGGTTGAAATTCTACTTCATAGAAGTATTCTTCATCTGATGCAAAAGGTGGGTCCATAATGATTGACTCTAGATCGGAGTCACTTGCATCCTCAAATGCATCAGGGCTAGGTTCACACTCTTCTAACACTACCTCTTCCATGATCGGCTCTATGGAGAAGACTGAAATGTCATAGCCATCTTCATCACAGTGAGGTGTCCATTGTTCTTCATTGATGGCTACATCCATTGTTGCTAGGATTTTTGCCCAGCCGTGGGATTCAAATTCTTCGTCAGGAAAGACTCCAGGTGCATAGGCTGGGTCTTGAATTGATCTATGTGTTTCTTTTGCACCTACCTCTCTGGCTTTTTCTCTCTTCTCTTCTTCTACTGCTACTTTGCACATCCATAAGTGGATGTCTTCATGCATCCATGAGGATCCTGATCCTATGGAATGCACGGATTCCGTATCATCTTTGGCTCTATGGAGGGGATTCCATTGGATAGGAGGGACATCTCTATGAGAGTAATCTTTGAGATTCACTTTGGTCGTAACACCTAAGTGTTGCAGGTACAAGGAGTTGGTTCCCCAGTCCTGTACCACTTGCAACTGTCGCATAAAGGGTCGTCCCAAGATCATTTCATAGGCATGATTTTTGCTAAAATCACATATAGCAAATGTATGCTCGAACTCAACACCACATGTGGTGAGAGTTATTCCTTCTAACAGCCCTAAGGGTCTCTCTATGTGACCATCGGCCATTTGCAATTTCATCCTCGTGGGCCTGAGTGCTGGCTTGCCCCAACGCTTCCATAGGGAAGTGCTAGCAATTGCAACTCCTGCGCCTGAGTCTAGAATGGCCTTGGTGGTGTATCCTTGATGGGTGATAGGAAGATATGTGTTTCCCTCTTCGCCCTCACTCATGTCTCCTATCTTGTCCAAGGGTATTTCTGGCACTGTTCTCTGGGACCCTACCTGGGAACGAGGTTTTGCTATCTCTGGTACTTGTTTGGCTACATGTTTCCATAGCTCTGGCCTTACTTTGAGTAGCTCTTCTAACGTGAGGTTGCATTGTATTTTAGTGTTTTTCACTACCTCTGTGTTCCTAGGTATGACTGAGTCCTCATTTCGTACCATGACTGTGGGTGCTCTCATACAAGTAGACTTATCTTCCCATGGGCCTGTGAAGTTGGGTAATTCTTGCAGAGAGTTAGACTCAAAGTCTAATCTTTCCTGAGATTGGGTGCTCTCATGCTCCTCATAAATGGATGGGATGTCTTGTGGGAATTGGTCGTGTGCATCATCCACAATTTCAATGGGAGGAGGGACTTCACTTTCTTTAGCCCATTTGTCTTCTTGAATCTCTCGTAGGAATTCTGGTATGAACGGATTCATAGAAGATGATGTGTCTGGCTCTGTAGAGTTAGGCACATAGGCTTCCTGGGCAGGAAGACCTACTCTGTCACTTGCCTTGTCCTTGTGTTGAGAGGCGGGTTCCTTTTCTGATTGTGCAATTAGCCTCTGTATTCTTTCTAACAGTCCTTCAAAGTGCAGCTGCGTCGTGGCTAAGCTAGATATGTTAAAGAGGCGGCTGGCTTCAAACATGGTTTGAGCCAACTCCACCATCTTAGCACAAATTTTAGTTCGTTCAAGCTCTAACTCTGCTCTAGGGTAGCACTTTCCATGATCAGTCACGTTTGGTCCATCTTGGATTCTGGCGGATCGGATGGATTTGGGAATGGTGGAGGAGGGGTAGTGTGAGAGGGAGTTTGAGATGTGAGTTCGGTTATCCTGGCTCTCGTTTCTCTTAGGCTTTCCTCAAGTTCACTCATTTTCTTTGCCCATTGTCTTTTCATTCTTTCACGACTATCTCTCCAAGCTCTAGTCCTCTTCTTTGTCAGGCTCTCCATTTCACTAACATCTGGGCTCTTTTCCTGGCCTACGCTTTGGTTCTGTTGCAAGGCTTGGGCTCTAGTGATCACTTGCACTGGTGTAGTGGACGTCACACTTCCTGTGGAGTCTACAACTAACCCTACGACATTGATAGGAGTGATTTTCAGCATATTATTAGGGTTCTTTGGGCAGTCTCGTAAAAGATGCTCCTTTCCACACTCCTCGCAATAGCCTTGGATCGTCACTGACTGGGGTTGTGTAGGTGGAAGTAAGGGACAATCACGAATGAGATGATCTCCCTGACATCTGTAGCATGGTCCTCTAGGGAATGGGGGTCTTACTTGCCTAGGTTGAGGTCTAGAGTTGGGGTTTGCGTACATGACATTAGCATATTCTGGCTCCCAATTAGGTTCACTCGGTTCCTCATTGTAGCAGGACTCACCATGTTTAGGAGACCACATGTAGTAAGCCTGGGGACTATCAACATGCGTAGAATCAAAGCTATGGTCACTGGGATCACTTTTTGAGATTAATGGTGTTACTGGGACTATAGCTCTATTCACGTTTTCTTCTGCAGCAGCATACTTTACCAGAATCACATTAGTAGGAGTAGCTGGTTGCTGTGCTAGCACTGGTTGGGGTCTCAGTTGGGTCTAATATTGCGGTTGGTAATTTTGCTGAGGTCTAGTATATTGTTGGGGTGGGTATTGACTCTGGTATCTGCCTTGCTGGTATGGTTGAGGGTAGGTTTGCCTAATCGCTTGCTTATTGTATGAGCAATCTTGTGCGGAGTGATTTGTGTATCTTCGTTCTATGGTGCAGTGCTGGCTACTAGGATTTACTTGGGGTTGAGCCATAATGGGACATACATTTGCCATATGGTCACCTCCACAAGTATAACATCTTTTCACTGGGGAAAATCTTGGGATCTGTTTGCTAGTGACACCTAATTTCTGAGCTACTTTCTCTGCAAGTTCCTCAATTGATGTGGATTGCGAGGATGAGAGGCTAGAGGCACTATCTGAGTCTTTGTAGATTTTGGAAAGCTCTAACTCTTCCCCTAGGTTATCCTCTATGTCGATTCACATGCGTACATACTCTTCTATGGTCCTAGGGTCTTTTAGGTACACATAGGATCTCAACTTCGTACTCAGTAGTCCATCCAAGAATAATGCCACTTGTTTGGCTGGTGTGGGTAGCTATGGAACAGGGCATCTCTCCAGATATTGCCTAAATCTTCTTCCTACAAGTCTCACAGTCTCTTGAGGGGTCTGCTTGAAGCTGTGAATCAGCGAGGAAGTGTTATGTCTTATACCACTTTTAGAGAATTCGATAATGAATGCCTCTAGAAGTTGGTCTATGCACTTGAATTGCCTCTCGTTTAGTGGCTGAAACCATGTCAGGGTAGTGTTATTAAGGGTTATAGACCAAAGGCATTGTACTGTGTGAACAGATCTTCAACTTGTTCAGCTCTCAAGACTTGCCTAAACTCAGCCACATGATCGTATGGATCTCTAGTGCCATCGAAGTAGTTCTTCATGGACTTAACTAGCTGAGTCGGTCTCAAAGTCCTTGTGTGCTCTCTAGGTCGTGGTAGAGGGAACTCATCCGCATTTCTTTGATTCCTGGGAGCTCTAAGTACCTCAGGTTCTACTCTATTTGTTTTCGTCCTCGTTCTTTCTCTGCCCCTTGGGTTGGCAAAGCTTACTTCTGGCCTATCTCTACTTCTGTCTCTTTGAGTTCCATGAGCTTGGGATGTTCCAGCTCTAGGGTGACCATTGGACACGTTCAATCTTGGTTGGGGGAAAACGAATTCACCCTTCCAAGTATAAGCATGTATGTCATGTTCTGTAACCACAAAGATCCTCTCTGAAGCGTGATCTAAGTAGGTCACTCTGCCTGGGCTATCAGGATCTTTGAACTCATAGATGAGGATTGATCCTACATCATTTGGCCTATTTGATTTATACCTCCAAAAGGCTTCATCGGTTTCTTGATTTAGGAGCAGATCTATGCTCTTATTATCCTAAGGAATCCACTCTGGATTGAGGATTCTAGTAAGAACAGATTTCCCTCGAGGGGTCCTAGGCTCTATACCCATGTTTCCTTGCTCCAGGTCACCTATGTCCGCTTCTGGGATCACATTTCCGAATTCGTCTGTCCTATCTGGGTGACTGGTGACTAAGTATATGGTTCCTTCTTTGTCCAAGTATGCTCCATTTTCAAACTTTACAGCTGGGTGTTCTATTCCAATGGATTGGTCAGGGTTTTTAATCTGGACCACGGATCTTCCTAGGCCATCCTCAAAGATGCTAGCACCTAATCGGTTGGTCCTAATGTATTCCAGCTGCGTCTTGTAGGGGCCTTCCACCCTATACAAATGTGGCACACCTGAACTCCCCTCAGGTTTCTCCATACCTTGAGACATCTCTGATTCACTATTCTCAGAGCTAGGGTAATGCGAGTGGTGGCTCAACTGCTGGGCCCAAGATCTAGCAGTATGATTAATGCTAGCCTCTGAAGACCTAAGACTTTGTCTTTCCCTTACTAGATGCCGTCCTGATCTAAGGTTCATATGCCTATTTAAGTAGCCCCTATTTTGCCCAAGTACAACCTCGTTGCTGAGTTCTTTTGTATGAATTACTTGATTCCTTCTTATGTTGATTATTGTGTTTATACTCTTGTCTGATATCACGTCGTCAGGAGCATTTGAGTTAATTTCTGCACTTGAAGTTCATCGTTCCACGTTAAGTCTTTTCCTTTAAAGTTCTCGGTCACACACAGGTTATCTCTTGAACTTGATTTATTAGATAGTCTTTGACTTGTCACGTGCCTATCGTGTCGTGACTTACTCCTAGCACTACTCGAACTTAGCCTAAGCTAGGAATTGACAAAGGGAGTTGAGCATATTTCAACCTTACTTGTTGATCCAAGGCTTTATGACGCTCAAGAACCCGGTTCTCAAGCTTGCCAAAAAACCGTTGCTTTGGATGCCCTCAAGTGCTCTCAATGGACCTGTAAAATTCCCAAAGTTAGCTCAAGACTTAGATTCAAAGGGCACAAAAAAATCACTTTCATTCATGTAACTCAAAGATCAACTATTCTTTTGGTTTTATGCAAAACAACCCTGGAAACCCCTTAGCTTTTCTTCCCCTAGATATAGTCCACTTAAAAATACTATGGCTAATAATCCTGATATTAATTTTACCGTAACCAGTGGAAGTTTCGGTAGTACTCCCCACGAGCTTTCCAACAAAACAAGAATCACAGCAAACCAATTTCGTATGAGATAGTTATGACAGCTCAAGGTTTTGAAAACAGGGTTCAAACAGGCTGACAGATCCCAGGATTTTTCTCAAAACACACTTTTAGGAACCTCACAAATCATGAATAGCTTGCTAATTATGCCCAAAATTACCCCAAAGACTTGGAAATATTAACCCTAAAATTTTGGCCGAAAGCCTGTCAATCTCGATTGACAGAGGTGTCCGTCGGGGCCTGTCGGTCGCGATCGACACATCAGTCGCGATTGACAGTGTCAATCATGATAGACAGAGTCGGTCGTGAGTCCTGTCAATCATGATCGATGGTGTCAATCGCGATCAACATGTTTTCTGGGATTTTCACCGTAAATTCAGTTGATTGGGGATGTGTCCGTCGCGATGGACACGTGGCAATGCGTGAAACTCAATCAATCGTCAAAATTCAGTCGGTCGTGATTGACGGTGTCAATCGCGACTGACAGAGGTATCGGACTTGGCTGTCGATCGTGATCGACGGTGTCAATCGCGATCGACGGTGTCAATCACGATTGATAGGGTCAGTCGGTCGTCTCTGTCGGTCGCAATCGACAGATCTGTCGGTTGCGATTGACAGAAGTTGTCGGTCGTGGGTGTCAGTCGGGATCGACTTTATCAATCGCGATTGACAGAGAAACTCAGAATTTTTTAACTGTTTTTAGTGATTTAGAATGTGCTCATCATGTAGATTATGGTGGTGCACTTTGTTTTACCAAGTGGGCAACTTTTCTGTCGATTGCAATCGACAGACTTCGGTGACATAGAGACAGTTTCGTGATGTTTCGTACCTGCATGGAGTGCTGGAGATGATGATGCAGCAAGTACCTGCAAGAATGCTCAAAAAACATGCAAAAACAACGCACACAATATCGCTCTCTCGCTCTCTATCACAAAGTGGAATGAGGGAAATGAGGTGGAGAAGGTGATATGATCAAAAACTGAAAATTTTTGCGATGATGGAGATCGGATATGGTGAGGATGATGATGGTCATGATGGTGGTGAGGTAAGAAAGAGAAAAATAAGAAGAGTAAAGAAATTACCTACAACGCCAACGTCTCAAATCTATGTCTTACCATCACATGCTCATCCTCAAAGCTCGATCCCCGGCAACAACGCCAAAATTTGGTGTAGCTCAGTGGTGAGTAGCACCTCCTTTAATGTCAATCCGGGAAGACATGAGGATGGTATGAAGACCTCGAGCAAGTGAAGGCACAAGTGCGTGAGTGAGAAGCACACTAACATGCACACACATACACACACACGCGCACACACGGTAAGACAAAGAGTGAGAAGCAATGGAGTTCTTAGATTACTTTCAAAAAGCTCTTACAAGTTCAAATCAATTACAAGATAGCCTCAAAAATGAGCTCACTAGCTCTATTTATAGTTTTTGACTAGGTTTTGGCCGTGTCCAAACCTAGTGTCCGGCCTAGTTAAAAATTAGGTTCTAGGGCCTATTTGAAGACTCAAACGAAGTCTAAAAATTATGAAAATTGGTAGGTAGCTACTTCGAATGCTCCTCAAGCTCAAGGACTCCTTGGCTTGCACAAAATGGAGCTACAAAAATATGAAATGGTATCTACAATGGCTCTTAGTGATCAAAATCACTATTGTTGTAGGGATTTCTTCTAACGATTTGACATACATATCTTCGAGCTCCCTACTTGCTCCTTCTCCTTGTGTGTCCACCTCTTCAATATGCTTTAGTGTCCTGAAAAAATATTGGCCTACTTGCCAGATCGTCGTTGACTACCCTGTCTGCTTGTGCCTTCTCTCCTCTCTGACTCCCTTCGTAAGCTTCCTTGCCTTGTGAGTCCTTCAGTTCCAACAACCTCCCTCTTCTCTTTCATGAAATATACCCATACTTTTTGTGTATGGTCATCAATGAAAGTAACATAAAACCTGTAACCACCCATAGATGTGTTCTTTGCAGGACCCCAAACATATGTATGTACTATTTCTAGTATGTTCTCACTAACATGCTTGTCATGTGGAAATGATGCTCTTGACTATTTTCCAAATTGACATGTTGCACATACATTTTGCATCTCTCCAACCTTGAAATTTGGTAGTCCATGGATAATCTCCTTTGACTGTATTAATTTCAGCCTTTGCAAGTTTGCATGTCCAATCCATTTGTGCCAGATCTCTATATCAACAATGACTCCTGCACCTTTTGCAAACATGGCTGCATTCATTTCAAGAATTTTCACATTTAAGGTGAACATCCTACCCACTTTGTTTCCTTTGGCAATCAATCTTCCATCCCGTTTGTATTCTTCTACATATAACCCATCAACATTGAACCTGACTTGTAATCCCTGGTCAACCATTTGTCCAGCAGAAACCAGATTCTTTGTTATATTTGGAACATGCAACACATTAGCAAGATGTTTTACCTTTCTGTCCTCCATGGGTAATGCTATGTTTCGTGTATGCTCGATAGGGTGTGATGTGTTATCACTTGTTTCAACTTATCTAGGAACTAGCAATTTCTACAAAGTACTAAACCATTCTGCATGACTGGTCATGTGATTTGAAGCACCTGAATCAACATACCAAACATTATCATTCAATTTTGAAACACCAGCAGACATCGTATTCATCATGTGATGTTGAACCATAAACAACTTCTCAGAATCATCTGCACTTGTGGATGCATAGTTGTTTTGCTGCCTTTTGTTATTTTGATTCTTCAACTTGCAATCACGTTCAAAGTGTCTAGGTTTACCACAATTCCAACATCCTTTATTGTCATTACCTGAATCATTTCTTTGGAAATTTTTGCGGCCTCTTTGGCTCCCCCTGCCTCGAAACTGTCCTCTTCCTCCTGCATGATTCTGTTGTTGACTTTGGTCTTGGTTACTGTTTCCTCTTCCACTTCCAAAACTTCTACCTCTGCCTCTACCTCTGCCTCTTCCTCTGCCTGAGTAGAATACCTGCTCAGAACTAGATTTTCCTTGGGAGTTTGAATCCTGACCAGGATTCTTTTCTTCAATAATCAGCATAGATGCCAGATCAGCAAAATTCGGAATATTTTCCTTGGTCTGTATAGAAGTTCTGAACTGCTTATGCAGCTCCCAAACCACGAAGGCATATTTCCACCTTATCATCATCATCTACATTCATGCCAATAGATGCAAATGACTCACATATGCTTTTGATTTTTAGGGTGTAGTCAATGCAACAACATAGACACAGGAAATGCTCTTGAATGAATGACTCTCCTCCCAACCTTATGCCTCTATATATAGCTGCTCGAATCAACGATGACCACAAATGTAACTAGAGTCCACAAGTGCATCTGCAATCTCCTCCACTCCTTTCATATCTACCACTAGATTCTACTAGTGGCTAGAGTGTTCTCAACCACTGCTTTACTACCTTCCATTAGAGTCCACTAGTGGTGGTTGTACTCACCTTTTGAGTTAAAACTCTCTGAACTCAAGGAGAGCTCCTTGGGCAAAACTCTCTTCCCATGCTCCCCATGGGGATTGAACCCAAGACCTCCTCCTTCAAAATCATGAGACTTAACCACTAGGCTAAGTGGATCACTTGAATATGAGAGCACATGAACTTATGCTTGAGTCTATTCTTGAGATCTTTGGTCCTACAGACGAGTGACCAAACGGTATCCGATTTCAGATATGTCTGAAGCTGTCGGATCCGTAGAGCATAGACTTACTTTATTACATTCTTCCCTCCTTGGGAAAGATTTTCATCCTCGAAAATAAAGCTATATAGATAACCGTAGGCAACCCCCGAGCCTCATGTTCTAAAACTTGAAGAACATGCATTCATTCAATCAGGTTATTTACTTAGAAACTTGAAAGAAAAAAACCTTATCATGTTCTAGATGTTGAAGAACATGATTGGTTTATCCACTTAAAACTTGAAAGTAGAAAACCTTCTTTATTTCGGACCAACTTAAAACTTGAAACTAGAAAACATCATTGGATTGTGGAAACTTTTTCCCATGTTGAGTTTTCTTAAGTTCCATCCTTCCATTTTACTAAGCACTCTTCGTACAAGTGACCTCTTGTACGTTTATCTCGGGTGCGAAGTATCCTTTCAGGTTCATGAGGAACGGTTCCACTTACTGGAATAGGAAGTATAACCTATTGTCCAACTAGATTATCTAAAATCCGTTAGACTCTTCCTAAGACGACTAACATGGAACACTCGATAAATCCAACTATCATCTGAAACTTGTAATTCATAAGCCCACAAACCAACTTTCTTGGTGATTGGAAAAGGACCGCAATATCTAGGTGATAGCTTGGCGCATTTACCGGTCTTGAACCTTTCCGATCTTTCAGCAATACAAAGATAAACTTGATCGCCTACCTAAAAAGTAACATCTCTTTGCTTCGGATTGGCATATGCAATTGCACGATCTTGAGCTTTCTTTAATTTTTCTTTTGATAACTTGAGTTTGATGTCATGGATAAAGGAAACCATCCTAAACCTCAAATTCCATGTGACTTTACATATCTCATGATTGGCTCAGATTTGGATAAAGTAATCCCTCCATTACATCCACAACATGACAAAACCCCAACATCGACTATGTATTTGCTGAATTCTGACACTCGGAGGTCTTGTTTCGAGTTGATGACATCATCGATGATATCATAAACTTGTAACCACCCTTGAACCACCCTTGGAAAAACTATATAAGGAGGGGTTGAGCACATTCATTCTCAGTCTTGCCAAAGCTAGTCTTGGGAGCTCAAGGAGTCGTGATCTCCAAGTAAGTACTCTCCAAGTTTCAGTTCCAGTTCTTGTCTTGTTCCTTGTTCTAGTCTTGTTTAGTCTTGTATCTTGGACATCTAGACTTTTCCCCTTTGTAGTACGAGATCTTTTCTAGTTATTTCTTGTATCTAGTTCATCTCCATGAAGGGAATCCTCGAGATATCTTGTTTCATACCTATGGTTCCGCACACATAGCCACACATACACATACACACACACACGTACACACATAGACACATATACACACATACACACACATACACACAGATTTACACACACATATATACACACATAGACACACACACACATACACACATACACACATAGACACACCCACACATACACACACATATACACATATAGACACATACACACACATACACACATACACACATGCACACACATACACACGGATTTACACACACACATACACATGCAAACACACACATATATACGAACATAGACACACACATACATACATAGAAACACATATAGACACACACACACACACATACACACACACATACACAGATACACACACATACACACAGATTTACACACACACATACACATCCATACACACACATATATACACACAAAGATACACACATACACACATAGACACACACACACATACACAAATTTACACACAAATACACATGCATACACACACATGTATACACACATAGACACACACATACACACATAGAAACACACACATACACACCTAGACACACACACATACACACATACACTTACACACACACACATACATACATAGACACATACACACTTACTATTACACACACAAACACACATCCACACACACATACACATGCATACACGCACATATATACACATAGACATGTATATGTGCACATAGACACACACATAGATACACACACATAGACACATACACACACATAGAGACATACACACACACATACACACAGATTTGCACACACAGATTTACACACACACATACACATGCATACACACACATATATACACATACACACATATATACAGACATAGACACACACACATACATACATAGACACACACACACACATAAGCACACATAGATACATACATACACACATACATACATAGACACACACACACATAGATACATACACACACATATACACACAAATTTACACACACACATATAAACACATTCACACATATAGACACACACACACACACATCCACACACATTTACACACACACATACACATGCATACAGACACACACACACACACACACACACACATATATATATATATATATATATATATATATATATATATATATATATATATATATATATATATATATATATATATATATATATATATATAGATACACACATAGACACAGACACATAGATACACACATAGACACACACACATACACACATAGACACATACGCACACATATATGCATACACACACGTAGAGAGACATACACACACATACACATACATGCATACATAATGCATATGCATATGCATATGCATATATACATACTTACATGCATACACACACATACACACACATACACACACATGCATACATATGCATACAGATGCATACATAATGCACATGCATATGCATACATAATGCACATGCATATGCATACATACATGCTTACAAGCATACACACACATAGACATATACACACACATACACACACATACACACATGTATACACACACATATGCATACATACATGCTTACATGCATGCGCACATACACACACTCACATATACACCTACATACACATACACACACATATACATACTTACATACACACACATATACATACTTACATACACACACATATACACATAGATTTACACGCACATATACACATGCATACACACACACATCCACACATGGACACACACACAAACATATTCACAGACATACACACTTACACACACACACACATAGACACATACACACTTACACATACACACACACAAATACACACACATACACATGCATATAGACACATATATATAGATACACACATATAGACACACATAGACACACACATAGACACACACATATACACATAGACACACATATACACACACATATACACATAGACACACACACACACATAGACACACACATACACACACATGGACACATACACACATATATGCATAGACACACACATAGAGACACATACACACACACATACACATACATGCATACATAATGCATATGCATATGCATACATAATGCATATGCACATGCATACACACATACTTACATGCATACACACACATGCATACATTTGCATACATAATGCACATGCATATGCATACATACATGCATACACATATACACACACTCACATATACACCTACATACACATACATACACATATACATGATATACATACACACATATAGATACTTTATATATACACACATGCATATACACATATGCATGCATGCATACACACATACACATACATATACACACACATACATATCCATACATATATGTATACGCATATCAGGTCACATGCATACCTACCCACAAACATAACATGCATATATACATTTGCATGCATACACAATGCACACATACACATGCATATGCATACACATATACATACACATACATATGTATACATGCATACATATGTACATGTACATATATTGATTTCTAACCCATTTTGTTTTATATGTACAGGTATTATGGATCCTAGTAGAGAGAGAAACATGAAATGCACTCTCATAAAAAGTCTTATGAGAGCAAGAGTTATGCCTGATACTTTAGGGATCATCATGCATGAGTACTCTGAGATGCCTTATGATGAGCTGGATTTTATGATCCAAATGCTTACCCAACGATTAGAGGAGGGCTCTTCTGTGGCTCCACATGCACGAAGGCAACTATCTGCTCATAGGTATGTTTTTTTTCATAATTTTTTTTAATGATATTATAACACATATTTTTATTTATTTTTATCTATCTATTTTGAGGACACCTATACCACCTCCAGATCATGAGAGTAGAGCATAGGTGCCTATGAGGACATGCATAGGCACTTTAGGGCTAGAGTGCGATATAGAGCCAGAGGGGAATATAGTGTATATAGGGAATGGATTGGAGTTCAAGAGAAGAATGCGAGCATTATGCAACTCTTACTTGCACCTTGTCCAGTTGCAGTGGAAGTAAGTATAAGTTTTACATAAAAATTGAAATAAATATCTTATGTTTTATTTACATGATTTTTTTTATTTTTGCAGTGAGCATGATGAGAGGGATAAAAAATACGTGTTTAGTTCACTTTAGACAGAGTTTGGGACTGGATGGTCACATAAGTGGTGTCTAAAAGAGATGCAAACACTTATGGCTCATCATCGTGATAATGAATGGTACGCGTTGCTTTTATGTATATATATATATGTGGATATGAGTATGTGCATTTATGTATGTATGTATATGAGAGAGAGAGAGAAGAGTGCAACTATAGGTACAAATACATGCATACACACACATATACATCATACATGCACATTTACACACACATACACATACATGCACATTTATACATACACACACATACATGCACATTTACACACACACATACACATGCACGCAGTTACACACATATAATGAATACACACATAGACACATACACATACACATACTCATATACACATGCACATACATAATCATATGTACACCCACATAGACTCACATACACACACACACACACATATATACATACATACACACACACACACATATATATATATATATATATATATATATATATATATATATATATATATATATATATATATATATATATATATATATATATATATATATATATATATATATATATATATATACACACACACACACACACATATATATATATCCTAATTCAAAAAACCTATTATAAATATTCTAATTCAAAAACTGTATTTCAAAAACCCTAATTTAGAAACACTAATTTTGATATTAGGATTTGTAAAACCCTAATTTAGAAACTCTAATTCAGCCTTTTAGCCATATGATTGAAGTATATGTACACATTGCATTTATTCCTCCGACCACCTACTAGAGAGATGTCTCTCCTCTGAACCTTATGCCTCTATAAATAGCTATGCCAATCAATGAGGATCATAATATATATAAAGATACATAAACATCATGTAGATACACATACATAAATATAAAATGGATTAGATACATTATGAATCACACATACATGCCTATATGCACACATGTATACATATACATGCATACATATTTACATGTATACATTTACACATAAACACATATACATATATACATGTACACATCACATATGCATGCCTATATGCAAACATGTATACTTATACATGCATGCATAATTATAAACACACTTGCATGTATTACACAAATGCATATGCATATATACTATAATAAAGTAAGTCCATGAGCCTAAGGATCCGGTCGGTTCAGACAGATCTGGAATCGAACACCGTTTGGTCATCCGTATGTATGACCAAAGATCTCGAGTCTAGACTAGAAGGTCATTTACTCTTGTAACCAAGTGATCCACTTGGCGTAGTGGTTAAGAATCAAGGATGTGAAGGAGGAGGTCTTGGGTTCAACCCCCATGGGGTACATGGGGAAAGTTTTTTGCCCAAAGAGCTCTAGAGCCTTCTAGAAGCATCCACTTGAGTTAACTCTGGTTAACTAGGACACTTGGTGCACATGTAGTTACATGGATGACAGTATCCACCTACCCAAGAAGGTAGTCCCCTGAAGAGAGCTATATATAGAGGCATTTGGTTGGGAGGAGAGTCATCTCTCTAGCTCATGGTGCTCATAATCCTCGTTCTCTTGCATTGGTATCAGAGCCTAGGAAGTAGGCCTTGGCAAGGAAGGCATGCGTGTCGGTTTCAAAGGTGAGCCCAACAAATATTAGAGTGTATCTCCCGATACGTAGGTCACATTTAGACATATAAGATACTATTGGAAAGCTCTCGGAGGGGGCTTTCCAATATAAGCACTAGATTGACAATCCAAGATACCTATCATGGGTGAGAAATAGGTTCAGGATACTAAGGTTGAGGACAAGGGGCTCAAGAGACCAAGGTTGCGAGCAAGGCAAGTCCGTAGGCAAGTGGCCAAGAAGGGAAAAGGCAAGGCTCTAAAGTCCAAGGTTGAGAGCAAGGGTTCAAGAGACCAAGGTTGAGAACACGATGGTTCAATAGAGTTTGCAAGGTTGAGGACATCAATTCAAGGGGAGATCAAGGATTGATAATTGAGAACAATGATCTATAGAAGGGAAAGAGAGTGTTAGACTCAAGAAATGACTAGTAGGAGATGGTTGAACCCCCCTAAGAGGGAGGATTAGGAACGAATCCTCAACCATGGCTTTTGGGGCAAATGGTTAGCCCATCATACTCCTAGCTAGTAGGTCATGAGTTCAAATCCCACAATTGATGCTCTGATACCAAAGAATGTAATAAAGTAAGTCTATGATCTAAGGATCCGATTGGTTCAGATAGATCTGAAATCAGACACCCTTTGGTCACCCATGTGTATGACCAAAGATTTATCTGAACCGGCTAGATCCTTAGATCATAGAATTACTTTATTACATTCTTATTCGATAGGACTCAAACTTGGGTCGATTCTTCTAGAGGCATTTACTCTATCCAAGTAGACACACCATTTTTCTTGTATAGAGTAAATGCCTCTAGCAGAATCGACCTGAGTTCGAGTCCTATCGAATAACAATGTAATAAAGTAAGTCTATGATCTATGGATCCAGCCGGTTCATACAGATCTTTGGTCATACACACGAGTGACCAAACGGTGTCCAATTTCATATCTGTCTGAACCGGCCGAACCCTTAGATCATAGACTTACTTTATTACATTCTTTTTTACTAGGTGCGATCTGGGCACAAACATGTGAACAGGGTGGATTCAAATTAGTAGTCCATTTCTAGGCATGACTAGCGCATGGACTTAGTAACAAAGACGAAATTCTTATCCCTTGCAAGACTTTGAGAACCCTTGATTCACTTGAATTTGGTTTAGAGAACTTGAAGTTTTGTTGTTCCAAACATCTAACTTGGATATTTGTTCAATGGTTTAATCTTATCCAATAGTTACTTAATTTTTTTACCTGACTAGAGGACTGCTTTGTCCTAATGAGTTTAAAAGTCCTATGGAAACTATAGGAGTAAGTTTACCATTTTCTTTGAGTCAACCATATTGTAACTTGATCAATTCAAATTCAAAATGAAAATTGTCCAACTTAGGACACTTTTCTCAAAGACTTGAGCTAAAACTGGGAATTGACAATCTGATGAGCGATTCCTAACTGGTCTATTCTATAGTATATTGGACTCTAGGAAATCATTTATGCTATAACTTGAAGTAAAATCAAATAAATAAGTACACTTAGACTTAAGGTTCTTGTACAGAACATCTATCTAGGATGTTTAATTTAGTTACCTAGTTCTATCCGTCTATCCCTTGACTTTTATGAAAAGAATCAGATACCATATCTGAGTCAAATCCAAAAGATTTGGAAAGCGAAAAGAAAGTACTAAAACTCTGTTCAAACAATTCAAAATGCAAAAATATGTATACTTTTTATGACTCAAGGTCTAGATGACTCATGACTTTAACTTCTCAAAGAACTGTTTCAATAGGGGTTTGGAAAATGTTTTCTATCTTTAAGAGAAATAAGCTGGATTCTCAAAACGATTCATAGAGTAAAACCAAAACATCATCCAACCACAAGATACTAGTGTGGTATCCAACATCAGTGTGTCGATCCACTGAGGTTCTATTGATGAGTTTTGTATTCAAATAATGCTTCACTTGAGACTACGTTGAAGTCACATTTAGTCTTTTTGAATCCTTATTGGGAATGCAATTCTTGTGATTTCTTTGATTCAAAAGAGTGAATTTACAAAGTTACACTAGGAACTTGATGCTTGACTTAGTCAATCAAATCCTTATTTGAAAAGATCAACTCAAAATCAAAGTTCAACTTTTCCAGAAATTTATGAAATTTTTCCGAATTAATAATACTTTATCTTGAAGTGCTTCAAGAAGATCTTGGAAGTTACTTACTTCATATCTTCTGTTTCCTTGATCTTGAAGTTATCTTGAAATATCTTGAGATACTACTTTTATCCTCCTCAAATTTAAACTCCTTCTTTGAAGTTTTAATTCTTTTGAGGATCAAAACTAACTTCAAGATCCAATCTAGGACTAAAAGATAATTATCATCCACAGTCCGATGTCCCATACCATCTTTCCTACATCAATGCGAGTATTAAATTTGGTGTCCCATACCACCCTATTTTATACTCACATTGACGTGTGAGTGAATTTTATCCTAAAGTCTAAACATCTCTTGATAGAGAACCTTGTTTCTTCAACTCTTTAAAAGAATTTTAAAGTTTTTGGCATTACCTCTAACTAGATTTTTTAGGTTTTGATCCCTTCACATGATCGTTTCACGATCTTGTGCTTTTGTTTGGGAACTTGAAAACCTTTTGATGGAATATCCATCCTTCTAGGGTTTTCAAATGAAAACAATAAGAATTCCAAGTGCCTGAATTTTCACAAATTCAAGTTCAATTGGTTTATCCTTGACCAATTTGTAGTGACAAAGAGCTTTTGACTTCTTGTCTTTAGATTCCTTTCTTTACTGATGCTTTAGGTACCTACACCGGGCTATAGGAATGTTTTTAGATCCACCCTTATTATTCATTCACTACTTTGTACTTTGACTAGTTTATCAAAGTGCAAAGCGAGATAGTGTTTTGAATCATTTGGACAGGGATGCCACCACAGAGATGAGCCATGTTCTTCTAGTTTTAGAACATGACCATGTTCTTTGAGTTTTAGACCATGAGGCTCGGGAGTTGCCTATAGTTGATGTATGGCTCTATTTTTTAGGACGAAAATATTTTCCAAGGGGGGAAGAATGTAATAAAGTAAGTCCATGATCTAAGGATCCGGCCGGTTCAGACAGATCTGAAATCAAACACTGTTTGGTCATCCGTATGTATGACCAAAGACCTTGAGTCTAGACTTACTAGAAGGTCATTTACTCTTGTAACCAAGTGATCCACTTAGCCTAGTGGTTAAGACTCAAGGATGTGAAGGGAGAGGTCTTGGGTTCAACCCCCATGGGGTACATGGGGAGAGTGTTTTGCCCAAAGAGCTCTAGAGCCTTCTAGAAGCATCCACTTGAGTTAACTCTAGTTAACGGGGACACTTGGTGCACATGTAGTTACATGGCTGACACTTGGATGGTTAGTATCCACGTGCCCAAGAAGGCAGTTTCCTGAAGAGAGCTATATATAAAGGCATTTGGTTGGGAGGAGAGTCATCTCTCTAGCACGTGGTGGTCATAATCCTCGTTCTCTTGCATATACACGTGTGCATACTAACAAATGTATACATATATCACACACATGCACACACATACGTATACATGAAACATATATATGTGCATACTAACACATGTATACATATAATACACATGAATACACACACATATGCATATATACATGATAAAAATTTTCTCCTAGAAGATAAAGCTATATATAAAATAATTAGGCATGATTCAAGTTATTGATCGATAACTAGAGTAGGATTTACTATCTAATCTACTCATATGTTTTCATTATTTCCATCATTTTGGTAAGACATCAATTAGTCTCATCTTCATTATCCTTATTGATTTCATTTATTTCTTCTATTGTTAAATCTGTGTTCTCATGAATGATATCATCTATTGATGGATTAATATCGATTTTTGATAATTCCTCTTCATCATCAGTAGAATCAACATGTAGAGTATTATCCTCTTCATCAAAAATATTAGTACCATTATCATGTATAATGATTATAATTTCTCTTTCAGATGTTGATGTATCAGTATCTGATGGTGAATCATCAAGAGGACTTTCTTCGATCTCTCTAATAATAAAATGTTCAAACAATGAGCTACCTGTAGGTTGAACATGAATGACTTGCCACCAAGGATGAGCATCAGGGTTTTTCTAAAAAAATGCTTGTTCAATATGCCTAGGAAGAATATATGGTTCTCTACTAGATCGCATTACCTTGGAAGAATCAATTGCCCAAAACCCAGATAATTCCTTTCTCAATGTGGAATTACTACCTTTATAGTCGGCTCGAAACTAGCCAACCTTCAAAATGACCTATCAAAATATATAAAAACAAAAAATCATTATTAGGTTCTTAAAAAAATAATAAACTCTATCATAAAAAATATAAAATTTTTACCTGTTTGAATGTACAAAATGATATTTCCTAGATACCAACAATAGTTCCCACGTAACCAAGTTTTCCATCTATAAGGTTCGTGTCTTTTGAACTAGCATGTGATAGTTGCTTGAAAGAAGCAATAATACTAGAATCCTCTGTTTTACGTAAAGAATCAATAGCTTTGATTCTAATATGCTATCCAAAAGCCCACATATTAGTGAACATTTGACTCTGGAAAAGAAATTAAATTAGTAAAGAGAAACTAATATACATATATGAAAAAACAAAATATTAGTAAAATAAAATTACCTTTCATTCACAACCTATCATTAACTCTCTCTACTCATCTGAGATTTCTTCATTATTTGCATTGGCGCGTTGCAAATGAGTATATAGCCAATTCGTGAAAGAAGATATATTTGTAATCTCATTATTATCAAGATTACATCTATATCTTTTGTTTCTCCGTCTTTTACTTCGGATAGTTTGAAGTTCCTGTTCGTACTCGCTAAGAAATGCTTGCATGCATTCGTTATTATATGCAACAAAAGTAGAAACATCATTTTTTTCTTGAAATGTAAATAAAAATGGAAATCCCTTACCTGATAATACCTTGTCTGTTATTTTTTAAGAAGACTCGTTGGTCCATGCACGTGGAGCTTCTTCATGAACTCTTTCAAAGTACTCACTAACATAGTACATGCACTCTTCAAGCATCCAACCGTTTGCCATGGATCCTTTTGGTTTCGCTCTTTGCCGCACATAACCTTTTAATATTCCCATAAATTGCTCAACCCAAAACATCCATCGTGTTGAAAACACCTACAATCTCTATTTCATCTACAAGATGGACTAATAAATGAACCTGAGTATCAAAAAATGAAGTAGGAAGCTCTTTCTCCATCAAACATAGTAGCTCTTTGCATTCACGTTTCTTTTGTGGGATCGAGTTTTTCTCAATCTCTTTTGATGTAATCCACCTATACATATCATAAAAAAATTATAAAGAAGTTAATTAAAAAATAAAAGATATCAAATATTCATATATCCTAATATAAAAGTATGATAATTACCTTATAAGCAATCCAAAACGATAGATCACATCTCGTACTCCTTTCGTTGTACATCCGTTGATAACCAAAGGTAAAATATGTTTCAAAAATTTATGCCAATCATGAGTCTTTAACATAGATAAGCTCTTATCATCCATAGTAAACATGTTCTAGAAAGATGCTCCATATCATATAGGAGTCCGAATCAATTGAATCCTATTGTTGATAGTTTGTATCTCTTTTGTCGTAAGTACCCAAGGAGCAGGTGCATAGGTCGTTTCCTATCGATGTCTATCAAAAAATGACCATAACTTTGGTTTTGAGTTTTGATCCTTCAAAGCATTCATTGATGCTATGGTATCTTTTAGTCCAAGAAGATGTTGTCATAATGAATAACCCATATTTTTGAGTATATGCATAAGATCAAGAAGATGACATACTTTTAACTCTTTCCAATCCTCCAAAGAATACCATATTGATATATTCTCTACGAGTGCCAATTTTCCTTTACCTCTCTTCACATTCTCATTCTCTTCATCATCATTGAAGACTTTTGATTTTGGATCTATCAGAGATCCATCTGTCCATTTTTTATACCAATCCATAGGCATCACAGGTTTTGGACACTGACCTGTTTCAAGCTTTCCATTAAAATGTATCGCTTCTCTTTTAATTCTTAATGGATGATCATCATGCAAGAATCATCGATGTGGAAGATAAATATTTTTGTTGAGATTCTTACTATAGATTGATCTCAACCAATCACCATAATATGGATAAGCTTTATAACCCTTAGTAGATATTCCTGCATCATGAAAACGATAAAAATATAATTAGATTAACTCATATTTATTTGTATGCATATTGAATAAAAAAATTACATCAATACTTGAACAAAAACCATATCCTGGAAAATCATGAATATTCAAAGCCACAATACCACGAACCATAATATATCTTTCATTGATGCTTTTCAATACATCAATGACATTAATACCTCTACATAACTCTTGGAGATCATCAATGAGAGGAGCAAGATATATATTCATGTCTTAAAACTTGTCTTTTTCCTGGGATTAAAAGTAAAAGCATTATCCTTTTTAATGTTAAGATATGGCGGAAGATTGTAGTTTATGACTACCACTAGCCATGTTGAACATTTACTAGATTTCATGGAGAATGGATTAACCCCATCTAATGGGACTCCTAGCTTTAGATTCTGTGGATTTTGTGCAAATCAGGGCATGCAGAATCTGAAAAGCAACACTATCATGAGGAATTCTGATTATTCCATCATTACTTTTATGATCATGTCCCCATGTCAAAAGCTTTGATAATTCGGGGCTTTGAAACATATGTCTAATCTGTGAATCCAATGGAAAATGACTCAATACCTTTTTTTGGATTTTACCTTCTTCATCCTTATATCGAGGAGATTGACATCTTGGACATGTCAAAGAGTCTGCATATTCACCTCTAGATAAAATACAATCATTAGGACATGCATGTATACATTGATAATCTATACCAAGATTGTTGATTATCTTGATCATTTCATCATGGGAGGTAGGAAGAATATTCTGACTTGGTAAAAACTTTTTCAGATAATAACCTATAAGTTCATGAAAAAAAGTCATATTAATAAAAATAAATAAATAAATATGCATATATATATATATATGTATATATATGCATATAATTTTATATATGTGTATGCTTATGTGTATGTGTATGTGGATGTGTTTATGCATGTGCATGCATATAGATATGCGTATGTGTATATGTATGTATGTGTGTATATTTGTATATATATACATATGCATATGTGTATGCATATATGTATGTGTATGTGTGTATGTATGTATGTGTATGTATGTATGAATGTGTATGTATGTATGCATGTGTCGTATGTATATTTGATTTCATCTTTAATTTTTTTTTTTTGTAGACTTTCATATAGATATCTAGACCACAAAATTGTTTAGCTGTCTCCCATTTTATAGTCAATCTATTACCTGCATTGCTAACTAAGACTTACATATTTGTTTACAAGGATTAAGTACCACCTAACTATGGAGGTATTAGGTCATTTGAAAAGTAAGACAAGCAAATTTCTCTTGAAGATTTTGGAAGATGGATGAATAGTTTTAAAGTATGGGCAGACAGAAAGTGTTCATTCAATGCAAGTTCTTGTTCTTACCTTAGCTAAGGTAAAAACAAAAACCTGCACTGATTGAACACTTTGTGTCCGCCCATCCTTTAAAATTATTCTTCCATCCTTCAAAATCATCGAGATAAATTTACTTCTCTTATTTTTCAAACGACTTAATACCTCATAGCTAACTCATACTTAATATTTTTAAGCAAAGTTCATAAAAGAGTTAGCAGTGTAGGTATTATGTCGACTAGAATAGGAGAAGCAGATGTGTCACGAAGATTCTAAAGGTTGGGCGGAGAATTCCAAAGGCTAGATGGAAAAAATATCTTCATTCAATACAGGTATGTATAATTTGACTTTACTCTCATAACATGTGTATGTACATATATGTGTGTGTATGTTTATATGTGTGTATACATTCATGTATATATATGTGTATATCTATGTATGCATGTATTTATATGCATATATTTATGCATGTATATATATAAATAGATACAAAATTAAAAATTATACCTTAATAGTGTCAAAACATATGCATTACTCCATCCAAAACGATTTTGAAGATTGAGAATAAGTAAGCTCGCACTTAGTCGTGACAAACGACTTCCTTCATATACATGCTTTAGACATTCCTCTCGAAGATATTTCTAAGTTTTAGAAATATTAATGCTCTCACTATCATTTTGATACCAATCCTCAATAAAATCTGCCATTTCATGGAGCCCCCCTCCCTTGCCTTGTGACCAAGGACTTTTACCAATCACACCTTCCAAATCTCTAAGCCACACCTAGTATCACATTGGAAGGTCTAGGAAATCAACCATAAGCAATGTTTTGAAGCTTGAAGCCATTGTATGACAAGAAGAATGAGATCTTTACTCACCTACTGAGCCATTGACCTTCATTTATGATTTTAAAGATGCTATCGACATATTCAAAGAAAGAAAGGAAATAACTATTTGACAAGTATTTTATGTGTTGAACAAACAATTTTATGCTTTCCTTGTTATCAATGATCCAATGTTGTAAGACATGGTGAGATGGTCTTGGACCCTGGCATAAACCTTTCGCTACCATATCCTTAAGTTGATCATGCCAAGAACCTTGTTGTTGTCTATCTATAACCATGGTATTCGTGTTATCATGATTATCTCTTGCTAAATTCCCCTATATGGAAGTTAATTCCATATTCCACATCATCCTAAACAAAATGGAAAGGTTTAGGGTTACCTTTATGAGTCATATTAGGAGTAGGACCATTAAAGAGAGGATGGTAGAAATCTTTTTCCTTACTTCGGGTTACCTCAATGAAGCTTTTCTTTGCATGCGAGTTTGTGCTATCTCCACTTATAGAGAATTGGTTCTCATTGTTTGGATTTGCCATTGTATAGTATTGTAGGTGATGGGGTGAGACCATTTCTTAGGCTCGATTCAGACTGGGGTGCTGGCATGGTGTTGCAACTCTCTCGGTCGAATTATTTTGTGACATATGGCAATATCCATTCACCTTGAGTGGTGAAACACCCTCTGGAGTTTGCTAATTAGGTGGTAGAAAACACCTTTGAGTGTTTCGGCCCTCCCCCTCTACCTTAGATATGTTCCACGTATTGAAAATGCTCCACGTGTCAAACCTCATGTATTATTTATAAGAAAAGAATTTTCTCTATGACAAAAGAACAACAATAGTAGCTTTATGTTTCTGCTATGTTATGTTTGTTGTGCCGCATTGTGTGAATGAAGAGCCCATGGAACAAGGTGATCTACATTTGTTCCACTTAGATTTGTGGTAAAAAACCTATGACTCGTGACACCCCAATCTGAAAATCCAGCCTTAGTGAGTGATGAAGAGCGACCTTCTCTCCTTCGAAAGTAAGGATGAGCTCTAAGCAGCACACAAGAAAAGGAGATCTTCGCAGACAAGAAAGATAAGCATTTTCGAGTAGGCTCTCGAGAGCATAGCTAAGGTGTCTCGTTGATAGTTGTCCCTTTTTTAAAAGCCCCATTCTCCAATTCAGATATTGCATTTTTGTTTATTTTGGATTTAATTTTACAGTTTCTTAAGGGAAAAAGGAGGTGGTTGCATTCAGTCGGGGTCCTGAGAGTCCATAGCTACCAACCAGTCTTCGTCGCTTGTGAATCATGATCGTGCGTTTTGAGATAAAGCCAAGGGCATGTTTTGCTTATGTTTCCTGCCCACCCCTGGGCAGGTTGTATCCTGTCGAATCCTAATGCGTATTGACCATTCTTCATCTCTTTCCACACATTCCATACGGAACAAATATTACTACTTTTTTTAATATTATTAGGATTATTACTTCTTTATAATATTATTAGTTTTTCTTGAATTGAGGTTTTCCATAATTGTAGTACATTGATGTAGGACCCATGAAATAGATTGAATTAGGTAGCTATGCTAATGCAATCAGCCAGCGCCACGTGTCCAACGCCTAATCCCGTCAACGGTCTTCTCTAGTGATTCGAAATTATAACAAGCCATTCGTGCCATCAGGCAGATGCCAAAGGATTCGCTTTTAGCTGAGATGTTTGGTCAAAGATAAGCTTTGACCAATACCCTATTTAGATTAAAAGTAGAGCATCCTTGCATGCGAAGATGCGTCCAGACTCCAATCTCCAGACTCCAGTCCAAGCTCGGCGTTTTGGGACCCAATCTGGCGTCTTGGGCAGTCGCCATGAAGCCCAATGGGGATACTGTATTTCTCTTTCTGATCTGCTTTCACTCTGCAGCTCTGCATCGGTCTGTTGTGCTGATGTCCTTGTTCCCCATGCGCCGCGCCCCCACAATCTCTGCGCATATACATAGCCTCGTCGCTCTCTTGATTCATGGCTCATGAGTCCACTTGCAAGTGCATTCTGTGTGGTCTCTTGGGCGTTCAGGAGTCTCTCTCTCTCTCTTTCTCTCTCGGCCGGCGAAGCGCACGTTCGCATTTCAGATACTACGCCTTTCTAGCCGCCTGTTCTCTGCTGCTGCACTTCAGCATGCTTCCATCTTAACTCTCTCTTTCTCTCTCTCTCTCTCTCTCTCTCTCTCTCTCTCTCTCTCTCTCTCTCTCTGGGCGCCTATTCACATTCCACAGTCCACTCCCTCGTCGCGGCTTGTTGGACGCAGCTTCATGCCTACGATCCGCTCTTTACCTCCTCTGAACTTGAACGTGCAGATCCCTCTGCATTTCAGATGCCCTATCTCCCTGGAGCTCATGAAGGATCCCGTGATCCTGAGCACAGGCCAGACCTACGACCGCTCTAGCATCGAGAAATGGGTGGCTAGCGGCAACGTTACTTGCCCCGTAACGATGCAGCGATTGGACGACTTTACCCTTATACCCAATCACACACTACGTCGCCTGATTCAGGAATGGTGCGTTGCCAATAGGTCGCGGGGCGTGGAAAGAATTCCTACGCCGAAACAGCCGGCGGATCCCGCTTCTGTTCGCCTGATCTTGTCGGAATTAACGTCGACCAGTGGCGAGAATGAGGCCGGCCGTATCCTGGCGTTGCGAGGCCTTAGGAATCTTGCGAAGGAGGATGAGAGGAACAGGATGATAATTGCGGAGGCAGGCGCCGTGCCTGTTATCCTCTCTGCAGTCTTCCACGACGTCGGCACTGTCGGAGGAGATGAGGGTCATAAGGATGGTCGTGGTGATGCCGACGACATCCGTGTGCTCAAGAAGGATAGTCCGCGTGTGTGCAGCGACGTCTCGGAAGAAGGCTTGGCTGCCATAATTACGTTGCCGCTTAACGATGCGGAGAGGCTGAGTGTGCTGCAGAATGAGCAAAAGCTGGCTTTCTTGTCTTCTGTTCTTCGGCATGGCAGCAGTGAAGCTCGCGTCTATGCTGCTGCGCTGATCGAAATGCTAAGTGACTCTAAGGAGCTGCCCGAATCGCGCGTAATCCTTGCCACCGCAGACGGCATAATGGAAGGTTTAGTCAGGCTTCTGAAGGACCTGAACACCATTCGAGCAGTGAAGGTGGGGATTAAAGCTATCTTCTCTCTATGCCTACGAAGGCAAGGGAAGGAAAGGGCTGTGGAGGCAGGGGCTCCGGATGCATTGATTGAGAAGCTGTCACATACAGAGAAGGGCGATACAGAGCGAGCTTTGGGGGCAATAGAGCTTCTCTGCACTACGGAAGGGGGCTGTAAAGCGGTCGCGAACCATGCCATGTCGGTCTCTGTCTTGATAAAGGTTATTCTCAAGGTGTCTGACCGGGCGACAGAGTATGCAGCTGGCTCCCTCCTGGCCATATGCAATTTCTCCGAGAAGGTGCAAAAGGAGGCAGTGCAAGCAGGCATAATCAAGGAGCTGCTCTTGTTGATACAAAGTGATTGCACGCACAGAGCGAAGACAAAAGCCATGAACTTACTGAAGCTACTACGATCTGTCTGTGATCATCATCTAATGCCAGACTATGGTCGCACCGATGTTGTTCCCTTTTAATCTGAACATAAATATGTATGTCATCTAGCCCGTGCATGTGCAGTTATGGCTTTAAGGGAAGATTTTTGCGCAGTGTGAGGGACGAAGATGGAGATAATTTGTGCTTTGATTCCCTCAGCTATGGTTTGCTATCCGCTTACACAGCCTGTGTGGAGCAAACATTGTAGAAGCATGATAATTTCTGGAATGGACAGAGGCGTCTCGATGCCTGAGATGGTAGCTAATCATCGTCATCAGCATCGTCTAATTATGAGGGCATATGCAGACGGATGTATCCTTGCAAGAAACGTACACTTGTGCACGCCTTGTGAACTCATGATGCAGGACAGCCGGAGCAATGCTCTCGCCGTTTTCCATGAGGTAGACGATGCAACGATAGTCTTAATCAGCCCAAACCCACCCCCCCCCCCCCCCCCCCCCCCCCAAAAAAAAAAAAAAAACCCAAAATCAAATAGCTCTTCTTTCTGTCATGTGAAGGGCTCTATATACTTTCCCCCATTCGAGACCTCTACCGTAATTTCGTGAGGTTTTGGTTACTAAAGTATTTTTTGTGTTGTTATCCGCAACCAGAATGAAAAGCCTATTTCTATATGTAAGGCTTCGCCTCTCGTTCTTGTCTTGACAGACCTGTATAAGTGTCTTCTTCGTTGTTGACATTAAATGTGTGTTTGAACTCTGCACACGAGCTCGTCTTAATACGCACAGAGCTTCTCCTTTCTTCGCTATGTTCTTCATTTCTTCTGAAGTGCGAATCAAGTACAAGTAGGCAGGAAGCCTCTCAATGGGTAACAATGATATTGGGAAGAAGGCATGGAGCTTACGAGTTCTGGCTTTGAGTAGCTGATCTGCTGGAGATGCATTACCTTCGCAGAGGTTTTGTATTCTTCTTCTTCTTCCTCCTCCTCTTGTTCTTGTTCTTCTTCTTTGTAGTCGGTCGCTTGATGTTGGTAGAGTTGATTCAATCATCTGTTAGCACATCAGTACTAGTGATTCGTTGTAAGCATACTACGGTAGTAATGTGTGTGAACACACTTGAATATTCGGGGGAATTTATTAATCCTCTTTGGTAGATTCTTTTCCCTTGGCAGACTATAGTAGTGATGTGTAACCTTATGGTAGTGATCACTGCTAGTGAATTATGGTAATGAAGTGTTTGAACACCAAAGTGTTTGAGGGAAAATATTCTCCTCTTTAGGAGGTTTTTCCTTCACGTATGTACAAGCCAATAGTAATGGCAATATGGGTATTGACCTAAGCACCAAAAGAAATCTCGTAATAGATGTGAAAATAGATGGGTTGATACCTCTGGCATTTCATCTTTTGCACATTGCACCTAAGTAATATCAATGTGTTTCCATGGTATACTATTTCATCGTGTCTTTTTTGTGTGCATGCTCACTAATGTCCAACAATTAATATTAGGTTGTCCACATGATTTTCTCATTCTCTCATATTTGTATACAACTTGCCAAGCGTAATGGGTTGAACTATGCTTTTGGTTTCACCTACCATCGGGTTACCTACCATTGAACATGTATGTGAGGACAAGGGTCTTGTCGGACCAAGATATAGAGCTTGGGGATCCAAGGTCCTAGTAGACAAGGCCTAATACAAAGTCGTTAAGTTTTCGTAATCCTTCAATGTGATCATATGAAATGTGCACTAGATCTTCGAGAGGATTTTAGACCCATATGGGGCAAGGGTTATATAATAACTGGGAGATGAGGCATAGGCAATCAATTGGGATTGTCCACAGGTTCTTAGGAAACTATTCATTGATTGATAGTTTGAGTGCCTACTCAATGGAAATCATAATGTACCTTATGTAAAAATCTTGAGATAGAAAGTGTATTTAGCTTGATAAACAAATGGATACCTTGGGTTGGGTAAATATGTGTGTGCATTTATTTTTCTATGTTTTGAGTGTTCCACAATCAACATAGAATAACTAAAACTATTAGCTCATTTTTCACCTTTGGGAGGGCTAGAGTAGTTTGAAGAGATGTTTTTCATTTTATGTTACATAGGAAATAATGTAAGAAAGAATCCATCCTAGTTGTGGTGGAGAGGAGTAAGATGGATCACTTGAGGGAGCAAGATGGGCAACTTGAGCAAGATGGGCCACTACACATAAAGGAGACTAGAGGTTTGGAAGTTGTTGATTTGTTTATCCTTTATGTCTTCAAATTGCATGGGTTAATTTGATCCGTACATTAGGATCATGACGTTAAAATACGGTGAAAATTTTTGGAGATTTATTTTTGATAAACTTCCTAGTTCAACTCAAGATGAATTATACTCAAGATGAGTAATGAAAATCATCCATAGATTGATCGTTCTATAATATTTATTCATATTTTATTTCTAAAAAAGGGCGAATTGGCCATAATCGCTTTCTACCTTTACTCAAGTCTTCTTTAGTAAAGTCTATTTGTACCTTTTGACCTCAATAATTGATCGATTTATCTACATTATAATTCTTTTTTAATTTCATATTCATGAGAAAATATCCAAAAAAATTAACAAGGTTTCATGGCATATTCGAATGTAGAATGCAACCACGAAATACATACAATGTTGACAACAACCAATGGGTTCTTGCTCATAAATGATCAATATGATGATGAATTATGTGAAGATCTTCCACCATGCAAGTATACATGCACGCACAAGAGGAGTCATATAGACATCCACGAGCATATGCACTTAACCATGCAAGCATGTTAGAGTTTGAGGTCTGCGGGACACTTAGAGGTTGCCTCCATGTGGCGTGTCCTGGAAACGGATCAGTGTGTATCCGGCTAAGGACCTCTACCATTGAAAGGCCCGATTCTCGAATGATTGAAGCCTCAAGGGGCTTTCTTTTACTTGGGGATCGCTAGGGCCCAGTAGGCAATGAGAAACTTGCCGAGGGTAGGATCAGTCCGAACTATGTTTTGCACTTGGGAGAGATACCCCGTGGATCCTACCCTTTTGTTCATTGGGTCCTTTCAAGGATCAAGGGCTTTCTGTGCGGTTTCATGAACGAAATCTTGTGAGAGAGGATTTTTACTAGTGATTCTAGTAGGCGGTCACGGACATCCGATTGCAGCTGTGTACACGATCTTTCGGGTGTAGCAAGCAGCCTTGTTTAGGGACCCCACTGCTTGGCAGCAGCCCTGTCGTTCAAATGGGGAGCGTGGTCGACGCTTCTTACCTTTGGCCCTTAGCCTGAGGCGGCGAGGGTGTCGAGATTCCGGCCTTACTTCTATGAATTTAAGCGCTTATGTCCCTCTTGCTCCTGGTTCGTCTCTACAGATGCATGACTCTGCTTTGAGTGCCCCTTTAGAGGGCATTGTTCTGCTGGGGTTCATTGGTACATGGCCAGCTCGGAGGGCAGCAATCGCAGGTGTTTTGGGGCATGTGTGTGTGGGGGGGGCTGATCACGTGTCAGTTCCCTCTTTTTGGTGCATGCTCCATCGCTTCGGCTTAGCGGATATGGTGGTGAAGGTGTCTAAGGTGCAAAATAAGGGGTGTGTGAGGTTCGACATCTTTACCGATACCATTTCCGGGGAGACTAGGGTGGTGCAAAGGCTCAAGGATGAGTCTAGGTTTAGCGGGTGGCATGTGCGTGCTAGTCACCATTTTTCGAAGAGGTCAGTTCGTAGTGATTCCTCTGGAACAGGGCGCACGACCCATGGGGCAAGGGTGATTTCCTTGAACATTAATGGGTTAAGGTTCAAGAGGGGAGAGCTTTCGAGCTTGATGACCACTCATGCCTGGAAGGTGGTGGGTCTCCAGGAGACCTTACAATTCCAAGGCTGCTAGCCAATTCGAGTGCCCGGCTTCGCCGTCTTTACGCAACTTGGATCCCCCGAGCCCGGGGCTTGGGGTTTGTGTACCTTAATCGCGTGTGACCTTCATCCATTTGAGCTAAACTTGTCTATGGCCAACCAAATTTTTTCAGAGTTCCATGTGGATGATCAGGCTTGGATTCATGGCAATGTTTACGTTCCGCAACACCAACTTTTTGAGGTGCGATCCGGAGTGTTGAACCACTTGAAGACGACCCTAGGTAGGCTTGCAACCCATGGGCTCCCTTTGTTAGTTGGAGGGGACTTCAATATGAAACGAAAGCACTTAGAGAAATGGTTGAATGACAATTGTGAGGGGCTTTTTGTCCTTGTCATCCGTGGATCGGCGCTCACGTATCATTTGCGGCTAGGATGAGGAAAGTCTGGCATAGATCACTTTGTGGTCAATGATGCTTGCGTGCAGAAACTCACACATGGGTGGGTGTGACGTTCAATCGATTTATCGGATCACTGGCCGGTGGAGTGTGGTTTGCATCCATCAGTTGTGGGGGCCCCTCACCTTCGGTTCCTCGTCCCTTGGTGTTTCGGAGGGAATTGCTCGCCGAGGTGAGAACGTCCTTCCTGCACTCCAACTGTTGGAGTCTCCTTTGTGATTTGGATGAGGACGCCGGAGAGAGGTTTGAGAAATTTACTAAAATCGTGAAGGAACTGGTTGCCAACAATATCGTACTTGGCCCCAAACCACTTCCTTGGCCTCATTCGGGATTCTGCTTGGAACCCCGTGTTTGGTGACTTGTCAATGCCCGTAGGCAACTGTGGAAGGAAGTTCGTACTTCTGACCCTTCGTCAGACATTGGCAAGGAGCTGTTTGATCGATATTTGTATAAGGCTAGGGAGGTGAGGCGGGCGATCAAAGCTTGTGGTCGTCGCGCTATGGGCCACCTTGTCAATAAAAGTAGGGATCTCCTATGTGAAGGACAACATAAGAAGTTCTTTACCTTACTCAAAGGGTGTGTAGGTAAGGGTAGGGTGATGTCCTCCCAGCCAATTCGCAACTCTCAAGGTACTCTCGTCAGTGATCCAAGGGAGCAACTCTACATTTGGAAGGACCATTATGAAAGAGTCCTTGGTGATCTTGATGGTAAGAGCAAGTGTGCTACGGCGTGGAGAGACCATCATGTTAGGGCGTGGCCAAGGATTTCTGGAGTGAACCAAACATTGCAGTGGTAGGAGGTCCGGCTAGCCTGTAAGAAATTGAAGAGCCACAAGGCTCCCGAGGGGGGATGGCCTTCCACCAGAGTTCTTCCGAATTTTGGCTGGGGACAAGGGTCTTCTTCATGAATCTGTAGTTCCGAGTACTGAGATCGGAAGGGCTATTTTGTTCGTTCTTGAGGGCCTTTTTGAAACGGGCCGGATCCCCGAGAGTGAGGCTACGTCGGTGGTGGTCTCCATTCCTAAGAAAGGGGACCTCACTTGTGTGGATAACTATCGCGGGATCTCGCTCATTTTTGTGGCCATTAAGATCCTGGTCTCGGTGTTGGTGAGGCGGATCACGGACCCCCTGGAGGCCCGCAACTTCTTCAATTGAGGACAAGCTGACTTTCAATCAAAGCAGGAATGTATGGGGCAGATCATTTGTCTTCAGGAGACGGTGATAAGGACGGCGGCCCGCAGGCTCCCGACTTATGCGGCCTATATTGACTTCTTGAAGGCTTATGACATGGTGCGGCACGAAGCTTTGTTCCTTAAGCTTGAAGCGGCTGGCCTAACGGGAGGGGCTCTGAACTTTTTTAGGGCCCTTTACGGATCCTCTCAGGTCCGGGTTCGCGTAGAGGAACACCACTTAAGCGAGACTGTTTTGGTTCTCCTAGGCGTTCGCCACATCTTGGAGGCTTCCTTCCTTGGTGAGGCTGTGTCTCGATACATGAAGAAGCTTTTTGGAGACTATGGGGTCTCGTTTTTACTCAAATTCCTATCCCCGGATGGGAAGATGATGAAATTCTCCCTCATTTTGGCATATGTGTGCATAAAAAGCTTTCATGTACCAACGATAGGGTGAGGATAGCCCCACCTTAGTCAAAGGCGAGATGGGAGACTCACTTTGACTTTCGACCCCTCCTGAGAGCCGACACCCCTCCTTGGGGTATGGCGTGCCTTTTTGGGCAACCGTCGGGTCCGGTTTGGCAGTTTTACGAGAGTGTGATCCTCTTGACACGGTCCATAGGTGCATCCCTATGGCCTAGTTGACCTGCCTCCTTGTTCTAAGGGGATTCCTGTAACACCATGAGAAGTGTTGTTGAGGAATGTGTATAAGTTATCTTTGGATAATGAAGTCACATAGTAACCTTTCTGCCATTGTTTTTCTGTTAGAGGGGGGCTTTTCAGTCCCACTCCTCCCGACACCATAAATAAAAAAAAAGTTTGAGGTCTGCGGAAGCACGCAAATAGCACAAGGAAGAAGAAGAAGCTTGGAGCACAATACACAATACTGAATGCATTACCAAGAGAATGTACAAAATTAGTGACCTGTTAGTGTTATAGGCATATATACAAGCTGCAGAAAAAAACTCCTAAAGAGGGAAAAAGGTGCCCTAGCGGTCCTAGTGTGTTCACACTCAACACTGTCAAAATATATCAACAAATCCCTCTTGGGAGTGATGTGGTGAACAAGGAGCTGGCACTCATGTATAAGGAAGTGCCAAGCTATGTGGAATCAATCCACAAAAGGAAGTAAGCCCAGAGCTTTACAGAAAGCTTCAAACTTCTCCCTAGGTAGAGCCTTTGTGAAAAGGTCTGCAATGTTCTCCTGCGTGGGCACATATGCCAAATTGATCTCTCCAATGGAGAACCTCTCCTTGACATAATGATAGTGCATCTCAATGTGATTAGTGTGAGCATGGAACATGGGGTTCCTTGCAACTATGAATGCACTTTGACTGTCAGTGAAGATGGGCGGTGGTAAAAGGCTAACGAACACCCAAATCAGCCATACGGTGTCTGAGCCACACACACTCAACAATCGCTCTAGAAGCTACCCTATACTCAGCCTCACAACTATAAGTGGCCATAGTAGGTTGCTTCTTGCTCAAGATATGCATGAGCTACAAAGCATGAAGCAAAAACCACTAGTGGAGATAGGAGTGTCATAACAACCAACCTAGTCAGAGTCCGAAAAAACATGTAAATCTGGTGGTAGTGATCCCCTATTGGGATAAAACAATCCAATTAGTCGGGTACCACTCAAGTAGCGAAAGATGCACTTAACTGCCTGCCACCATGCTTGAATCCTGGCCAATGCATACACCTGCCCATCTGTGAGACAACAAACTAAATATCTGGTTGATAATGCATAAGTAAATCAAGCATCCAATAGCTTGCTGATAGAGAACAACATAATATGCATCTCCAACTAGAAGTTGTAAGAGTCATTTTAGACACTTTAGAAGTGAGTAAGATCTCTCTCATCACTCAGATGTAAACCTTCTCAGAAATGAAGAAAATTTGTGCTTGATATTTATGTGTGTTCTCCTTCTATGCTTAATCATTTCAAGAATTCTTTTGTAGGTGTCTAATTCCATAGTTAATGAGTCTATGGTTAAATTTTGAGAGCCTGATTGTAAACAGGTTGAGAGAATTATGTGTAAGAACATTTGTATGTGAGGAAGTGTTAAGTGTCTACTAAAATAGGTGTAATCTCGATGGTTAAAGAATTAATCAGTTCTCAGTGCACATTGTAAAGTTTTGCACAAATGAGGAGTCAAAATCTAAGTTGGAAGGTAAGCCATCTATGGCTAAAAGCATTTGCTTAAAGGCGTTCTAGTTTAGGAGAACCATGTGTTAGAAGTTGCAGGTGTCAGAATCGATTTTACAGAAGAACAGTTTCAGACATAGGTGAACTATTTGATTCATTTCTCAAGATATACTTAATCTTTTGGAATGATTTAACTTGGATAAGGTGCACAATCTATAGGCGACACCTTGTGAAAAGTTTTATACAAAACTTTACACATTTGATCAGTCAATGAATGATTTATGTGTAGCAAACTTTTTGAGTGGTTACTCTCTTCACAGTTTGTTCAAGATTTTGGTAATTGAGCATTGATCTTCTAAATTGGTAAAGGTCTTGAGTTATTCTTGATCTAGAAGTATTCTAACATCAAGGATATCTTGTTCTTTTGGAGATTAGCACTCTCCATTAGATATATGAATAGTTAGATAGATAGATTGATTGATAGATATATAAGTAAATATATGGATAATGATAATAATCCACATCATAATATTTTTATTTATATCCTTCATAATAACTTCATATCCAAATTCATCATAATCATTTCATATTAAATCCACATTATCACTTCATGTATCATAAAACATGTCAACTTCAAGAACTTATTATATAACATTAAATAAACAATTGAGTCTATCACAATGATGAAAAAGATGTTTGATTAATAAACATTTCCTTGACAAACATCCATTTCAATATGGTCTTAATCCATCACTATTGGATATCTTCAAACCATAGTGTAATAATTAGTTCACTTGAACTAGTTAGACATCATAGTGAAAACCCATGCCTCATTTTTTTTATTATGAAATGGTGGTACGTTGGACATGTGGCGAGAATATGAAAAAAGAGTATTTAAACATACCACAAAGCAGAAGTATCAAAGACACACAAGGGTATATGACTATAATGAAGACAAATATTTGGAAGTTAATTAATGGAGTGCTATGAACAGTATTATTTCTACACACTTGTAATATTTTTCATAATGATCTCCATCCAAGCAACATATTGTTGCATTTTTATGGTGAGCATGTGACTTTGGAAGATCAACACATTTACCCACCAAAAAAAAAATCTAGGATTATCACATCTCGATATATCAAATAGGAATGAGTGAAGTTAAAAGTATTGGTGGATTGCACCAAAATGCATATTCACTTGCCCTCTATCATTCAATAAAAGTCAAGAGATCTATAGGATCGCAATAATTCTTTTGCAACTTTTGAAATACATAGATTTAGATAGTTACCACATTGAAAAAAATGGGGTTTGTAAGTTCAAGTATGCATTGGAACTAGCATGTGATAAAGATGTATGAAAAAAGACGTGTGTTTGATGGAGGATCTTTGATAGTGATTAAAAAACGCAATAGAAGATGGTTTCATTATGCGAAGTGCTTTGGAGCATTTGTGTAAGCACCAAAAATGTCATAGATTTTCAAATTAACTCACAATGTCTACAAATCGGATGCATCTAATTAAGTTTGGGGCTGTTGGGAGCTTTCTTCTTCTTCTTCTATATCAAGAAGAGCTCTATGCTCATCCAATTACATACCAAAGTCTTCAGGATCATGCGTAGATCTTCTTGTTTACCTATGATTAGCTATCTCACATACATCTAGAAGCTTTTGATTTATCATATTGATGGTTGCTTTCCTCAAGTGCCTTGTTTTTGTTAAGGAAAATTCATAAACAAGAATATCTACATCATCCATTTTAAGAGTGGATGTACTTTGAATATTCTTTTTCTTTTTTGAGCTTGTTTGTTTGGTGTCACATACCATTTCTAAGTTATACTTACACATGAATGCATTACTACTTTTCGTATAATACTGTTAGCAGCTGGTGTGGGCAACCACTTCCTTGTAAAATATCATTCCAATGTAATAGGAGGAAAATGAATTTACGGAGATACTAAGAGTTCTTGGAGTTGCTAATTTCGGTGATTATTGTATTTCTAGAAGTTTGAAACACTGTGTATCGATTATGAGGTGTTGTTCCTTATAGTGCATATTCCGAAAGTGACGAAGATGAAGATACACAGAGTGCGAATACTAGTGAAGTCTGTAGAATCTAAAGGATCATTTGTAAGAAGATATTGTATCGTAGTGTTATACTCTTTTTGTAATAAAAGATCCCATTTTCCATTGTTGTGTTATGGTTCTGTCTATAGTGTGTTGGTGTGAAGGAGTGTAGTGTATAGTGAGTATCTGAATAATCCTAAGGAACAGAAATGCATGTTTACATAATGTATTTGTAAATCACTGTTCGTGCACCTATAATTTGGGTATTGTAAGACTGCATTGAATAGTAATGCCCAAACATATGGCGACCATGATGGGATGGGGTAAAAAAACACAACACAAAACAGATTGATGCTAGTGCGAAGTGGCAAGGAGTACTTGAAAAAGACCTATTATCATGATTATTTAGAGGAATTTGTGCAGCATACTCTAGCAACATTGAAAATTCAAGATATTCCTCTTAAAGATGCAATTACCATTCCAGAGGAAGTGTAGTATTGGGTGGAAACCGGAGTTTTTACCTCCCAAGCTTTTGACGGACTTACTCTTTGAGTGTAGGGATGGCAAGCTAACCAAAGTATTGTGGCAAGGGGAATTCAGTGGAACTGACCAACAGAGCCACCTATAGGAAGAAAAATAACCTCTTGAAGTAGGCCAAAGTGGCAACAGCGAACCCCCATCAGAGTTACAGTTAGCCCTAGTACCTTCGACTCAAATCGGTACCTTACAGTAGCTTGGAAATTCGATGGCGAACAAACACCAATTGCCAGGGCTAAATTATACTCATTTTCATGGATGAGTGGACAAGGACCTGGATGTGCATGTACACACATTGGAAAATCAATACATATGTAATCATCGTAACTTACATGATGATAAACATAAGTTCTAGATATTCCAAGCCATGCTGGCACGTGATGGAGTGAAATGGCTTACTGAGTACTCCTCATATTATTTTTGAACATATAATGAGTTGGAGGAGGCTTTCTTTGAACTTTACAAAGACTAGACATTTCCTTCAAGTCTCTAGGTCTTTTGATGACTCATGCTCAACCACATTTCCACATCTTTCGATATTTCTTTTATCCTCACATGGTGTTTGTTGTGCACCATACACAAGCAAATTAGGCACATGCAATAAAAATATGCATCCATCTTTAGGCTTCCACCCCAGGAGAGCATGAGTATTGCTTTGTGAATAAAAGAGTAATGTCATTAAGCCTCCTCATCAAGAATACATGGTTGAAACTAATGTTGTGCCATGGAGCCAAAACCTTAGTACTCTTATCAATACATGCTAAGCAACACTACTTAAAGTAGGTGTTGAACTTCAGGCTTAAAGTATCCTTAACAAGTTTTGGAAAATCTTCTTCAAGATCATAAGGTGAGTTGACTTTTCTACATGAATCTTCATACCAAGAACTATTCTCATCAAATACTACATCTCTACTCACCAAGAATCCTTTGGTTGTTGGGTTGTATAACCTATAGCCCTTTTGATTGTTGTCATATCCAATGAATACAAACCTTTCTGCATTGGGATCCATATTGACTCTAACTTGTGAAGGAACATGAGAATAAGCAATACATCCAAAAATTTGACAATGATGCAAGCTTGGTCTTCTTTGATTCAAAGCCTCATATGGTGTCATGCCATCAAGTGATTTTGAAGGTAACCTATTAATCAAATAAGTGGTTGTGGATATAGCCTCCGCCCATAAGTAAATTGGTAAGTGCTTCTCATTTAGCATAGACCTTGCAGCTTCAACAATTGTCATATTCCTTCTTTCTGCCACTCCATTTTTCTTAGGAGTGTGCCTTGTAGTGATCTCTCAATACTCTCCCCCTCCATCTAACCTTAGTCTTTTTAATGTCTTACCTGTTTAATTCTCCACAAGAGGCAAATATCTTTTGAAGCATGAAAAAAGTTCATCTTTGTGTGTCATAAAGTATAGTATAGTCCCTCTACTGCAATCATCAATGAAGGAGACATAATACCTTGATCCAGCTATTGAAGCATCCTTGCTAGGACCCCATACATCTGTATCAACCAAATCCAAGAGATCTCCATGCATATATCCTTTCTTCATGAATGGTAACCTTTGAGACTTTCCAAACTGACATGCACTAAACTTATAAATCATGTGTTGTTTTGACAAGTCAGGGAGTCCAAGTACACTTTGGTCCTTGCAAATTTGCTTTAATGATCTTTAACCAATATGTGCCAACCTTTTGTCCCATACTTCCAATTCTGTGAGTGTTTGACTACCATATTTAAAGAGAGCAATGTTTCTAGTGTCTTGTAATTCAAATGTGAACAATCTACCTGTCTTTTCACCCTTTGCGATTCTTCTAAATCCTTGACTTGGATCTTCAACAAATGCTCCTCCTCTTGTGAACTTGACATGCAACCCTTTCTCTACTATCTGCCCAACACTTATCAAATTCTTTGTAATGGTAGGGACATAGAGTACCTTACTGAGTAAGGTGATGTTTCCATCAGGTGCTTTGACATTTCCTATTTTCTCCACAAGGTGTCTTGTATCATCTCCTATTTATACCTCATGCTTGTTCCTTGGATCTTCTAAATCTGATAGGAGGGCCACATTTCCTACCACATGATTGGAACAACCGAAATCTATGTAGAAAACATGCTCATCAGATTTACCTTGTGGCATGGCCATATTCATGATTAGCAATGAGTCCTCTTGATTTGAGTCTTTTGTGTAGTTATTGAAGTCTCTTCTTCCTCTATTGCCTCCTTGATAGTTTGAATGGTTGTAATTGTTGTGGTTGCCATGGTAATTGTTGAACCTTCCTCTTGAGTAGCCATAACTTCCTCTATTGTAGCCTTTGCCTCTTTGATTCCTAGAATTCCTAAAGCAATTTTCAGTTGTATGATTAGTTAATCCACAAATAGAGCATGAATTAGAGTCTTGAGATCTCCCCTTGGGTTGTCTTCCTCCTCTACCTCTATCTCTACCATGTCTTCCTCTACCTGCATAGTTAACTTGATGTGTACCTGCTTCATCATCCACTTTCTTTCCTCTTCCTTTGTTTTCTTTGGACTTTCCTTTATCAGTATACAAGGCAGAAGATTGATTACCTTTGGAGCTTTCTCCATTCTTGATAAGCTTGGCCTCTTGAGTAAGTAGTTATCCTATGAGTGTATTGAAATCTGGTACATGCATATCCATGTATAGATCCATAGTTGTGGTGAATGCTTCCCACTTGTCATCTGCATTCAAGCCATTGATGACCTATCTTACAATTTGTTCTTCATCTATTACCTCTCCAATGCTTCCCAACTGATCTGCTATGTCCTTGAGCTTTGTGACAAAATTGGCCACAGTTGAGGCTTTCGTGAGAGTTGTGAGGTCTAGCCATAGTTGAGGCTTCCTAGCCTTTGTACTTGAAGAGAAGAAGGCTTCAAGTGCATTCCACACGAGATGTTTTACAACTTCTAATGTGAGGAAACAAAAAATTTGAGATAGAGTTGAGGAGCCTATAAGACCTTGCAAGTGCATCCTTGGAGCACCATGTGCTCAATCTTTCTTGCTCTTCTTGTATTGGTTGACCTTTGTTCTTGAAACTTGGGATAACTTCATCTCCAGCTATATTATCATATAAATTTCTACCTTGAAGATAAGCTTCCATCCTTAATGACCAGGCTGAGTAGTTACTTCTATCCAATTTGTCAATTGATGAAGGAAATCCATCGGCCATGTTGTCCAACCTTGCTCTGATACCACTATGAAGAGATGAATTTGAACTTGGAGAAGATAAAGTGGTGCTGCAAAAACTTTGCACTACACTAGCTAAATGAACTTCAGGGATATGTAGTGGGACCTTTTAGTTTTTCAAAGGATGTATTAGAGACCCTCTGTACCTTGGAAGATCACTCTCAAAAAGATGAATCAAGACAGATAAGTTGTAGTAGATTCAAGAACAAAAAACTTGCTATTTATGTTCATACACCTATCCAGTGTTTTGAAAAATTCTATGGTCACAACAACATTTGACTTGATTCAAGAAAACTCTTACAAGCTCAAAATAGCTCCAAGCACTTCTCTACTCATACAAGCTAACCTCAAAAATAAGCTCTCTAGATCTATTTATAGTTTTTTGACTAATTTGATCGGTTTCACATCTAGTGTCCGACATAGTTAACAAATAGGTTCTAGGTACTATTTTGAGGTCTAAACGAGATCTAAAAATAACCAAAATTGGTATACTTGTTCTACCTAAACTCCTCAAGCTCGAGGACTCCTTGGCTTGCACAAAATGGAGCTAGTAATTACAAAAGTGGTTGTTGTATGATACATATGGTACAAGAGTGATGAAAATCACTGTTGAGAGTTTTGAAAAAGTATTATAAAACATATTTCTTTGGAAAAAATAAACTGCCTGTCTCCCCACTACATCATAATCTGACTTCACATGCTTCCTCATCGTGTCTGCCTCTAGCTACTACCAACACCACCCAACCTCTCATGTCTATCGTCCTTGACAAAACCTTGTTGTGGGGTCTATCGGATATAGTTTTGTAGGAGGTCATGAGCGAGAGTGTTCTCTGAGATGCGAATACCTATTGCAAGATCAGCTTCAATTTTTTCCCAATCTATAGGTTGAGGTGCATCAGGCAACGGGAGTTGATAGTGTGTGGAGTACACCAGTTGTTCATAGGAAAATAATTGAAGTAGGTGTGTGGACCTGCTTATGAAAACCTCGGAATGGTACTCCCAAAATCCGGTGGTAAACATCTCTTCAAATGTCATCTTATAGCATGCCAGTAAATACTTGCTTTGACAGTGCCAAGCAGAACACACTCGGAGCGATGGTGTCGTGCTCATATCATATGCTAAGTCCTGATTACCATGCTCGAATCTCAGGGTGTTAACATGTGGTGCTTTGATGCAGCGGAAGATCTTAAATACAGTCTGCATCATATCAAATATTGTGACTGTCATATGTGCGGCAACATCATCCATGCGGTGTAAGCGGGAGAGCTAGTGGTGAATCGTGGACATCATGTATCCGACTGTGGGGGGTCCACGGGGTGGAGTGAAATATGGATAATTAAGCTAGTTTGGCACTACTTATTATGTTGAACTTTGATTGTGAATGCCTTCCAAGAGCGACATCTTGGCATAGGTCCCGAACATGGGTTGTACTTCAAATGCAGTGGTGCCTTGACCCATGTGCTCATCATTTTTAAATATGTTTGTAAAAACTCCTGACGACAAGTTGGTTGAAAGATTTTACCACTCTGTGTCGCCGGTGGTAAGTCGTCAGGCTCAAACTGAGTGGCATGTGATGGTTTCTTGCCGGTTTCCTTTTCAGTCGCCAATTGATATTCTTCCATTAGCATGAAATACAGTATATTGAAGCTCATGGAATGAGATATACCTTCGAGGGGCCAAGTGGGCGAAGTAAGGGGATTGTAATATGCGTTCCTCTATCATAGCCATGGCATGTAATTGTGCCTCCACCCGTGCTGAGTGGGTCTGTCCAAGTTCTTCTACTGACTTTATCCATGCGAGTGTAGGGAGTTCAAAGGTGTCTTGGCCTTTTGCTATGACATGTACGCCTGGGATGGGTTGTGGTTCATAGGCTTCTTCATATGTTTCCTCAACCAGGATAGACACAGTTTCTTCATCATTCGGGAGTTCAGGTGGGGAATCAGGCCTGGAGGCTCGGAGAAAATAGCAATCTGTGTTTGAAGAGTAAGTACCTGAGCACGTAAAGTATTGTATTCCTCTATGATCTATGGAGGTGTGACCTTAGGAGCTGGTGGCGGTTATGGTGCAAGTGTGTGCAACAGTAGCATTTTATGGTCATCCCGGAGTTTTTGATATGCTTCATTCATATTGTCATAATCTTCTAAGAGTCTCTTAAACTTTACTGTTTAATTTGTTATCAAATTAGGGTTCTTGGGATGGTTAGGGGTCTGTGAAACAAAGGCTCTGTTTGTATTTTCCCAAATTCTACAGATCCAGTTCTAGGCTACCTCCCAGACTTAATTCACTGAATTATATTATTCTTCGACTACTATCTGGTTGCGCAGTACGACATACTTCAATACAAGACAGTTAACTTCGCATTACAATGTTCTTCATCGCCAGATATATAAACACGTGCTTCATCACGTCAGCAAAATATCACTTAACTTAATAATTCATCAACTTAGTACAATACTGAACTTAATTAACAAAGAGAGAAACACTCAGAGTAACCAGAACACTGCATTGCGCTTCACTTCCGGCATTCGCCCAGACTCACAGTCTGGCGACGACACACACCTTCTGTTCATGCATGCTTCTTTTATTATTCAAAGGTTACAACTATTGTGCTACACCCTTTTGATATGCATGCGACTTTTCAGAATGTAATATGGAATGTAATATGAAACACTGAAAAGTCGCACGCATACCGAAAGGGTGTAGCGCAATAGTTGTAACCTTTGAATAATAAAAGAAGCGTGCGTGAACAAAAGGCGTGTGTCATCGTCGGACTATGAGTTTGGGCGAATGCTGGAAGTGAAGCGCAACGCAGTGTTCTGATTACTCTAAGTGTTTGTCTCTCTGTTAATTAAGTTCAGTACTGTACTAAGTTGTTGAATTATTAAATTAAGTGATATCTCGATGACGTGATGAAGCACGTTGTCATGGGCTTTCTTGACAAGGAGGGGAAAGGATAGCAACGGCACAACTTATAGAGATATGAGGATGTGCCGAAATAGTGGAAGACCTTTAACCTCTATTGACACGAATAGGAGTCTAAAAGTATGCCTTCATTTGAAGATGCAATTCCGTAATAGAGACAAGTGCTCAACAAGACTCTTCAAATTCTTGGAGATTACACTTAGCTTTAGCTAATGCATCACTAACAATATCTAATACTGTTAGCTTTATCTAGTACCTCAAACGATCCTTAATGTACTTACGTAGATTTCCAAATGGCCTATAGCTTGCCAATTGCAGTTTGATTGGAAATAATCAGATCACGGAGAGGCATCAATCCTCTTTATCATATGTTGAATGCAAAATCTCGCTGAACATCATTGTTTTTCAGTCACAACGGAATGACTCAAAACACACTTTACAAATGAGCTTCCATGCACATTTCTTTAGTCCGATCTTGTTATTCATTCAAACTAGGTCACCCAAAGATTTAAATAAGCATAATGTTGAATATGTCGAGTTTTTGTTTCCCCACAAACACATTCGACTCAGTTAATGCAAAATATGGTCGTTGATAAAGGCGTTAGACATTTAAAAGGATGATGGTCTCTAAGGATTGAGTTTAATCGCTAGCAACTTTTAATCAATCTGATTCATTCGGTCAAGCAAGGACCCATAATGAAAGTTTGGGTTTCAGAAATTCGTATATAAGCCATTTTCTGATTAAGCAAGGGAAGAGTAGATAGTGAATTAAAAAAAAAAGAAAAATCAAGAAACTTTAATCTTCTACGTTTACATACAACATTCAAATGATTCCTACGTATGTCTCTTCCTATACACCAAAATGCTCAAGGACAAGCATACATACACTAAAGTTTTAAGAGTAGGTACCATATAAGATCCCATAGCTTTTGCCAAAAGAAAACCATACAACAACTTGATGCACCTCCTCGATAAAAAAAAAAAAACATAGCTTGAAGGAAACCTGTCTTTGAAAATCACCCGAAACAATCCTCCTTCACTGTGCAGAAGTCCCCTTCCGATATATCTAAAATGGAGAAGTTTTATATCTTCAGAATATTGACACAGCACCCGAACCCATTGTAGTACTGACACAGCACCCGAACCCATTCCATCTGCAAGCCTTCAGAATGCTGAAGTATGTAATAGGACTCAGACAAAGACTCTAGTGCCGCATTTGTAAGAAGTAGGCGATCGCTTGCTCATCATAACATAACCATAAGATGGTCGTAAAGATCTTTTATGCAATATTTTCAAGTCATGAACAGTATCTCTTAATGTGCCTCTCACTGCATCATGCTTATGTGCGGATTCTGGTGGACATACCAAAGCATATTTGTCACTTCTGAGACTAATTTTCGAAGAGCATTGAAAAACTACTGTCAAGCTTTCCTCTTGTCAAACTTTTGATCTGTCTTGAGCTTTAATGTTTCCTTTGTAGATTATTCATCAAAATTTTATATCTCATCCTCAAGCGATTTGTACCTCCAAGAGTAAACATTCACTGTCTTTTTGTTCTTCAGCACATGGACGACCCCTCTCTCTCAAGCTCTTCCGATGACCCTGCTGCCCTATTAGACAAGATTTTCTGCCACTTTGTACATATGTATCAAATGATGAGCTGATCAACAACAAAAGACTGCCTGATTTCCCGGCCAGCTCCGAGCATTTGCCAGAGAAAATCCCTTTTTCCCTCACACCCGACAGAGAGAGTCTTCCTCCTTGGGCCAGTTTTCCCAAAGAGAATGATTCCCTGTTGCGCTATTTATTTACTCCCTGTTGCGCTATTTATTTACTCGATAGCTGATTACGATGCAACCTAAGACATAGGATGCCTTTCCACCCCTAGAGGAACAATCAAGCTCACACATTACCTTGGCCTCCACTCTGCCACCATCGAAAAGAAAAACTTCCTCCAGAATGCGTAAAGAAACCTCTTGTTTTGTCCACGTTTTTGGTGGCTGAGTGCCCAGAGAAAGATCATACCTCACCTGCAAGTTGTGCTCTGGAGGTTTGCTGAGCACCAAAAGGTATACAAATGCCTGGCAGTACTTCTCCACCTCTTCCAAGTTCTGCCGCTGAGAGCCTCTTCCACTCTGAGAGAGCACCCCTACCCTGTTGTCTCCGCCCCCTACCACCAAACACGCAACCTTCTGATGGCATAAGCGAGAGCCATTCCTCTTGAACTTTTTTCCCCCTTCGAGAGCCTTTTTTCTTGCGTGCTGTCCTTCCCTCTTTTTAAGTGCCTTTTTCTGCCGCTTCGAAGAAGTCTCCTTCCTCCAGAAATTTCTCCTTCCCTTTCTATTCTTCTCCTTACTCTAAGGAAAAAGATTAGAAAGAGCATCGCTCACGAACACATCGTGCCCACACTAAAGCCCATGGAAGTGCACCTATATGCGCTTGCGCACATACTTACATTCACATATATTAACGCATACACATGTATGGAAATCAATACTTATGCATTTCAACATTTAATCATAAATACGAAGCACATATGCTTAAACACATGAACATGTATAAACACACATTCTCATGATGCATTCACATGGATGAAGAATAGAAATTTGGTAAGCATATGCTCGGATATACATACATATAAATACCGTGGTGCACACAAAAGGTATATATAAGAGATGCAATCTAAGAAACAACCATCTCCAACAATAATCCCGAATGATGAAGAAACTATGTCTATCCTGGTGGAGGAAACATATGAAGAAGCCTACGAACCACAACCCATCCTAGACGAACATGTCACAACAAAAGGCCAAGACACCTTTGATCTCCCTACACCCGCATAGATGAAGTCAGTAGAAGAACTTGGATAGACCCACTCAGCATGGGTGGAGGCACAAGTACATGCCATGGCTATGATAAAGGAACGCAAAGTCTGTCCCCAAAGTTCAGGCAACATGAGTAGTTCCCAACAACAACAACAACAACAGCAACAACAACAGCAGCAGCAACAACAACAACAACAACACCAACAACAACAAGAACAACAACAACAGATTATTCCACCGCGTTCGGTGCCGGTCGAAGTCACGTACATAAAATTTGGAGGTTTTTCGGGAGATGATCCCGACGTGCATGTGCGGGCACATGTAGTTTTGAATTACCCAGCAGACCCTGAATATAAAGCCATCATGTTCCAGTCAACCTTGGTCAATGAAGTTGCTCGCTGGTTAACCGAGTATGACTTGAATCATTTCGGGCAGTATGATGCCGTGAAGGATGCATTCCTACAACAATTCCGATTAAAGAAAAATCCAGCAAAAATTTTTGATTATCTGCAAAATAATAGGCAGAAGGCACATCAAAATGTACAAGATTATGCCACTCTATTTTGAACTCATTTACCACAGTTGCCACTAGCGCATGCCAATTTACTAGACGACATCATTACGCAGTGGTTCATAAACGGATTAAATGCCCAATTGAAACAGATTATGATCATAGGATGTGTGGGAGGAATGACCTTGGATGCCGTAATCGCTACGGCGTTACAGTTAGAAAATAAAGTGGGTGGATTCACTGAAGATCTGGAGTGGTTGAAGGCGTCCGAGCATTCCAATTAGGATCCTCTGAAACAAATTTACTGTACTAAATGTAAAAACACAGGACACACTAGCTCCGCATGCGCTCTGAATCAGATGTACTGTGCTATTTGCTACACCATGGACCATACTACAGAGACTTGTCCTTATAACGCAAAGGTACAGAGTAGAGCGGCTATCAATGCTATCATCCAGGAACAAGGGCAACCAGCTTGTCACTATGTACCACCGCAAATGAGGAATACTCCTTACCAAGGATACAAGAATTATAGAGGAGCACGATCAACTAACTTTGGACAAACTCGGTGGAATGCGGGTATATCAGGTGAAGGTGCAACCCTTCCACCACCTAAATGCCATTTTTGCAGTGAAATAGGGCATATCTGTAGGTACTGTAAAGAGGCAATCGAGTACGATAAAAAGAAAAAGGAACGACAACACCCAATGGTGAACATGGTGTACATTTCAACAGTCGACACTCAAACAACGGTAGTGCAAACACATTCGGGAAAGCAATTACAATCAGCTGTGGAGATTTTTGAACCTGGAATTCGTGAGCAGTAGAAGGTGTTTACTAAAGAAAGTATGTGGGCAACCCAAGAACAAACTATTTTTCCTGACCCAGCTCCAGTGATGCAGCAGAGTATACCGCAGGCAGTACCAGAAGGAAGAAATCGGCCCCAAGCACTATCGGAGTCCCCACTGGACACCATACCGAAAACAATATATGACCCGATATGGAATGTCTTATTCAAGGCATCCATTACACTGCCGTTGGGACAACTATCCGCTTTGGTTCCTGGCATACGTCAACAGTTCTAGCAACATGTCATTCCAAGACCTTCATGTGCTACTTCGAGAGCCACAATTCAGCCTGAACTCGATCCAACGATGGATCATACGATGCCCTTTATTACGATCTGGTATAAGAATCACAAAATCACTCAAGTATTAATTGATGGAGGTTCCGGTGTAAGCATTGCAACGGTAGCACTTTGTCAACAGATGGGATGGACACAAATTGAACCTGTCCAATTTTTTGTGCGAATGGTTGATCAATCCTGAGTTCATCCGGTGGGATTGGTGTGAGATATTCCTATTACTCTTCAAGGAGCTCTCTTTAAAATGACCTTCGTTGTTCTGGAATTACCTGAATCCAGTCTTGACTATAACCTACTCTTTGGACGACCATGGTTAAAGCAAGCTAGGGTAGTACAAGATTGGTCAGTGCATGAATTGATTTTTAAGAATAACCACCGTGAATATGTTGTCCCACTAGATGACATGAAGCCTTGCGACTTGCATGCATGACCATATGTAGCCAAACCTGTACATATGCTGGATGGTCTTTCAGATGATGAAGAGGAAGCTTTTCTCAAAGCCAACAAGGATCTGTTGGCACTCAGAACTGTGGACTTACAAATGGTGGCTGATAACTAGAGTCCGACAGCTTGTATGGTAGTACCATTGACCGCCGAAGCAAGTGTAGAACAGACCTTGGATGATGCGATGCTACAACAATTGCTTCAGTCAGGTGATGACTTTTCCATGCCTGGGAAGTTCTACGTATCAGAAGATCAATTGGTAACCTACAACTTAGGTGATCAAACCAACCCACGACCAGTAAAAATTAAGGCAAGACTATCAGAGACCTACCAGGATAACTTGTTGCAATTGCTACGAGAATTCTCTGATGTGTTTGCATGGGATTACCGGGATATGAAGGGGTTGGACCCGCATATCTATCAATATAGGGTTATGCTGAAACCAAATGCTCGGCCTATTAAACAACCAAGCTATAAGATGAATCCTACCTATGCGGACCAGGTCAAAGCAGAGCTAGATCGATTGTTGAAAGTTGGGTTTATTGTCCCTATTGAGCATGCAGAGTGGATTTCCCCTATTGTCATAGTTCCTAAGAAGAATAAACAATTACGGATATGTGTGGACTACCGGAAATTAAATGCAGCAACCGTACCTCATCCATTCCCTCTACCGTTTTTGGACACCATGTTAGATGGTGTGGCGGGTCGCGAGATGTACTCCTTTCTAGATGGATATAGTGGTTATAATCAAGTACGAATGGCAGAGCAGGACATTCGAAAGACAACATTTATAACAAATTGGGAGGTTTATGCGTGTATAGTGATGTGGTTTGGTCTGTGAAATGCTCCAAGTACGTTTCAACGCTGTATGCAGGAAAATTTTTCTCCTTATTTAACCACATTCATGCGAGTTTACTTGGATGAATTCTCCTTATCCGGTGATACTTCGGCGCATCTGTACCATTTATAGTGCTGTTTTTCAAAGTGTCGAGAATACGGTTTGTGCTTAAACCCAAATAAATCTGTATTCTTTGTAACTTGTGGCAAGTTGCTAGGGCATATGATCTCAAAACAGGGAATTCAAATTGATCCAGATAAGGTGAAGGTAGTACTGGAGGCACTTGCCCCCAAGACACCCAAAGACGTGATGTGCTTCTTGGGACAAATCCGGTGGCATGGACGACATTTGCGGTGGCTTGCTCATCTGGCCACGCCAGTCAATCGACTGATAACCAGTACTCCCCGTCAGTTTGAATGAACTGAGGCATGTCAACTCTCTTTCGACCGGTTGAAATCATTGTCAACAAAAGCTTCTATTTCACAAGCACCAAATTGGGAATTGCCATTTCATGTCTTTGCGGATGCATCTGACATTGCAATTGGAAGCATGCTGATGCACCAAACGGAAAAATGGTTCCGTCCAGTGTATTATGCGAGCCACAAATTGGCCCTGAGAGAGAGAAATTATTCAGTCACTAAACGTGAATGTCTCGGTTTAGTATATTTGGTGAAGAAATTCTGGCATTATTTACTAGGACGACGCTTCACCTTCCATGTCGATCATGCGGCCTTGGTGTACCTTGTTTGCCAACAACATTTGGGAGGACGACTAGCAAGATGGGTATTATTGCTCCAAGAGTTTGATTATTCAATAGTACATCGACCAGGGTCCACCCACACACTTGTTGATTTTTATCTCAGTTGGATATCGGTGAACTCGCAGAAGGACTTGACGATACCACACCTGCTATCTATGCAACTGAGACTGTACAGGAGGATCAACAAGAGTTCCCAGTGAAATCCTCCTATTATGACACCTTGATGCTTTTCTTGACCAGTGGATGTCCTCTTGGCATGACCTCTTCGGCTGCTCGACGTAAGCTGGCCACGTATAGTTGACGATTTTGGTTAATTGTAGGGCATTTATATTATATGGATCACTCGAGAGTACTATTAAGATGTGTTCCCCCACATGAAATTGCTTCAATCATCACAATGGCTCATTCGACCCCAAATGGAGATCATTTTGCGGTTGACTTGACCCACCGTAAGATTTTGCAGAGTGGATTATGGTGGCCTACTATGTACCGTGATGTGACCAAGTATGTGCAACAGTGCGATGAGTGTCAGCATTCCAGTCAATCTTTACAGCAACATTACTTCCCGCTTCAACACGTTTTGCCTCTCGAACCTTTCTAGAAATGGGGTTTGGATTTTATCGGACCAATTACACCCCCTGCGATAGTTACCTGTAACAGATATATTCTTACATGCATGGATTATGCGACTAGGTGGGTTGAAGATTGGGCTTTACGGTTAGCCACAACTACTGCGGTTATTAAATGTTTGATGAAAGATATTTTTCCACGCTATGGTTTACCCTTGGAAATTGTGACTGATCAAGGTACGTACTTTGCAAACACATTAATGCAAGTGCTTACTAAAACCTTCTAGATTGTGCATAAGTTCAGTTCTCCCTATTATCCACGAGCGAATGGACTCGCTGAGAGCACCAACAAATCTCTGTTGAACATCTTAAAGAAACTGGTATTAGATTGTCTAGAGAGATGGGACCAATTCCTACCTGCTGTACTATGGGCTTACCGTACAACATGTAAAGTGGTGATCGGAACAACTTCTTTCAAGTTGGCTTATGGTTTGGAGGCGATTGCTCCTATGGAACTGGTGGTTCCTAGTCTGCGAGTAGCATTAGAGCAGAAATTACTATCAATTGCCGAGCAAGTGGGACCCACAACTTTTTGGTTATCCACCCTCAATGGTACCCTCCTTCCTAAAGTGATTAATGGATCGAAGCTTTGTCCTTATTATCCACCACCTTCCTCCCCATGAGACGTGATCTGTATTTTTCACTCATTTTTTCTCACTATTCTACCTCGACGTTCCTGTCCTCTCTACGTAATTCCAATTGACCGTTTGACCGTAATCTTTTAAGTTTTCTTAACTAAACATGATTACCATCTGCATTTTGTGTCTCTGATTCTATTAATGCGTGCATGTCGCCTTTATGTCTATAGTATTCCCACCCTACGTGATGATTTTGTTTCTTTCTACATGATTAGTTCACTGTTTCTATTTAATCATGTTCTTTACGTTGATTTCCACTATTGCATTCGTGTGTGCTCGTGTATTTTGTGTTATTGTGCTATTGTGTGTTTTGTTTGTGTTATGGAAGGACTGGCAAATATTGTCACCTTCCGTGCAGGACTCGCTCTGGACATGAGCGAATTCCTACGTGCTTGTGGTCTGCTGGCCTTCGTTAAATTGCTTTGGCATTCAGTGGAGTGCCATCCTTTCATTGCTCAGATAATCTCTGACATAGCCGCCACGCGTGCTACAGGTTGTTACACTTAGTACCGTCACTGAGGGATTCCATCTCCCTCAGGAGGGGTTGGTGGATGGCCCTCTCCTTCCTATGGTGACCATGAAAGAACTCTTCCCGAGGCACTCGTCTAACGAGTTTGCCATCTTATGTCATCCCAAACCCAAGCGTACCATCCTTCAATTCCTCGTAGCTACCCTCAACCTCCAAAAATGTACTTACGGCATCTCCCGTCCTTTTTACTCCATGATCGACATTGCCTCCTGAGAAACTGTCAATTTCACCTCATTCTTTTTCCGCTGCATTCACCGTGAATGCCAAGCCGTTTCCAAGCAGTTAGCTAAGCATGAGATCCCTAGGATGCAATTTCCACACCTTCTCACCTTTCTACTTTCGGCGATCCAAGCAGAGCAACCACCCCCAGTGAACACCCTGTTATTACATGAGGAGTCTACACAGATGTTGGAGATTGATGATGATGCCAATTTTCTTCAATTCTTCCAAGGGAAACACCGAAGATTGAGTTCGTCGCATAGTAAAGTTCTGTCATCTTCCAACGTACAAGTGGAGGACACCGCTTTGTTGACACAAAATCCTTCTCCTCTCTCATCTCCTCCAACAAAAACCCTTTCAAATACCGTCATTGAAGAAGTAGAACTTGCCGACAAAGTCGTGCTGCCGAGCCTAATTCAAAGGAGATCCTGCTCGATACGACCACCACAATGGTGCAACCTGCTGATCAACCGCAACCCGATGAACAAACTCTACAACTAGATGATTCAACCATCTTGGTAACTACCCTTGCCCTTCTCTCTTCCTCTCAACCACAACCTTTACCCTTATCTCCCTCCTGTTGCGAACATTTGTTTTATGTAGGGTACTAAATACCTTTGGGAAGTCTTCAAATACTTCAAGAAGGCTCATATTATTCATTAAATGTAGCAAAAATACCATGTGAGTTCTAGAAAATGGTGAGTCAAATTAGTGAGTCACAAAGGAGCTTCAGTGGTGTCCTAGTGGAAGGTCGATGTGGCTAGTTCTCAAAGTCCATCAATACTTTGCTTATTTGAGCACTTGAGTCATGTAATACCTCCATCCAAGTGTCTACCACAAATTTAGATGTATTAGGAAGGTTTTAGATTAGTTTCCCATGCTATAAAAAGAGGAGAAAAGTCGTGATCTTGTGGGATGTCCAAGAGAGTCATATGTGTATCTCTACACTGCTGTAGTTTTGTATGCAGAGATTGCAGAGCTTGTATCTCCCTCATTATATATCCAAATTACATTTTTGATAGCTCATTGGAAAGCTCTTACTGTCTACGTTCTTCCTAAAAAATTTTAATAATCATTGGATTTGTGAGCTGAGAGCAGTACTCTCTGCAAGTAATGTGTGTTCTCTGGTTTTGCCCCCTGCTGAAGGTCTCCATTAAACTTCAAACTTGCAGAGGTCATATCTCCTTGTGTATGTATCCAAATCATGTGTTCTTTGGCTTGTTAGAAAGCTCTTTAAGTCTACTTGTATTGTGGAAAGTTTCAAAGTCATTAGAGTTGTGAGTTAAGAGAAGTAGTCTCTGCAAGTGATGTGTGTCCTCAGGTTTATCTCTATTTCAAGGTTTCCATTAAAGCTGCATATTGCAGAGGTCATAGCTCATTGTGTATTTATCTATTTGAGGTGTTCTATATCTTGTTGGAAAGCTCTTAGAGTCTAGTTTATGAGTATCAAACAGTTTTGGAAAATTCTAAGTGAGTGAAGAGCAATTTGCTCTGCAAGAAAATTGGTCTGTGCATACAAGTTTGTGAAAAAGTCAACTAGGTCCTGTTGGGTTTCACCTACTTCTAGCTGTACTTTGGAGATCAATAAACTCCAACATTGGTATCAGAGCAAGTACTTGGAGGCTTGGAGAAGGTTAGCATACCTTAACGAAGAATTTGAAGCTATCAAAGAAGCAGTTCATAATCAACACTACACAAAGGTAGAAGAAGATTGCAAGGAGGCATCTCAAGCAACATCCAAGCAAAGAAAGGTGCACATACCTCATTTACAAGGTAAATATTATATTTCTTCTCATCACACACATTGCAAAGGAGGCTTAAAGGAGGAAGCTTAGCATTTGTATTATGGGAGACCAACATGCACAAATAGAGAAGCTTGATAAGACCAATTATCAAGCATGGAAGTTTAGAATCACAGCATACTTGCAAGGTAGAGGCTAGTATGGTTTGATTGACGGCACAAATATCAAACCCACATTACCAGAGGACCCAAATCAGCAACAATTGAGGGAGTTTAGACTTTGGAATGAGAGAGACAAAAGGGTTATATTCATTTTATCACAAAATATTCAAGATTCAATGGTAGGACACATACAAGATCTAGACACAAGTAGAGATGTTTGGCTTGCATTGGAAAGGTTGTATGCTACAGGTACAAGAGCAAGGAAGATTCAACTCAAAAATGAGTTGAATAACATAAAGAAGGATACAAGGACATTGGTCAATGATTACATATTGAAAGTTAAAGAGATTGCAGATCAACTAGGATCAATTCAAGCTCATGTCGAGGACGACGACTTGGTTGCACATACTCTCAACGGACTCAAAGATGATGAGAGATGGAAACCCTTCATTACTTCAGTTTATGTCAGAGGAGAATTACCAGATTTTGATCAACTTATTGCCCTCATGGTCACGGAGGAGATGAATCTAAATGGTTCTACTTCAAATCAAAAAGGATCTCAAGGACAAGCTCTTTATGTAGGATCATCAAGAGGTGGAAACAGAGGTGGAAGAGGTTCAAATAGAGGTCGAGGAAGAAGGAGCGATGATCAAAGGACTTCAAGTGGCTTCTTCAACACAATAGGAAGAGGAAGATCAAGCGCTAGAGGTACGAGAGGCTACTACAACTACAACCAAAGACAAAGGAGTGAAGATAACAAGAATTGCTATATATGTGGAAGGTATGGACACTATGCCAAAGATTGCTATCAAAATGAAAATAATCAAGGTGGTAATCGAAGAGGAGGCTATTCAAGAAGAGGTAAACAACAAGGAAATTATGCAGTTGAAGGTAAAAGTGATGATTATGATTTGCTTCTAATGATGAATGTTGAAACTAAGATGAATTGCAATAGCAATGTATGGTATGTAGATAGTGGTTGTTCTAATCACATGTCTCATGATGCTTCATGGTTTTCTAATATGCATAATCCGTCATGTAAAGGTCATGTTGAAAAAGGAGATGATACAACACATAAGATTATGCAGGTTGGAGATGTTGTTATGCAGGATAAGAGCAAGACAAATTGCTTGAAGGATGTACTTTATGTGCCAACGATCACTAAGAATTTGATGTCGGTTGGTCAAATGGTAGAAAAAGGTCTACAAGTGAGATTTAATTATGCAGGTTGCTTCATTGAGGATCCAAAGCAAAGGAGGTTAATTGCTAGAGGTCAAAAACAAGGTAGATTGTTTACATTCAAGGTAAACCCAAATCATACAAACTATTTCTCTTATGGTATGCATCGAATAGCAGAGCTTGATCTATGGCACAAAAGGATTGGACACATGAATGTACACAAGTTAAAGGAGCTATCAAAGAAGAGGATTGTTGAAGGATTATCTGATCTTACTAAGCAACATATGGTGCATCTTTGTGAAGCATGTCAAATGGGTAAGCAGAGTAGACAACCTTTCAAGCCTTCAAGCTATGTAAGTGATGGTTGCTAGATCTCATACACACAGATGTATGGGGACCTACTAAAGAGGCATCCTTGGTTGGTAATAAGTACTATGTATCATCTATTGATGACCATAGTAGAATGACATTTGTGTATTTCATTAAACATAAGAGTGAGGTCTTTGATTGTTTCAAGAAGTTCAAATCATATGTCGAAAAGCAAACAGGAAGGTATATTAAGAAGCTAAGATCTGATGGAGGGGGAGAGTATTTCTCTCAAGCTTTTACTAATTTTTTGTATGATGAAGGTATCAAAAGAGAAGTTACATGTAGGTATACTCCACAACAAAATGGAGTCGCAGAAAGAAGAAACAGAATCATAGCAGAAGCATCTAGAAGCATGCTTTATGATATGTGTTTGCCTAATTATTTTTGGGCTGAAGCTGTTAGCACGTGTTTACATTATGAATAGAGTTCCGACTGCTGGAGTTCATCATTTGACAGCATATGAGGTATGGCATGGAAGGAAACCAAGTGTAAGTCATTTGAAAGTATTTGGTTGTGTATGTTATGTACATGTACCTAGTGAGGTGAGATCTAAACTTGATGCAAAAAAAAAAATGTATATTTATTGGTTATGCAGATACTCAAAGAGGATATAGATGCTATAATCCTCATACCAATAAGGTTGTTGTGTCAAGAGATGTAAACTTTGATGAATTACTTTCATGGTATGCAGATAAGAATTGTTTGCAGGTCATGGATGAAAATGAAGAAGGTGTGGTTGAAGGAGATGAATGCATAGTTCAGCCATCATGAAGTTTAAATGATGAAAGGAGTGGTTTAGATGAAGAAAGAGGATCACCTTTCAATGGAAGATTAAGGCAAGAGTCACCTCCAAGTGTTAAAAGTAAAGGTAAACTCAAACTTGTTGAAGTTAATGATGAAGAAGAGGAAATTAGTGATGTATGTGAGTATGGAAAATCATCAAAGGTTCCTAATAAGAAAGGAAGAGCATCTACATTGGAGGTAAGAAGAACTTCAAGAGTGAGTAAGCAACCTCAAAGGTATACTTATGAATCTTTCATGAATACTTATTATGCTTTTATGACAAAAGTTGAGCAAGAAAATGAACCCACATGTTATGATGAGGCCAAAGGAGATGAAAAGTGGGAGAAAGCAATGAGAGAAGAAATGGAAGCACTACAGGATAACAAGACTTCGAATTTAGTTCCAAGTACACCAAAACAAAAGGTAATTGGTTGCAAGTGGGTTTTTAAGATTAAAGAAATAGTGATGGTAGTGTGTCTAGATATAAGGCTAGACTTGTAGCAAAAGGATATAATCAAACTCAAGGTGTGGACTATGAGGAAACATTTAGTCCAGTAGCAAACATGGCAACGGTGAGAACTTTGTTGGCTTTAGCTGCAAGTAAAAGGTGGAATATATATCAACTCGATATAAAGAATGCCTTTCTTAATGGTGAGTTAAATGAAGAAGTGTATATGTCACAACCAGATGATTATGTGGATGCAAAATGTCCTAATCATGTATGCAGGTTAAAGAAGGCATTGTATGGTCTTAAGCAAGCACCAAGGGCATGGAATGCAAGGTTGGTAAAGTATCTTATGCTGCAAGGATACACAGCGAGTCATGCTGATCCTTCACTTTATGTAAAACATGTAGATGGCATGTGTGTCTATGTATGCATTTATGTGGATGACTTGTTGATTACAAGGAATGATGCAAAAGCAATTGATGAGATAAAAGTTAATTTGGGAAAGGAATTTAAAATTTCAGATCTTGGTTTGCTCAGATACTTTCTTGGGATTGAAATTGTGTATAGCGATGAAGGTATGTGGTTGATACAAAGAAAGTATATATGTGATATGCTGAAAAGGTTTGGTATGCAGGAATGTGAATTTGTTTCTACTCCAATGGAATGTAATGTAAAGCTGAGTGCAAAGGAAGGTGATGAGTTGCATGATATGAATGTATATAGATCCATGGTAGGATCTTTGATTTATGCAACAAAAACTAGACCTGATATATGTTATGCAGTGGGAGCATTGTCACAGTTTATGCATGAACCTAGAGTACCTCATATGCATGCAGCGAAAAGAGTGCTTATGTATTTGAAAGGTACCATGAACGAAGGATTATTTTATAGTCATGATGTTGATCTAACTCTTAAAGTCTTTAGTGATGCAGATTGGGCTGGAAGCAAAGATGACAGAAGATCCACAAGTGGATATGTGGTAATAGCAGGAAACAAGACATTAACATGGAGTTCAAAGAAACAACCTACAGTTGCTTTATCTTCTACAGAGGCTGAGTATAGAGGTTTAGCATTGGCTATTATGGAGGTTATGTGGTTTAAAAAGTTGTTTCATGACTTGAATGTGCAGGTTGATGTACCACTGATATATAGGGATAACTTGAGCATCATTCATATGACCTCAAATCCTATTTTTCATGCTAGAACAAAGCATATAGAGGTTCACTATCATTATGTTCGAGAGAAGGCCATGAACAATGAAGTGCAGGTTTCTTTTGTTGGAACAAAGGATCAAGTTGCAGATATCTTCACCAAATCCTTGGATGGACCAAAGCTTCAAAGATTCAACTATATTCTTGGCATGAAGGAAATACCCTTTGAAACTTGAGGGGGAGAATGTTGCGAACATTTGTTTTATGTAGGGTACACGTTTCAAATTATGTAAATACCTTTGGGAAGTCTTCAAATACTTCAAAAAGGCTCATATTATTCATAAAATGTAGCAAAAATACCACGTGAGTTCTAGAACATGGTGAGTCAAATTAGTGAGTCACAAAGGAGCTTCAGTGGTGTCCTAGTGGAAGGTCGATGTGGCTAGTTCTCAAAGTCCATCAATACTTTGCTTATTTGAGCACTTGAGTCATGTAATACCTCCATCCAAGTGTCTAACATGAATTTAGATGTATTAGAAAGGTTTTAGATTAGTTTCCCATGCTATAAAAAGAGGAGAAAAGTCGTGATCTTGTGGGATGTCCAAGAGAGTCATATGTGTATCTCTACATTGCTGTAGTTTTGTATGCAGAGATTGTAGATCTTGTATCTCCCTCATTATATATCCAAATTACATTTTTGATAGATCATTGGAAAGCTCGTACTGTCTACTTTCTTCCTATAAATTTTCATAATCATTGGAAAGCTCGTACTGTCTACTTTCTTCCTATAAATTTTCGTACTGTCTACTTTCTTCCTATAAATTTTCAAATCATGTGTTCTTTGGCTTGTTAGAAAGATCTTTAAGTCTACTTGTATTTTGGAAAGTTTAAAAGTCATTGGAGTTATGAGTTAAGAGCAGTAGTCTCTGCAAGTGATGTGTGTCCTCAGGTTCATCTCTGTTTGAAGGTCTCCATTAAAGGTGCATATTGCAGAGGTCATAGCTCATTGTGTATTTATCCATTTGAGGTGTTCTATATCTTGTTGGAAAGCTCTTAGAGTCTAGTTTATGTGTGTGAAACAGTTTTGGAAAATTCTAAGTTAGTGAAGAGAAATTTGCTCTGCAAGAAAATTGGTCTATGCATACAAGTTTGTGAAAAAGTCAACTAGGTCCTGTTGGGTTTCACCTACTTCTAGCTATACTTTCGAGATCAATAAACTCCAACACCTCCAAAGTGACATTGGCACCCTGCCCTCCTACTTCCTCAGCCCCGTCAGACACTCATCCTCTTCCCTCCTCATCGGATTATTCCCCTCCATCCTCTTGTGCCACGGTTTCAGTTGATTCCTTGCAGCCCATCTCCACCTCGATCATCTCTGACGCCTTCACTCAATTAGACCAGATTGGAAATTATCTCCTACAACTCTCCACCCATCTTCCCTATCACCTCAACGAGACCCAGCAATCCCTTCGGAAGCAGTATCAAGCCAAAGTGGATCTGCTCGAAGCAGACATCATGCGACTTCAAGAAAAATATAGCTCTTGGAGGGGTGGGAAAAGAAGAAAAGGATGGAGGGAGAAACGGAGTTGGTGGAGTGGTCGGAGCTGGGGAAGGGAGGATAGGTTGGAGGGTTGCAGGAATAGTTTGCAGGGTTGGGGCAACAAGGGCCCGCTACAGCACCATCGAGGAACGTGGATGGTCTAGGAGAGGTAGGGTGTACGGGAGACTGGAGGGGGGGGGAGGTGAAAGAGGAGCAGGCGGTGTGGTGGGTTCTTCGAGGATGGTAGTGGTAGTTACAGTAGATGGATGAGGAGGGGAGTGAATGACTATGGTCACTTCTTCAATAGGGTCTTCTGAAATAAGTCGTGCTTCCGTGGCATGCTGTGAAGACTGGGGATCCATTGGTTCACAAATATACTAACCCGACTTGGATAGTAAAAGAATTCATCGTGGGTCAAACTTCAGTAGTGGCTTTCTTTGCAGATATCATAGGGCTTCATTGGATTCAAATGATTTGACTAATTCTCTAAAGCCTTGAATGAAAGCGTCTTCGAATCCTCCTGTAGCAAGTTCCTGTTCTAGAATTGCTTGACTTTCTTCTTCTAAGAGTTGTCTGCATGCCCAAGCTGCTTGCATAGTGCGATATAGTGGTGGTAAATGTAGCAATAGTGATACCCCATCATGATAAAACAATCCAAGTATCCAGGTACCACTCAAGTAGCAAAAGATCTTAATTGCCTTCTAATGCTTCACACTTGGGCAATGGATAAACTTGCTCATCTCAGAGAGATCGAATTGAATATCAAGCCAGGTAATGCTTAAGTAAATCAAGCATCCAAAAACCTGCAAATAGAGAACAACATCAAGTGCATCTCCAATACCATGAAGACCCAACCATAAACATGTTTCCATAGGAGTGGTAATAGTTTTGTAGTCTTCAAGGCCAAAATGCTGCAATAATGTGTTAATTTAATTTGTTTGACACAAAGTTATTCCACAATCAACTTGCATGAATTGAATGTCCAAATAATGATGCAAATGCCCCAAATTAGACATCTCAAAAGAAGCATGCGAATCATCCTTAAAATCAGCAATATGATTCTGATTAGGACTAGTGAGTAGGATGTCATCAACATAGACAACAATGATCAATAGCAGATCATTTGTGTGCTTAACATATAAGGTGCTCTAAATTGGAATTTTCTGAAAACCATGTGCAATCAACTAGGCATGTATCTTTTCATATGAAGAATGTGGTACTTGCTTCAAAACATATAATCCTTTTTTCAACCTACACACTTTTTTTTCATGCCCTTTCTACACAAAACCATGGGACTCAAATACATACACTTATTCATGTAAAGCACCATTCAAAAATGTAGTTTTAATGTCCGATTGATGTACATTCCAACCATAATGAGTTGCAACTGCACAAATGCTACAAACAGTAGTCAATCTGCATGTACATCAAAATCAATGCCTCTTTCCTAAGCATGACCTTTTGCAAAAAGCCTAGCCGCAAATCACAAAAAGACCAAGTACCATTCTTCATAATAGCATCATATTTGGATTGCATGGTAAGCTATCCAATTTTTTGAATTTTGTGCTTCATCAAAAGAAATAGGCTCATTCTCACCATAAAGACTAGAGGCAGCCATAACATAGAAATCTGATGCAAAAGAAGCACTATGAGAGCCAAAACGAGTACAATATGATAGAGGTGGATCTAATATGCTATCTCAAAAAGTGTGCACCAAAATTTAGGCATAGTTTTTTTCCTCCTCTATATCAACCCTCTCATCATCAAGTGCATTATATAAATTTGTATAAGAAATGGAATGATTTGCGTAATCATGTGAAATGTTTAAAGGTTGAGAAATTTCTTCATTTGAACTACGACTTGACTTTCCACCTGTAAAAAGAGGCAACAAAGTGTCATACATATCTTTAGAGCCAACTCATGTCTGCTTAGTATAGGAAAGTAATGGATGAATCACATCTTCAAAAGAACATCATAACTAGACAAAATGCATTTACTCCATGGATGATATAGATGATAGCCTTTGCTTTCAAAACTATACCAAGAAAAATACATTTTATTGCTTTATGATCCAATTTTCTACATTGTTGTTCAGGGACTAATCCAAACGCTAGAAAACTAGTGACATTTAGATGAGAAACATGTTGGAGATAGACGTCTGTGGAAGCACGCGAACACCACAAGGAACAAGAAGAAGCTTGGAGCACAAACACACAATACTGAATGTATTACTAGAGAATGTACAAAGATAAGTAGCCCATTAGGGCAATATGCGTATATACAAGCTGGGGAAAAAAAACCTCCTAAAGAGGGAAAAAAGTGCCTCGACAGTCCTAGAGTGTTCACACACATCACTACCTAAATATATCAACAAATCCCCCCTGGGAGTGATGCGGTGAACAAGGAGCTGGCACTCATGTATAAGGAAGTGCCAAGCTATGTGGAAATCACTCCACAAAAGGAAGTAAGCCCAAAGCTTTGCGGAAAGCTTCAAACTTCTCCCTAGGCTGAGCCTTTGTGAAAAGGTCTGCAATGTTCTCCTGCGTGGGCACATATGCCAAGCTGATCTCCCCAGAAGAGAACCTCTCCCTGACATAGTGATAATGCACCTCAATGTGCTTAGTGCGAGCATGGAACATAGGGTTCCTCGCAACTGCCAATGCGCCTTGACTGTTAGTGAAGATGGTGGTGGCAGAAGACTGGCCAACACCCAAATCAGCCATAAGGTGTCTGAGCCACACACACTCAACAGTCGCTGTGAAAGCTGCCCTATACTCAGCCTCACAACTGGAAGTGGCCACAGTAGGCTGCTTCTTGCTCAACCAAGATATACATGAGCTACCAATCATGAAGCAAAAACCACTGGTGGACACATGAGTGTCATAGCAACCAACCCAATCTGAGTCAGAAAAAGCATGCAAATCTGGCAGTAGTGATCCCCCCTTGGGATAAAACAACCCAAGTAGCCGAGTACCACTCAAGTAGCGAAAGATGCGCTTAACCGCCTTCCAATGCGTGACTCCTGGGCAATGCATAAACCTGCTCATCTGTGAGACAACAAACTGAATATCTGGCCGAGTAATGCATAAGTAAATCAAGCATTTAACAGCCTGCTGATAGAGAACAACATCAAATGCATCTCCAGCATCATGAAGACTCAATCGTAAACCTGTCTCCATAGGAGTGGCAATAGGCTTACAGTCTTCAAGGCCAAAACGCTGCAATAATGTGTCAATATACTTCGTTTGACACAAAGCCATTCCACCATCAACTTGCATAAACTGAATGCCCAAATAGTGATGCAAATGCCCCAAATCAGACATCTCAAATGAGGCATGCAAATCAGCCTTAAAATCAGCAATATGCTTCTCAATAAGACCAGTGAGCAGCATGTCGTCTACATAGACAACAATGATCAGAAGCACATCATTAGCACGATTAACATATAAGGTGCTTTCAGTTGGACTGTTCTCAAAATCATGTGCAATCAGATAGGCATGTATCTTCTCATACCAAGCACGTGGTGCTTGCTTTAAACCATATAACGCCTTCTTTAACCTGCACACCTGGTTTTCATGCCCTTTTTGCACAAAGCCACGGGGCTGAAAAACATACACTTCTTCATGCAAGTCACCATTCAGAAATGTTGTTTTAATGTCCAACTGATGTACATTCCAACCATGATGGGCTGCAAGTGCACAAATGCTCCGAACAGTAGTCATACGGCATGTAGGTGCAAAGGTCTCATCAAAATCAATGCCTCTTTCCTGTGCATAACCCTTTGCAACAAGCCTAGCCTTATACTTGTCAACTGTACCATCAGGTTTACGCTTCAGCTTGTATACCCACTTAGTGCCAATGGCCTTCTTGCCAGGAGGCAAGTCACATAAAGACCATGTACCATTCTTCATTATAGCATCATATTCAGATTGCATAGCAGCCATCCAATTTTCTGAATTTTGTGCTTCATCAAAAGAAACATGCTCATTCTCATCACAGAGACTAGATGCAGCCATAACATAGCAATCTGATGCAAAGGAGGCACTATGAGAGCCTGAACGAGTACGATATGACAAAGGTGCATCTAATTTGCTGTCACGCAAAGTCTGCACCAGCCATTTTGGCATAGTTTTTGCCTGCTCAATATCAGCTCTCTCATCAACAAGTGCATCATGTAAATCTGCATCATAAATGGAATGATCTGCATCATCATATGAAACCTGCAAAGGCTGAGAAGTTGCCTCATTAGGACCAGCACTAGCCTGTCCACCTGTAAAAAGAGGCATCAAAGTATCATACATGTCTTTGGAGCTAACAGATGTCTCCTTAGTACATGAAAGCAATGGCTGAATAACATCTTCCACAAAGACAACATCACGACTAACCAGAATGCGTTTAGTCTGTGGATGATACAGACGATAGCCTTTACTTTCAGAACTGTACCCAACAAAAATACATTTTACTGCCTTATCATCCAATTTTCTGCGATGTTGTTCAGGCACTAATGCATATGCCAAACAACCAAAAACACGCAGACGAGCAACAGATGGCTTGCGGTCATGCCAAGCCTCATATGGAGTGATAGACTGCAACGCTTTAGTGGGACACGTGTTCAGTACATATGCTGCACACATGACAGCCTCAAGCCAGAAACTATGAGGTAAAGCCTGACTCTTGACCATACACCTCGCCATCTCCATGAGAGACCTGTTCTTCCGTTCAGCAACTCCATTCTGTTGAGGTGTATACGGCACTGTACACTGGTGTTTTATCCCACATTCAGCTAGAAATGCATTAAAATCTGAAGACATATATTCCCCCCCTCGATCAGAACGAAGGGTGCCCATTTTACATGCTGACTGATTTTCAGCCAAAACTAAAAACTGTTTGAAGCACATGAACACTTCGGACTTTGTTTTGAGTGGATATACCCATGCATGCCTGGAAAAATCATCAATGAAAGTCACGAAGTAAAGGTAATTTCCAAAAGAGGGTGTTTGCATAGGACCACAGACATCACTATGTACAAGCTGCAATTTCTGCGTAGCCCGAACTGAACCATCTTTTGGAAAGGAAGAATGCTGCATTTTGCCCAAAATACAGCCTTCACAAACATGTTTTCCAGGTGCCTCAAGTTTGGGCAAAGAGGACACCATTTCAGATTTCTGCAAGCGTAGAAAACTAGCAAAATTAAGATGACCAAAGCCTGCATGCCAAAGCTTTGCATCTAACATAGCCTGAGAATCTTGAACTACACATGCCGAATCATTCATAGATCTTTCATAGTCTATGAGCTTATACAACCCACGACATAAAATGCCAGAAGCAATAATCACATCGCCATTTGAGAGATCATGAACTGTACACCTGTCATCAACAAATTTCACAACCAAGCCAATCTTGGCTAATGCAGAAACTGATAATAGATTCTTTTTTATCCCTGGCACAAATAAAGCATCTGACAAAGTGAAAGAACTACCATTATCAGTAGTCAAAATGATCTTACCAACTCCCATAACAGGATAAGAGGAGTTATTGGCACATGTGACAGTATTCCCTGTAGGGGCAGGCTCAAGTGAAGAGAAGAAACTACGCTGCGAGGTAATATGTTTGGTCTCCCCACTGTCAAAGTACCAAACATCTGAGTCTACTCCAGACATGCATTGATCATGAGAAGATGGGTCAAAACTCCAGATAGTAGTAAACACCCATTCTTCTTCCTGCACAAGATTTGTGGACTCTATTTTTGGTGTAGAGGCCTCTGCAACAACCATTCCAGCCTCTTTCTTCTTTGCCTCTTTAGCAGCCAGTTTTGGACAGTTCTTTATAATATGTTCATTTCCTTTACAATACTTGCAGAACAATTTCTGCTTTTCTGATTTCTTCTCATCTTTATCCTGGTTCTTCAATTGTGCAGCATTTGCAAATTTCTGCTTACTAGTAGAAGAGCTCCATTTTCCTTTGTCCTTCTGACTAGCTAGGAAAGCTTGATCTGCAACACGCATAATGGACATGTTCTGCCTGGACTGATCTTCCTACAATAGAACAGAGACTAATTCCTCAAATGACAAAGCATTCGGATTGCCTTTCATCATCAACCAAAGAGTAGAGGCAAAACTCTCATATGAATCAGGAAGACCATTCAGAACGGTCTACACAAGTGAGCTATCTGGTATAACCTCATCAGCAAAAATCAATTGTTCCTTCAGGTCTTTGATCTTTGTAAGAAAACTGTCCATAGAGTCACCTTCATTCATGTGCTCACTCTCCAACTGTTTTCGGAGGTAAGCAACACGAGCCTCATTCCTAGCCTGGTACAAAGTGGTAAGTGTATCCCAAGCATCCTTTGCTGTTCTGCAAGAGCGAATGTGAGGAATAATGGCATGTTTGACAGACAAAGCTATCAATGCATGTGCCTGGGCATCTCTGCCATCCCAACGAATCTGCTCTGTAGTAGGTGAAACAAAAACAATAGCACGAACAGGAATCTACGGAATATCATCTTCGACCCATCTTCATCAGCTCCAACACCTGTATTTGCAGTACCTGTCGTTACAGGTGTAACAAGACGTCTTTCAACACCCTGCACAATGTTCCACAATCCTTTTGCAACAAGTACATGTCGCATCATATAAGCCCATAATGGGTAGTTGGTACCATCCAACTTATCCTCAACAGCCAACATATGGAATACATCACTGCTTTCAGCCATGGCCAGTGACTAAAATACCTTGATGCAACAAATTGACTGTATCTCAAAAAGTTGAACGGAACAACCCAGACGAGTTCTGCTAGACCTGTAGCAGACTTTGAGACACTTAAACTGGCGAACAGAAACTGGTATATACCTTTGGCACAAAAGGACGAAATAGCCTACACAAGCACTGTGATAGTGCATTCGGAGGCCGAAACGAGCTCAGATCGCGAATTCGGTACCACACAGCGAAGTTGTTTTGATCTCGGAAACACCTTGAGTATGCTCACCAAATTTCATGCGAATCTGAGACTGCAAACGGAGGAGTGTCGACGGCGCCCTAGAAGAAGCGACGACCTGCTCTGATACCAATTGTTGGAGATAGACGTCTGCGGAAGCACAGGAACAACAGAAGGAGGAAGAAGAAGCTTGGAGCACAAACACACAATACTGAATGTATTACTAGAGAATGTACAAAGATAAGTAGCCCATTAGGGCAATAGGCATATATACAAGCTGAGGGAAAAAAACCTCCTAAAGAGGGAAAAAAGTGCCCCGACAGTCCTAGAGTGTTCACACACATCACTACCTAAATATATCAACAAAACAGATGGCTTGGTACCATGCCAAGCCTCATATGGAGTGATAGAGTACAATGCTTTGGTGGGACACCTGTTAAGTACATATGTTGCACACATATCAACCTCAATCCAAAAGCTAAGTGGTAAAGCCTGACTTTTGACCATATGACATTGTACACCATTAAGCTAGAATTGCATTAAAATCAAAAGACATGTATTCCCCCCCATTGATTAGAATGGAGGGTGCCCATTTGACATGCTAATAGATTTTAAGAAAAAACCAAAAACTATTTGAAGCACATAAACACGTTGAACTCTTATTTTCGTGGATACACCCATGCATGCCTAGAAAAATCATCAATAAAAGTCATGACGTAAAGGTAGTTCCCAAAAGAGGGTGTTTGCATAGGACAATAGACATCACTATTAGAGAGCTACACTTTTTGAGCAACTCGAACCGAACCATATTTTGGGAAGGAGGAATGTTGCATTTTCCCCAAAATACATCCTTCACAAACACGTTTACAAGGTTCCTCAAGTTTTGGTAAATAGAAGACCATTTTAGATTTTTGCAAGAGCAGCCAACTAGCATAATTTAGATGACCAAAGCATGCACGCCAAAGCTTTGCATATGACATAGGATGGGAATCTTGAATTGCACATGCTGAATCATTCAAAGATTTTGCATAATGTATGAGCTTATGCAACCCGCAACATAAAATAACAAAAGCAATAATAACATCATCATTTGATAGATTATGGACTGTACATTTTTCATCAATGAATCTCACAATTAAGCCACTCTTGGCTAATGCTGAAATTGATATCATATTTCTCTTGATCCCTAGCACAAACAAAGCATTTGACAATGTGAATGAACTACCATCAATGATAGTCAAATTGATCTCACCAACTCCCATTATAGGATAAGAGGATTTGTTAGTGCATGTGATAGTATTCCCTATAGGGGCAGGATCAAGTGAATTGAAGAAACTACAGTATGAGGTAATATGTTTGGTTGCCCCACTATCAAAGTACCAAACATTCGAGTCTACTGCAGACATACACTATTCATGAGAAGATGGATCATAACTGCAAATAGTAGTAAATGCCCATTCTTCATTCTACACAAGTTTACCAGAATCGGTTTTGGGTGTAGATGCCAATAGTCTCCACAAGTGAACTATTTGGCAAGACTTCATCAGCAGAAGTCAATCGCTCCTTGAATCTTTGATCTTTGTCAAAAAAATGTACATTGAATCACCTTCATTGATATGCTCACTCTCCAAGTATTTTCAGAGGTAAGCAAAATGAGCCTCATTTTTTGCTTGGTACAAAGTGGTAAGTGTATCCCGAGAATCCTTTCTTGTTTTGCAAGAGAGACTATGATGGATAATGACACATTTGACAAACAAGGCTCTCAATGCATGTGTGTGAGCTTCTTTGCCATCCCAACAAAGTTGCTCTGCAATAAGTTTAGCTGGAACCGTAGCATGAACATGAACCCAAAGATCATGATCTTCAACACCATCTACATCACCTTCAATAATTGTATTTGTAGGTGTAGTAGCTTGATTTTGAACACCCTACATAATATTTTATAGTCCTTTTGCAACCAATACAGAATGCATCATATATGCCCATAATGGGTAATTGGTACCATCCAACTTATCCTCAATGGCCAACATACAAAATACATCATTGCTTTAAATTGTCACCATTGACTAAAATAACCTAATGTAGAAAAATGGATTTATCTCAAAAATTTGAACAAAACTACCCTATTGATTTCCACTAAACCACTAGCACATTTTGAGACCCTTGTATTGGCAAAGTGAAACCTCTATGTATGTTTGGCATAAAGGGATGAGATCGCCTACATAGGCACTACAATAGTGCATTCTAGGGCCGAAACGAGTATTAAAATTTTGGCACACAGAACAAAGTTGTTCTAAACTCCTAATTTCCCTGAGCATGCTCATCAATTTTCATGCGATTCTGAGAATGACCAAGAAAATTGTAGAAACAATTGAAGAACAAGACAAACAAAGAACATACATAGGGAATGACCTAAGTATTGAGGAAGAAGAAGAGTTAACAAACTTCTTGTGAGAATATGAAGGTGTGTTTTCTTGGATGTACAAAGGTTTAAAATGAGTGGATCCAGAAAACTGTTCACGCTGGGACTTCATGACCTTAGAAGCCAAGCCCATAAAACAAAAACCACACACTTACAATCACACATATGCAACAAAAATAAAGGAAGAACTTCATTGATTGAGGGAAGAAGGGTTATCTATGAGATTGAGCATACCAAAGCTATTCTCCATTGTGGTTATGCCCAAGAAGAATGGTAAATTGCATGTGTATTAATTTGAAGAAGATTAATGTAGCCACCATTAGGGATAATTATCTACTTCCAATCACAAAGCTTCTCTTAAAATGTGTAGTAGGCAAGAAGGTATATAGTTTCCTGGATGGATTTTCAGGCTACACCCAAGTAGCTATAGCCCTTGAAGATTAACATAAGACATATTTTTCCATTGAATGGGGGATCTATGCCTTTCATGTGATGTCATTTAGGCTCACCAATGATTTTGATACATTCCAATGGATCATGTGTCATGTGTTTAAGGAGTATTTGCACAAAAAACTAGAAGCTTGTGTGGAAGATTTGTGTGCATACTACAAAACCTAGATGCCCAAAGATATCATATGGATTTGTGTCAAACACGAACTCGAGCCAATCCTAGCATTATAGATCAAACAAGGTTCATCTAAGTTGAGCTAAGACAAGGCACTACAATCAAGAGGATCTAAGCACTGATTGACTTTGGCATAGCCACAAGTGCACTTAAACACTCTTGTTGTCTAAGTATGGGCTTAGAGGTAAAACAAATAGAAGCATATAATGTAGGTTTGGGAGGCACAAAAACTCCATGTTTAGGGAAAGCAATCCATCTGTTAGTATGCCATGATGATGATCACACAATCTTTAATCTTGGGCCAAGTCTAGATATATGATCATGTAGTTGATTTGAACCCCAAGAAGAGGTTTCTGAAGCCTTGGATCAATAAAGAATGCCTTAACATCGAATTAAAAGGGCAATACCCTTCTTGTTTTAGTCCACACCTACCCTGTGTGATGTGAGGACCTTAGAACACTGCTAAACCAACTCGTCCAGACACATGTGAACTATGTTGGAGAACCATTCTTTTCCTAAAGAATGTATCATTGCGATGAAGGATCACCTAGTCCCTTCCTACTAGAAGCAATCACATGGAGTAGAAAGTTGTGAGAAGAGATGGAGATACAATCCAAAGATGAGTTTGATGTTGCAAAAACCTGCTCTACACCTACCAAGGTTAGTTCAAGAATGCTAACTAGACACTTTGAGCTTGTTAAAAAAGCATTAATACCTCCTTATTGCTTTGGAAGATCATTCTCAAATTGAATTATCAAAACAAATGACTTGACACAAAACAGATGATCAAGAACTTGCTATTTTGGGATGGAAAGCACTATGGAATTTCACTAAGAGCTCATAACCTATTGAGAATCGACCAAAGAAACTTTGTACACATTAAATTAAATGAATCCAAAGCAACAAACTGGATGAATGTTAATGGACTTTACAGAGAAACCAATTTAGGAACATTGGGGTGTCATCTCGACTTTTTAGGAGTAGTATGTCTCCATACATAGGTCAATTCAAATTGATATAGCTAATAAAATACTAAACCAAATGTGATGAAAATTGAGATAGAGCAATTAAACTTGTCACTTTAGCTATAACAATTTAAATCACTTCAAAAGAGTAAGTACGCCGAGAGAAATCAGTGATCAAAGTTGACAGAAAAACAATGTGAACCTGAGATAGCAGTTGAAGTAGACTCGAAAGATGATCTAAAAAATCAATGTGTATTGCACATATGGTACATGAATTGATTGGGCATGAAGCATGGGAAGGAGGAGACAATGTGTGCTTCAATGATGATCCAAATCGTGACTAGAATCTCCTCTAATTGTAGCACAAAATTCTACTCTGATCTACAACTTTCTTTATGTGTTTTTATAGATAATTTTGATTTCAAACTTGGTGGGATTCCACCTAAAAGTTCCTCCATCATAGGGGAATCTCATCTAAGTGACTTCTCCTACTTTAATTTCATGATTTTCACATAACAAGGTCACAAAAATCTCTTCTACTTTTTACTTTTGGAGATTTCTCTTTTCTACTATTACAAGAGATAGTCTTTATGACATCTCTTATTGAAAGTACAAAAGAAGTCATTACATGAATGGTTTTAATCAAGCACTAGGCTTGGAAAAATGCACCAACAACTCTCCCTCAAGCCTAGCATGCTTGAGTCTTCATTCCTCTTTGATTTCCATCAATCCAATCATGCCTTTGAATCTGCTTAACTTGATACCATCCAATGGCTTAGTCAACATATGTGCACATTGAAGATTAGTAGATACATAGGACTATTGAATGTCCTTGCTCAATAATTTCTCTCTTACATAATGATAGTGGACTTCAATATGCTCGGTTCTGGCATGGTAAAGAGGGTTAGCTACTAAGTGAAGTGAACTAGTAATATCACCAAAGATGTGAGGAGTTGAGGTATGCAATCCCAACTATGAGTATAACCTCTTGAACCACATTGCTAGTTTCTTCTTTGAAGACCGTGAGATTAACTTTGAACCTGCAAAAGACAAATAACTTGATGTACTCTTCCTATCATCCTTAGATCTAGCCCAATTTGAATCTAAGTAGAGTTTGAGATTAATTTCTGAGGTGAAGGGATAAAATAGTCCTTCATTTATTATGCCCTTCAAGTATTTGAGCACGCTCTTGGATGGTTCCATATGTGGCTTCCTTGTCTTATGAATGAATTGATTGAGTATGCTAACACTATAGCATATGTCCACTCTTGTGAGTTGCATAGTTCAAGATTCCTACCAGGCTTTGATAGCTTGTGATGTCCTCAATGAATTCTCCTTCATAAGCACTTAGGTTATGGTACATCTCCATGGTGTACCTGCACACTTAGTGTTTTCCATTTTGAATTTAGAAAGCATGTCAAGTACATACTTCTTTTGAGTGATGTAGATACCAAAATCTCTATAAATGAGTTCAAGTCCAAGGAAATATGTGAAAGGTCCAAGATTAGTGATCTTGAATTCATCCTTCATTCCAGCCTTCACTTGCTTGATTCCATTGATGTCATTGCCTATTATTATTATATCATCAACATATACAGAGAGATCTATAACTTCTGATCCATTCGTTTTTATGAATAAAGATGTATCTGCTTTACTAGCCTTGAAACCTTGATCCTACAAATAGGTTACCAACCTGTGATTTGAAGATCTTGGAGCTTGTTTCAATCCATAAAGAGCCTTCTTTAATTTTCACACATAATTGGGGTGATGTGCATCTTCATAACCAAGTGGTTGTGCCATATAGACTTCTTATGAAATCCATCCATTTAGAAATGCATTTTTTACATCTAATTGATAGATCTTCAAATTCCTAGATGCAACAATGCTAACAAGTACTCTAATGGTAGGCATTTTAGATACAAGTAAGAAGGTCTCTTCATAGTCTATTCCATGGGTTTGCAAAAACCCTTTAGCTACTAACCTTGCCTTATGCCTATTGATACTACCATATGGATTCTTCTTAACTTTATAAATCCATCTTGATCGAATTACCTTCACTGATGGTTTGCTAGGAACAAGTTCCCATGTTTCATTGTCCATGAGAGCTTTCATTTATTCATCCATTGCTTCTCTCATCAGATGTAGTTTTTTCATGGTCGAGATCCTTGTTCATGTATTGAGTGCTTTTTAACTAAGGATGTATCAAATCAATTTCTTTTTGGCTTCATCTTTTCTCTCATTGACCTTCTGATTGATTGTAGAGAGCTTTTTGGTCCTTGATTTAGTTCTTCCATTTTAGCTTTCCCTTTATTCTTCCATAGCTTCAATTTCTCCAGCTCTGTCATGTCATCTTTAGAATCACTATCTTCATGGTGCTTTGGCTCCTTTGTTGGAGGAGATGGGAAATCCTCTTCCAAGTCACGTGGTAGCTTCACATTCCTGTCATCATCAAACCAAGATTCATTTTCATCAAAGACTACATCCCTACTAACTAGGAAACCTTTGTTAGTGGGATTTTACAATCTTAACCCTTTTGATTTTGAACATATCCAATAAAAACACACTTTTCTACTTTGGGATCCAATTTCCCTCTTACTTGAGAAGGAATATGAGCATGGGCTAAACATCTAGAGATCCTGCAATGTGCTAGGCTTGGTCTTCTTCTATGCCATACTTCGTATGGATTCATACCCTCTAAGGATTTAGATGAGAGTCTTATTACAAGATATGGAGTTGTTGATACAGCCTCTGCCCAAAGGTAATTAGGTAGGTTCTTCTCATTTATCATAGATCTAGCTGCTTCAACTATGGTCTTGTTTCTCCTTTTTGCTACTCCATTGAGTTCAGGAGTATACTTGGTTGTTACCTCTCTTTTGATGTCTCTTTCTTGAAGGAAAGCATCAAATTCATTTGAGAAGTATTCTCCACCACCATCTAATCTGTGCCTCTTGAGACATTTACTTGTTTGATTCTCTACAAGTGCAAGATATCTTTTGAAACAATTGAAAACTTCATCTTTATGTTTCATAAAGTATAAGATTGTCCACCTACTACAATCATCAATAAAAGATACATAGTATTTTGAAACTAAAATGGAGGGTTCTTTGCTTGGACCCCACAAACCTGTGTGTACAAGTTCTAATAGCTCTTGACGTAGGTAGCCTTTCCTACTGAAGGGTTATCTATGTGCCTTGCCAAATTGAAAAGCTCCACACTTATAGGTCATATGTTTCTTTGTGATGTTGGGCAATCCAAGTACACTTTGATCCTTGCATATTTGTTTTAAAGTTCTTTCACCAATATGGGCAAGCCATTTATGCCATACATCTAGTTCAGAGACTGTTTGAGATCCACAGCTAAACTATGCTATGTTCTAGGTATCTTCCACTTCAAATGTAAATATTCTTCGTGTCTTTTCTCCTTTAGCTATCCTTCTGAATCCTTGCTTTGGGTCTTCCACATAGGCCCCATGTCTTGTAAATCTGACTTGCAATCCTTTCTCCACAATTTGTCCAACACTTATCAAATTCTTAGTTATTTTAGGTACATACAGTACCTTGCTCAAAAGATTCATATTTCCATCTAATGTCTTGACATTACCTATCTTTTCCATTGAGTGCCTTGTATCATCACCTGTCTACACTTCATGTTTATTCTTGGGATCATCCAAGTCGGAGAGCAATGCTACATTTCTTGATACATGATTGGAGCATCCTAAGTCAATATAAAAGACATGATAAACATACTTACCCTGCTTCAGTGATAGGTTCATGAGAAGAAGTGAGTCTTTGTGACTTTGATCCTCAGTGTAATTGTTGTAGTCCTTTCTTCCTCTATATCCATTTTGATAGTTGTTATTATTTTTGTGATAGTTGTTGTTATATCCTCCATTGTATGTACCTCTATTTGATCCATAGCCACCTCTGTTGAACCCTCTTCCTCTGGAATTTCTTGGATTCCTGTAACACTCTTTAGTAGTGTGGTTAGAGTAACCACATATATTGCAAGGTTGAGATGTTTGGGGTCTCCCCCTACCTTGGTTTCCTCCTCTACCTCTACCTCTAGCTTTTCCTCTACTTGTGAAGTTAGCTTGGAAAGAACTTCCTTCATCTTCATTCTTCTTTGATTTTGACTTTTCCTTAGCTTTAGCTTTATCAGAATATAGGGCAGAAGATTAATTAGCTCTTGAGGGTTCACCATTTTTGTTTAGCTTTGCTTTGTGTGTGATGAGGTGGCCCATCAGAGTATTTAGGATAGGCACCTACATGTCCATGTATATATCCATGGTTGTTGTGAATGATTCCCACTTGTCAATAGCTTTAATGCCATTAGTGATTTTCCTTATGATTTGCTCTTCTTCAATCACCTCTCCAATGCTTCTGAATTGATCAGAGATCTCCTTCATCTTTGTGACATAATCAATCACACTTTGCTTGGGGCTTTTCTTCAATGTAGTAAACTCCATCCATAACTGATTCTTCCTTGCTCTAGTATTATGAGAGAAGAAGGAAGCAAATGCATTCAAGGTCTCCCTTGAGGTCTTGCATTCTTTCACATGCGGTGAAAGAAAATCAGAGATTGAGTTTAGAATATAGGACAAGGAACACCAAGTTGTAAGTCTCTGTTGCTCTTCAAGTGATGGTTGCCCTTTGCTCCTCATTGTTGGCATGAATTCATATTCAAATATGTATCCAAAGAGATTTCTCCCTTGAAGGTAGGCCTCCATCCTGAGAGACCATGCTGGGTAGTTGTTCCTATCCAACTTTTCAATGGTAGAAGGAAAACCATCTCTCATATTGATCAAGCAATGCTCTCATATCACTGTGAGAAGACATGGAGATACAATCCAAAGATGAGTTTCATGTTGCAAAAACCTGCTCTACACCTGCCAAGATTACTTCATGGATGCTAAGCAGACACTTTGAGCTTATTAATAAAGCATTAATACCTCCTTATTGATTTGGAAGATCATTCCCAATTGATTCATCAAAACAGACGACTTGTCACAAAATGGATGATCAAGAACTTGCTATTTTGGGATGGAAAGCACTCTGGAATTTCTCTCAGAGCTCATACGCTTCTAAGAATTGACCAGAGAAACTTTGCACAAATTCAATTGAATATATGGATTTTAATGGAATATACTCCGAGAAATCCATTTAGGAACATTGGGGTGTCATCCTTACTTTTCACGAGTAGTCTACCTGCATACATAGATCCCTTAAAATTGATATAGCTAATAATTTACTAAACCAAATTTCATGAAAATTGATGAAGTAAATAGACTTATCATTTTACCTATACCAATTTAAATCACTTCAAAATAATAAGTACAGAGAGAGAAAGCGGTGATGAAAGTTGACTAGAATGTGAACCTGAGACAATAGTTGAAATAGACTCCAAAGATGATGTAAGAAATCAATCTGTGTTGCACATATGGTACATGAATTGATCGGGCATGAAGCATAGGAAAGAGGAGCACAATATGTGCTTCAATGATGATCTAAATCTCGACTAGAATCACCTCTAATTGTAGCACAAAAGTCTGCTCTAATCCATGACTTTCTTCATGTGTTTTTATAGAGAGATCTGAATTCAAACTTGGTGGGATTCCACCTAAAAGTTCCTCCCTCATAGGGGAATCTCATTGAATTGACGTATCCTACTTTAATTTCATGATTTTCACCCGGTCACATAATTCTCTTCTCCCTTTCACTTTTGGAGATTTCACTTTTCGACTATTACGCGAGATAGTTTTTATGACATCTCTTATTGAGAGTACAAAAGAAGTGATTACATAAATGGTTTTTAATCAAGAACTAGGCTTGGCAAAATGCACCAACAAAAGTGGCATGGAAATGCTCATGGAGCTCCAAATTTGTAGCATAGTAAGGTGACAACCCCAAAATGAAGGAGATTGGGTAAAGAAAGAAAAACGAGCTTCAACACTTACTTAATACCCATGAAGACCCACAATAGAACACAAATGGGTGCTCAAGTAGCTTTTGGATGAAAAACCTAATGCATCTTGCATTTGGGTGCCAAAAGGAAGCTTTTAGGCTAGATCCCAATCTCAACATCTGGCTTCACTATAGAAACCTAGGATTGATCCTCTTGCTCATACTGCATATAAACTCGTTCAACCTAAATCATGATCACCAAGCCTTACATCTCCTCGCATTGTAACAAATGGATCGCAAAGAAATCATACCCCCAATCTCTTCACTTTGTAACATCTCATTCACTGGCTTTGAATTGAATCTGATTTCCATGCAATGATCATCTTTTCCTCTTAAACCCTAATCAACTTTGTAAAACACCACATATTTCCACCCACAAACTATTGATGTACAAAACTTGTAAATATCCCTTCAATAAATTTTATAATAATCCTAAATAACCTTCCCATAGACATGTTGTACAATGCTGAGAACATGCACAAGTATGCATCTAGGGACTAGAAGCACATTGAACCCACGAGCTAACAAGGGACTTCATGTTAGTATTGGAAAGGGACTACAACCCATACTAGGATTTAGTGTCTTCAACCTATTAACATTTAATTTTCCTTGTCATTGTAGTGTTCTAGTATCATGAGTTCATCCAATGGTAATGATTGGACAAGGATCAATGCCAATTGGCTAATGATTTATGCCAGTCGAGGAGACCTCGTTTAACCTACCACAAGAGTTCACTGATTTCTAGGGAGAAATACCAATTGAAGATCCTTCCATGAATCACACTCATAGAGTTCATGCAAAGCCACTCTAGTGTCAGGGTTTAGTTGACCCTCTAGTAGATATGAAGGAGAAGAATGGAGAAGAAGATAATAGACAATGGCATTAGAAGCCTCTATCCCTTGGTTAATCATAAAGAATACAATGGGTTTGTCTAGAATGAGACAAAAATGTTCTCTATGTGATAGTGCTTAAGCCCAAGAGAACATACAAAATAAAACAAAATACCACAATGACTAGTGCAATCGAGCTCCTCTATGTTTGTCTGGTAGCTTGGCCTTGTGCACAGCTTGCACTCAAGCTTCCAATAAGGTTGAAGGAAGGGTCTCTCTATCGACGTGCAACACCTCCTTGATGGTCATTAGTTCCACCTTAGTTGCTCTCCTATTTTCTATTTGTGCACTCTCTTTGCCTATTTTTTAGCACACTTTTGAAGTGTCTTGCTCTCTCTCGCTCTCTCTCTCTCTCTCTCTCTGTCTCTTGCTTCTTAGTCTAACTCCTAAGTCCAAGAATTGCTGAACCTTTGGTTGTGTGTCCATTTTTCTTACATACATCGCTTCAATTACTAGTGTATCTTGGTCCTTACTTTGATGTCCCAAGAACCACTTCATGTGTAAGGCCAATGACTCCCTATTTTTTCCTCTTGTGACTTTATTTAAAAGAAATTTTAATTGGAGGGCCACTCATAAATGCTTGTATACCACTTTCACTTCATATTGTTTCCACTTTTGAACTTTATTTCTCCAAGATATATGCATAAGATAGGGTTCACCTACACCTTTCATAACACTTAAGAAGCCTTCAAGTCCCTTCAAAAGGACCATTTTCCAACCTAAGTTCAACTTTTCCTACAAAACCCTTGTGAACAAGTACTTGTGTACTACCCATGCACCATTGGCCACTTGTGCACCACTTTGCAAAGTCACACTTTAACCTTTGACTAGCACAATAGTTGCCCACCACTTAATAGGCTCTCGATCTTGGAGAGCTAATAGCCAAACCATGAGCAAAGATGAGCAACCTCCACACCATAGTGTGAAAACCATTACATAACATTTGAACAACCCTGCAAAGGAGCAATAAGACCAGGTACCCGATCGGAGTAAATGTGAGAGGAAAAAAGATTGCTGGAGGGTCTAAAAAGTAAAGTTAGGTAGAGATGAGGGCTAGTGAGGAAAATGTAGGAAGGAGGGAGTGTTAGGGTTGAGTTTAGGTATAAAGGAAGGGGCACGGATATGATTTGGGGCTACTAATAATTCAAAATTGCAAATCAAAAGAGTGATGTGTGAAACATTTTGAAAAATGTGAAACATGTGGGAACAAAAGTATAGGATAGACCATGTGCAACATGTGCAAACGAGAAATCACATGTTAAATGTGTACAAAACATAAGGTTGTTTGACCAAAAGTCCGAAAAAGAAATGGATTTTGGTAAAAATAATGCCAAAATGGAGTCCTTAGGTGTCAAAAATCATGAAAGTGACCCCATATTTGTAAAAAAATGCATATCAGAGGTACAATATAGAGCCACAAGGTATAGAGCTTGAATAACAAAAACAGGGAGGAGGAAACCATAGGATAAATTATACCCTATAGTTCGGGGGATGAGAGAGAGAGGGAGGGAGGGAGAGAGAGAGAGAGAGAGAGAGAGAGAGAGAGAGAGAGAGAGCAAGAGGAGGGAGAGAGAGAGAGAGAGCAAGAGGGAGAGAGAGGAAAAGAGGAAAGGAGAGAGATAGAGAGAGATAAAGAGAGACTAGAAAGAGCATGAGAGATGAAGAGAGAGAAGGAAGTGAGAGGTAGAGAGAGTAGCGAGAGGGTAGAGAGAGAAGGGTTTCTTTTAATTTCATGCAATGGGGGAGTGCTTTTTTTTTTTAAACATGCCCAAAAGAGGGAAAAACTCAAATAAAATGCCCAAAAGTTTCCAAAACATTCCAAAAAAATCAAGCAAAAATCCTCAAAGACTTGCACAACGTGTTGACAACTTCCCGCATTCAAAAACTTAGAAAGATTCTTTTTTTTTTCTATTTCAAAAAGAAAGAGAGGATTAAAAAATTAGAATTACTCAAAAAATCCTAAAAAGTTCTAAAAATTCTAGAAAAAATTCCTAAAAATTTCCAATAAGGTGCTATCCTATGAAATGGCTTCTACTTTTCATGAAAAATTCTAATAAAAAGCATGAAAATTGAAGAAACTGAGAAAACTAAGCAAAAGAAATAGAATGAGAAGAGTTATGTACAACTTGAAAAGATTTTCTAGTTTGAGGTGATCCATAAGACTCACTGTTGTTGTTAATGATAGGCCTTGAACCTAGATAATAGTGGCAATGATAAGTAAGAGAGATATCACCTTCACAAGGTGGCTATGTACAAAAAGGTATTCGGTTGGAATACCTATGTGCCTTCTAGCACACAATTGAGGGATCTAATATCCAATGCTGAGAGAATGACCAACATATGCTTGTAGTTGTCATCTCCATGAATGTTCATGTTCTAAATCATTGCATATATATAGATATGTACATGGGAGTTTGTGTCTCTTCACCTACCTTTGCATCTTTTCTCACCTCTTAACTTTCCACTTTTTGTCCTTTTCCCTTCAATTGCCTTGGGTGACTTTTAGTGCCACAAATCACTCCATATGGATAAGGTTGCACCTTCTTTTAGTATTCTATCCCTCAAAACATAATTTGGTTTTTATCTAAGCCATAAATACATTTAAACCATGCTTCATACCAAATTTTATAATATGAGATCACCTTGGCTACATATACCTTTGTTGCTTTACTTTCTTCCTTGTGGTCCTCTCTTTGAAAATGTATTTTTGTCTATACCTTCATGGCCTCCTGTGTCTTAGGCTTGCATGATTTTCTTTGATCCTCCTTTGTCTTTGAATCATCTTCAACTTTGTCTATGGCTATAATTTGCTCTTGCATTTCCTTTTAACATCGTCATGGTTTTCATGCTTTCTTCCAACTTGTATTCATGACTTCTTTTGTACATCATCATGTTGCTCCTTGCCTTCTAGGAACTCCTTTCATAACATGGATCTTCCTAGTGCTTTGAAGTTACCTTTTATGGCTGCTTTTACTCTTTGTTTCAGCATGTCTACTTCTCTTCCAAATTTGAAATTCGTTTTGATTGCACTTTTTCTTCTTTTGACTCTTCTTGGATCCTCCAATCCCTGCAAGCTAGCTCCCCATTGCTTTATAATATTTTCTTCATTATTCAGGGCTGATTATATACCTACAAAATAAACAATGTGATGATCATACATGAACTTTTTCATGAGTCCTTTCCATGTGAAGCATTTGTAGCTTTCACGTCCTCCAAGCTTCCTCCATCACCTACAAAAAACACAAGGAATCTTCAATGTGAACAATGGAGCCTCTTGCACCTAACAAGGCTTGCCATTCCTCTTGGGATGGTCTTTCTCTCAACCTTTCACTAGAACTTCACTTGGTCTTTGGTGCTTCTTGCATTTAACAAAGATTTCCATTCCTCTTGGGATGGTATTACTTGCCTTTACATAGGCTTGCCATTCCTCTTGGGATGGTTTTACTTGCCTTTACATAGGCTTTCCACTCTCATTGGTGGTCTTACTAGCTTCAACCTTTTATTAGACCTTCACATGGACTATGCTTGGAACTCACCACCACATAATGTGGATTTTTTTTTCAGCCCTTTTACTTCAACCATTTTGTCATGCTTCTCTTTTGTGACTCTTCCTTCTTGATGCTTGCTTGTTGCTCCTTGCAACCTTGGGGAATGTCTTCAAGTCCTTATTGAGTCTTCAACACTTTATGGCAGTCCTTCTTTGGAGTCTTCTACTCCTTCTTTGTTGGGAAGCTCAATCCTAGGAATTCATGGCAGCCCACTCCAACTTTGATGGAAGCTCTCTTGAATTATTGCAATATTTGAATCTTGATTCGGTTAACTTCAACTTATTCAAATCTTCAAGAGTCTTCTCATGGTAGCCTTGCTTTGGCCACTTTCAGCTTTGGCCTCAATCTTCAAGTCTTCAAAAGTTCCAAGTTTTGAAGTTTTGAAGAGTTCAAGGCTTCCTTCACTTTGGCTCCGAGTTTTGTGTCCTCACTTCTTCCAAAATTTGTCCACTTTTTCCTTGGCTTGTCCAAATAGGAACTTTGAGTTCACTAGATATGTCTCAACTGAAGAATCAATAACTTTTAGTTATCATAACATGAGCATGCATACTTGGTTTTACAAGTTTACATGAATGGGTTTTAGCCACAACAAGATACATGCACAATCTTCATACATAGGAGCCTTGTATCTTAGCAATCTTCATGGCATCAAGCATATGTTCTTTCAGCTCATATATGGTTGAACATGACCATCCTTTGAAGCTTGTATATCATGCTAACAATCACATATAAGCACGCATGCAAATCACCAACCATTTGAGCATATATACTCAGCTCATCATGTAACATGCATATATATTCTCCTTGATCCCATTTCCATACATTCATGCATGTTGGACATCAATATTCAACTTTAACTTCAATGTATATTCAACCTAAGCATTATTGTCCAAAATTGTCCTACATCTTGAGCATAAACTTCAGAAGTATGCATACATAAGCATCTTCATTGCATATATTTCTTGCACCAATTATGAAGCATCTAAGACTTTCCTCAAGCTTACATAAATGCTTCAATCTTTAGAGCTTCACCACCATAGATTTCAAAGGCATGAATGATTCCCACTATATGTAGAATAGTTGCCTCATAGATTGAAACTTTCCTTTGCCATCTTTGCATCTTCTTCAAGATCTCATCTTTGTGCGACCATCATCTTCAATGCTAATGCTCTATACCAAAGCTTATATACCAAAACGTGGAGAAATGTCACTCCAATATATGTAGTAGAAGTTAGAGAACCTCTTCTAGAAGATGCCCTATTAGAAGCATACTTTCTAAAGCCTAATTTAGTCACATATTAGAGATTTAATGTCTGTTGCATTTTTTGCACACATATTAGACACTTTTAGATTTCTAACAAGCTAAAGAAAACGCCATTTGGAGTTCATATGACTATGCAACTAGTTGTCCAAAGATAGACTACCTATCAACTCAAGTTAAGCAGAAAACATAGGTCCACAAGAAACGTTACTAGTAACTAGTAGAGATGAAACTTACCAATATATTTGATGTAGAAAATAGGAGAGATACGCTTTCCACCAAGATTTCATATGCATTAAATGGATAAGTACATAGAGAGATATCACCTTCATATGGTGGTTGTGTATAGAAAGGTATGCAGCTGGAATACCTATGTGCCTTGTAGCACACTATTGAGGGACGTTCTGATACCCATTGGTGCAAGAATGACCAACATATCTTGTAGGCCATCTCCTTGTCATCCCCACAAACTTCCATGCTCAAAAAACATATATATAAATATATAGCGATATGGGCATGGGAGTTTGTGTCTCTTCACCTATCCTTGCATCTTCTCTGACCTCTTGACTTCCGTTGCCTTGGGTGCCTTTTGGTGCTCCACATCACTCCATATGGATATGGTTATGCCTTTTTCTTTAGTATTCCATCCCTCCAAACATAATTTGGCTTTTATCAAAGACGTAAATACATCTCGAGCTTTTGCTTTAGTACTCTCCTTTATGGTGCGTAGTATAGTATTTATACTTTCAAGGCATAGCTTCCTTTTGAGCGTATATGAAATGCATAAATGATGAAGAGGTAAATAATGGGAGGTGAAAATGTTTCAAGCCTCACAATTGGAGCTTGCACAAGTTCCATAACTTTCAAGAAGTGTCCTGTTGCTTCTTTGCATGCCAACCTATAGGCCCATAGAGTACCTAGATAAGTAGTGCCCATGTAGTGGGCTACAACATACATTCCTTCCTTAGCAAAGAAATCATTAACTTATTATTTGATTCTACTTGTCCATTTTCCCTAGGGTAGTATTTTTAGGAAGGCCAATGTAGAAACTTGTACCTGTTAAAAATTTCATACAAAACTTTCTTCATAAAGTGTGTTCCTTGGTCAATGCAAATTTTAAGTGGACAACCGCCTGTACAAAATATGTTGCTATATAAGAATTCTGCAACTATTTGGGATGTGCAATTAGGAGAAGTAATAGCCTTAGCCCACTTAGTTGCATAGTGAGTTGCAATCAATAGGTACTTCTCCTTTCTTAGAAAGGATTCAGGATAGATGGGGCGGAGAAAATCTAGCCCCCATTTCTCAAATGGTTGCCATGATGTGGGGACAAGCAAAGGATTTTGTCTTTACTTTGTGGGCGTACAACCATACCTTTGACAGACATCAGATCTGTGAGCCCTGTCATCTACATCTCTGAATAATGTAGGCCACCATAAGCCAACAAAAAGAATTCTATGACCCATGATATGGCCAGGGAGGTGCACACCACTTGTTCCTTCATGTGCACTTTCAAGAATTTTCCTTGCCTCCTCTTCTTCCCTGCACTTTTGCAGACAATTATCCTTACCATATCTATCGAACTTCCCTTTAATAAACATAAAATGTTTTTTTTTTTTTTTTAATTAGAAACCTCTTCCTTTGTACAAAATTGGCTTTAGCTGGATACATTCTAATCGTGAGAAAATCTTGAATGTCATTGTACCATCCTTGAGCTTTAGTTGAGAATAACTCAGCATCTTGAAATTCATCTACCACTCCAACTACTTGGACCTTGAGAATAATCATAGACATATGATCAACCATAACGTTTTCTTTGCATAATCTATGTACTATGGTAAAATCAAATTCTTGAAACAAAAGAAGCCACCTCCATACACTTCTTGTTGCTCGTGGTTTGTTTAATAGATACCTAAGTCGTTGATGATTTGTAATTATAATAAAGTTTTCTCCTAGCAAGTAACCGGAGAACTTTTGGACAACAAATATCAAAGCTAAGGCCTCCATCTATGTTGTACTATGATTTTTGTTTCTACTTTAGTCAAAATCTGACTGAAATAGTCGATGGGTCTATCTAGCTTGTACTCCTCGCTAGGTTGAGTGAGGACTACTTCCACTGCATATCCACTTGCATCTACATGGAAATGGAAAACCTTAGACCAATCTGGTGTAACATGAATCAGTGTAGCCATCAGTTTGTATCTCTATATCGCATAAGCCATTTCTTCCTCTTCATACCACTTGAATGGGACTTCCTTACCTATAATTGTTAGATATTCTCAATAATCCACCCTCAAGTGACCATAAATGTTCCACGGTGCTCTTAGTCGTAAGACTTGTTGCAAGTTTTTCATTTCGAGCTTAAGAGTTTGGGAACATGCCCCAAATTGAACCTTCAATATCATCCACAATCAAAAGATGCTTTGCATGAGTTGGAGGCATCCAATCATGTCTATAATGGAAAGAAGTTGATTGGAGAAGATTTAGGTCACCTCTTGATGTGATTGGACCTCACTTTTTGACATGTATATGTGTTTGATTGGTTGAAGAGGTTGGTATGTGACCTTTAAATCCTCTAATGCGTTTTATTATCAATATGCGTCATGGAAATATGTGCCCAAGCTTCCCCCTTCTTTAAGCACTTCCCCTACTAGCTATTCTCTACATATTTTGTAGAAATTTCACTTTTACATATTCTATCTCTCTAGATGATTGTCGTAGATCCCTTGACCTTGTAATTGTTTTTCTCCCTTCATCCCAAATCAATTTGCAATTATTTTTATCTTTTTAGAAAGCATCATAAGTTTTATTTTGAGTGATATAAGTATTAAGATCAGTGCCTGCACTTTTACAGAGAAATCTCCAAAATAGTGTCTCTATAGTTAGCTAATACTTTGTGAAGAGATCAAGTTATCTATTTTTTTGGAGCTAATTGAGGCATCATTAACTAACAAAATGGAGTGATTTTACTCTAATATAAGAGATCTTTAAGTATAGTTTTAGGCTGCAAAGTTTCATTTCCATTCTCTGCATGTACTTAGAGAAATGCAAAAGCATAGAGCCTATGTCTAAAAAAATTCAGGATCCTAGGAGGGTTCATTTGCTTTCATTGTGCACATAGGAGCGTTTATCCTCCCACAATGGTATTAGAGATATAAGTGATCTATCAAAGAGAGAAGAAGGAGCTTCTGAAGTGAAGTAAAGACCTCATCAAAGTTTGAAGGAAAGAAGCAAAGAACGGGCACATCAACAACAAGGGGAAGTAAACAAGTCATTGAATCAAAGATGAAACTTCATCAAGAGGAGTAGATCTATTTTTTTGGGTAAACATCATATTTCTCAACTTCATTGCATGAAGTGGAAGGTTCAAAAGATCTAGAAGGAGCCATGGTTGATCTTAACGCTTAGATTGAGAAGCTCGAAAAGGGAAACTACCAACCATGATGATTTAGAATAAGCAATTTTTTGATGGGGAAACGGTTTTGGGGACTTGTGAGTGGTGGAGAGCCAAAACCCTATATGGATGAGTTAAATCCAACCAACAACAAGAGAAGAGCATTAAGAGAGTGAGATGAAATGAACAAAAGAGTAATTTTTATTTTATCATATTATATTAGCAACTCCATGATAGGACAAATTCAAGATTTGGATACATCGAAGAAGGTGTGTGAGTGCTTGGAGAGATTGTACGCAACCTCCATAGAAGCTAGAAAACTTCAGCTAAAAAATGAGTTAAATAATCTTAGGAGATGCCCCTATCAAGGTGTTAATGGTTACATATTAAAGAGCTTGAAGATGTAGTAGGGTCGCTTGATTGTGCCCTAGATGATGATGATCTTGTAGCCCACACCCTAAATGGACTTAGGGATGATGCAAAATGGAGGGCCTTCACAACTTCAATGTATGCAAGGGACTCTCTTCCTGATTTTGATCAACTAATTACTTTCAGGGTGATAGGGGAAATGAAACTTGGTGGTCATAATGCCAAGGATAGCCAAGGGCAATTGTTGTATGCAGGTAGAGGAAGAGAAAGACATAATAGAGGTGCTACAAGAGGAAGAGAAAGATATCAAAGCAACCAAGGAGGTCAATGACAACAAAAAAATGTAGGTTGAAGAGGTGGAAGAGCAAAAAATAGAGGAAGAGGTGAAAGAATCGGTTGAAGAGGACAATCCACTTCAAATGAATGCTTTGTATGTGGTAAGGCGGGTCATTTTGCAAATGAATGTAATCATAGAGCTTAAAGACTAGGGAATCAAAGAAATGACATCAATTATAGAGGGCAAGGTAACTATGAAAACACATCACCTAGCCAAGGGAATAATTATTTACCTTCCATGAGGTATGCTTAAGATACAACTCAAGCTAGTGAAGATGTATGGTATGTAGACAATGGATGTAGCAATCAAATGTCATTTCGAAAGGATCTTTTTAGTAATTTGTAGGTCCCAAAACATATAAAATATGGAAATAGTTGAAAACTTAGAGCATACCATTCAACATGTGGGACAAGTTAGGTTCAATGAAAGAGGATGTTTTCTTGAGGATCCAACGGTAGGTTTCAAGCTTACAGAAAAGGAGAAAAAGCAGGGGAGAATATTCACAATGGACATAAGTCAGCCACACCATTCAATGTATGTCACATACGGAGACAAAAGGATAGCAGAGTTGGACCTATGACATAAATGAAAAGGTCACATGAACTTAAAAAAGCTCAAGGACATGAAAAGGAGGAGCTTGGTAAGAGGCCTACCAAATCCTTCATCTGAAATATTCTATGAAATTTGTGTAGCTTGCCAACAACGAAAACAATCAAGGTTTGCCTCATTCACAAAAATTTTTGGGGTTCAAAAAGGCAAGCATCCCTTGATGGAAATAGGTATTTTTTAATCTTCATTGATGACGTTTCAAGGAAATTATAGTTGTATTGCATTAAGAAAAAATTAGATGTGTTCCACTACTTCAAGCAATTCAAGGAACAAGTGGAGAAGTAGTCTGGCAAGTTTATCAAGACTTTGATATCAGATGGAGGGGGGGAGTATTTCACTAATGATTTTTCTAAATGTTTGCAGGTCAATTGCATCAAAAGATAATTTACATGCAGGTATACCCCTAAAAAATGGGGTAGCAGAGAGGAAGAACAAACACTTAGCAGAGGTAGCGATATGTATGCTCAACAAAATGAATATGCCACCTTGTTATTGGGGAGAGGCTACATATAAAACCACATACATCATGAATATATGTCCTACATTAGGTATACATCATTTAACCCTTGAGGAAGCATGAAGCCGAAGAAAACCTTGCATTTCACATCTTAGAGTTTTCGGTTTGTATATGCTATGTACATGTAACTCAAGAGTTCAGGTCAAATGTGATAAGCCCAATGAAGCGCCCTACTTTTTGTCCTTTCTCTGCACGATTTCCAAGGCAATGACACATAGAGATCCATCTATTTCTGTGCCACCCAGCTATGTGAAAACTTCCATATGTTCTCTCTCTCTCTCTCCAATCACCCACAAGAGGGGCAATTACTCATCGCCTCTCACATGAGTGCCACTTGGAACTCATGTGGGCATCCTATCCTTTAAATCTAAGAGGTGGTTCACATCTCAAAGGAAGGATACTCCATGTCACATTTTCTTCCCCTTTACTCCATTTTATTCCTCAAAAATAGTATTGGAAGGTCTATGAGAAAGAGAGAATATATAAAAGCAACACTAAAGTGTAGATAAATTTCTAGAATAGTGTCTCTATAGTTATCTAATACTCTGTGAAGAGATCAAGTTATCGATTTTGTTGCAATTGGTTGAGGCATCATCCAATAACCAAACGGAGTGATTTTAATCTCATTCAAAAGCTCTCTAAATCTACATTTAGGATGAAAAGCCTCATTTCCATTCTATGCATGTATTGAAACACGAAAAAAGCAAAGCCTATGTCTGAAAAAAAATGAGGATCCTAGGAGGGTTCATTTATTTTCGTTGTGCATATAGGAGTATTTATCCTCCAACAAGGCCCCGTTTATGAGGAGCAGCCATTGTGAGAGCCTAGAAATTTTTGGAAGCCTATCTTAATCCAAGTTAGATGAGGTCTATGTGTGACCGTTCATGGTAATAGATGATCTTTGTAAGTCTAGCCATTAGGTTAGGTAGGGCATAAACTTTCGGGCCATTGGGTTTCCATTCAAGGTGAAAATAAAGGCCTCGTGGCATCACACAGCTTCCCCATAGAACCTTAATGGGGGGAATGCAAAGGGGGGCTTGCCCCTTGTGTGGGGTGTGCGGGGCCTTTCCCCCTAGCCCATAGGGCCGAGACGGTAGGACTTGTGGTTGTGGAGATATTGTCAGATTGTATATTTTGCCGACTATTTTGTATCTTCTAATTACATTTATCTATCGAGACTCCCCTTGTAAAAGCTATATAAGCATGGCCCAATTTGAGCTTTACAAAGCATTGTGCACTAGTAAGCCCTTCATCTAGAGTCTATCTAGATTTCCATCTAAGCTCCACATTGGGAGTGCATGGGTGGACAACACCATCATTGTAACTACATTACTCTTGCCAATCTGAGAATTAGAGTTCTCTATATCTTAGTCTGCGACTTTCTTTGTCTACATTTTTCTCCCAACCCTTTCTATGGGTCTATTCTGTTATGTTGTTATTTTCTTACATGCTATCAGAGCTCAAGAGGCTCTAAGTAGTGCAAAAGCAAAAACACATAGATTGTAGAGGTTTCATTGACAAAAGAGAGAAGATGTCAAGTGGTTCATCATCATCTACAACTAGGAATCAAGGTGGTTTGTCAACAGGAGTGGGTGGATCATAGGTAGTAGTACCAATGATGCCAATCATGCCAACATTGCATGTATGACCAATAGCCTTCACAAAAGGTAAACTAGATGGTACAAAGTACACCCTGTGGAAGTTCAAAATCACTTCTATCCTTGATTCACTTATGGAGACTATTTTTGGGACTGATCATGATCCTCAAAAAACAAGTGATCCAAATGATCCTAATCAAATGATTCCTCTTGATGCTGATCTTCTACTAGAAACATAGATGCACTCTATGATCTACTTATAAATACTATTGATAGTGTTTTAACTCTCATTCACTATACTACCACGGCATGTGAAGCATGGAACATATTGAGAAAGCAATATGAAAAACATAATCAAATATGGATTTAGAACTTGGAGAATCAACTAGCACCATAAAGGTTTGTTGATGGCAAAACTATAGAGGTGCAAATGACTCATGGGTGTTGGAAAGTGGTGCATCTCCTCACATGATGAGTAAAAAAGACCTTTAGCGTTCCTCACATCCTCTAAAGGAACCCATCACAATAAAAGTAGGAAACAATGCAAGATGTCCTGCACAAGGCCAAGGCATGGTTTCTTTCATTAAGACAAGAGCTAATCTTATGGATAATAACAAAAATGTTGTTGGGACAGGCATAAGGAGGAACAATATGTATGAGTTGTCTACTCTTACAACCACTATAAGTGTCAGCACAAGTTATGGCATGAGAGATTCCACCACATCAGATAACCTATACTAAAGGAGATGCATCATAGGGGTATGGTTGCACACCTACCATTGATTCTAGAAGTGAAGGGACCATGTGAAGATTGCATGATGGGAAAGCAAGAGAGCAAGTTGTTTCCATAAGAAAGAAAAAGCAGAGCAAGCTATCATCTAGAACTGGTGCATGTTGACTTGTGTAGAAAAATGCCTACACAAGCCTTGGGAGGATCTTCCTACTTCATGTTACTTGTTGACAACTATAGCAGGAAGATGTGGGTGTACTTCCTTCACAATAAGGCTCAACATTTTGGTAAATCGAAAGAATGGCTTCATTCTGTTGAAATTGAAACAATGAAGAAGTTGAAGAAAGTTAGGGGAGATGAGAGTGGTGTGTTCACATCAATAGAGTTTGAAGATTTGTGCAAGAGCAAAGGAATCAAACATAAACTCATAGCGGCACATAGCCCTCAACATAACGGTGTTTCAAAACATTGGAATCAAACCATCATCGAGATGGCAAGGTGTATGTTAAAGGGAAAGAGTTCGCCTAATCAATTTTGGGCAAAGGTTGTCAACACTACTGTCTACATCATGAATTGAAGCTACACCTAGGAACTTGATGAAAATACTCCACAAAAGGCTTACACAGGTAAAACTCCATGTGTTTCCCATTTCAAAGTTATTGGAAGTGAATGTTATGTACATGTTCTAGATAGGGAGAGAGAAAAAATCTTCAACCAAAAAGCATCAAATGTATCTTCCTAGGGTACAATAAAGATAAGAAGGATTATAAGCTTTTTGTCCTTGAGGCTAAGAAGATCATGGTGAGTAATGATGTGGTGTTTAAGGATGAGCACCCACATGCAATGGACAAGGAAAAGAGAGCTTCCATTTTATCATTGCATGAAGGGGCAATCCACTATGAAACCTAGCCCAAGAGCTATCCCTTCTACAAAAGAGAAGGAAGCATCATCTTCTCATGATGAGTCTGAAGGTTACCAACCTATTATCACCCAAGGAGAGAAGCCATTTCCATGTTGCATGAGGGAGCTCTATGATTATTAAATCCCCATCCCATAGTCACTAGAACATGTTGCAAATGGATGGAGGAAATCATAGATAATAGAGGAAAAGAGAGGGTCAAGCACCCATATTATAAACACAACCCTGATGTGTGCGCTCATTCAAGAATACCCAAAGGAGCTAATCAATGTGGAAGAGGCACTCCATGATCTGAACTGGAGGGCTCCCATCCAAGCAGAATAGAAGAATATCATGAATAATGAATTTTGGGAGCTAGTGGATGGACTCCTAAGCGTGAAGTCATTGGCACTAAGTGGGTATGGAAACCAAATTACAAGGCTGATGGTACTCTAGAAAAGTACAAACCAAGACTTATTGCACAAGGCTACTCACGATTTGAAGGCATTCAATTTTGTGAATCATTTTTGGCAACTCCAAGGATAACTACTATCTGAGTGGTACTAGATATGGTTGCACATAAGCGATGAATAGTCTATCATATCAATTCCAAATCAGCATTAATGAATGGAGACCTCAAGGAGGAGGTATATGTCTCTCAACAATAAGGTTTTGAGGCTCCCCATTCAAAGAACAAGGTATGAAAGCTAAAGAGGGCATTATATGGGCTTCAACAAGCCCCTAGAGCATGGTACCAGTAGATAGATAAGTATCTCTTAGATCTAGGTTTCAAAAGATGTGCTTCTGATGCTAAGTTGTATGCTAGAGAGAGAGAGAGAACGGAAGACTATTGTGCTTATAATCTATGTAAATGACCTTCACTTTTCGCTAGTTTACAACACGTTTTCGCTTTTACGTTCACTGTTAGTATTAGCTTCGCCCTGATGCAGTCCTTGAAAAAATCGAAGATGCCTTGAGTTCAATATTTGAAATGAAAGACTTGGGCTTAGTGCATTATTGATTAGGCCTTGAAGTTTGGTAGGAATGAGGGAAGATTTTGATCCCCTAGAAAGATATTGAAGGCATTCGACATATAGGATTGCAATTAAATTTCTACACCTATGGAGGTCAACATAAAATAATCTATTGAAGATACTTCACCTCTAGTGGATATTGGAAGATATAGGAAATTCGTTGGAAGTCTCATCTACTTGTGCAATAGTAGACTAGATATCTCTTATGTTGTTGGAGTAGTAAGCAAGTTCTATAATAAGCCTTGTCAAACTCATTGGAAGGCATGCATGCAGATACTTAACTATGTGAAAGGAGCCACTATTTATGGTATTCTTTATGAAGAAGGATTATCTCTATTTGGATACCGTGACTCCCATTGGGCAGGAGATATTGATTCCAAAAAATCAGTTTTTGGATATTTTTTTCCTTTAGGATCAGGGATTTTCTCTTGGATTAGTAGGAAGCAACTGAATGTAGCATTATCTTCTACTAAAGCTAAGTACAAAGCATCATTTTTTGTAGCATGTGAAGTAGTATGGGATGGCACATAGGAATACAAAGAGAGGATGCTAAAGAGTTGAAGTGTGGCAACCAAAGTTGCATGGCCATCGCCAAGGATCCTATTTTCCATGCACATACCAAGCACATAGAAATTGAATAATCACTATGTGTGTGAGTTGATTGAGGATGGGGTCATGGAGATACGCTATTGTCCAACCTAAGACAATGGAGGAGACATCTTCCTCAAGGCTCTTGGGAGAAAGCAACTTTATTGACATTTTCCAAAGCTTCGCAGTGAACCAAGGAGGTAGTTCATCACATGGTGGACACTGAGGGGGCTGTTAGATATGATCAATACTCCACCCCTCAATTGACCACAAATGTTCCATGATGCTCTAAGTTGTAAGTCCCCCATTATGATAAAAAGCCATTGTTTGAGCCCACACATTTGCAAAAACCCTAACTTTGAAATTAGATGAGATCTATGTGTGATTTTTGATGGTAAGAAATGATCTTTGTGAGTCTAGACATTAGGTTAGCTAGGGCATAAATTTTGGTGCCATTGGGTTGCCATTCAAGGTGAAAGGAAAGGCCTTGTCGTGACGCATGGTTTCCCGATAGAACTTTAATGGGGAGAGTGTAGATGGGGGCTTGCCACCTTTTGTGAGGTATGGGGAGCCAACTATTTTGTTTATTTTGCCAACTATTTTGTATCTCGTGACTACATTTCACTATGCCGACTCCCCTTGTAAAAGATATATAAGCATGGCCCAGGTTGAGCTTTACGGAGCATTGTGCACTAATAATCCCTTCATCTAGAGTCTATCTAGATTGCCATCTAAGCTCCACATTGGGAGCACACATATGGACAACACCTTCATTGTAACTACCTTAGTTTTGGGAATTTGAGAATTTGAGTTCTTTATCACTCAGTCTATAGCTATCTTTGTCTGCATTTTTTTTCTCAACTCTCTCTGCTCGTCTATTCTGTTGTGTTGTTTTTTGTGAAATAGTATCAAAGCTCAAGAGCCTCTGAGTAGTGGAGAAGCAAAAAAAAAGGAGGTTGTAGAGGTTTCGGTGACAAATAAGAGAAGATGTCAAGTGATGTATCATCATCTAGAACTGGGAATCAAGGTGGCTTTTCAATAGGAGTAGGTCGAGCATATATAGGAGCAATAATGATGCTAGTCATCCCCACATTGGGGGTTTCATCACCAACCTTCATGAAAGGTAAACTTAATGGTACAAACTACACCCTATGGAAGTCTAAAATCAGTTCTATTCTTGATTCATATGAGCTTCTAGAGACTGTTCTTGGGAGTGATCATGAGCCCCAAGAGACACTTGATCCAAATAATCCTAGTCGAATGATTCCTCTTGATGCTCATCTTCTACGTGCTTGGAAACATAGAAATGCAGATGCACTCTATGCTCTAGTGACAAGTACTATTGATAGTGTTTTCACTCTCATTCATCGTACTACCAAGGCATGTGAAGCATGTAACATATTGCAAACTCAATATGAAACACAAAATCAGACACAAATTTAGAACTTGGAGAATTAACTAGTAGTAGAAAGGTTTGCTGATGGGGAGACAATAGAGATATTTATCACTCGCATAAAGATTTCATGAGATCAAGTGGGGGAGCAGGTGTACAAAAGTCAATTGAGGAGCTAGCTTGGCATTGTCTTTGAATTTTTCAACCAAAGTTTGATGGTTTGGTAACTTCGCTTCATTCTGAAATCATACCTCAACCACTAAGGTTTGAAGAATTTCAATGCCTTACTCATGGGGGAGGAGCTCTAGCTCAAGGCAAGGATTTGTGCTACCAAAGGAGATGTTGGATTCACACTAAATGAAAAAGTAGTTAAGGCAGACTCTTCAAAAGATGGAGAGAAAAAGAAGAATGACAAAAAGAAGTTCAACAGATAGTGTTTCCACTACAAGAAAAAAGGTCACAAAATCCAAGAATATTGCATCAAGAAGGTGGAAGAGAAGAATGTCTCTTCAAAAGGTGTCAAGGGCAAGGAGTTTTCCAACGTTGTAGAAACCATGCTTGAGCTATTTGTTATGGTAGAGGACGTATGCTCCTCGACTAAAGATTCATGAACAGATGACACATGGGTGTTGGACAGTGGTGCATCTTGTCACATGAGGAGTAGAAAAGACCTTTAGAGTTCCGTACAACCTCTAAAGGAACCCATCACATTAAAGGTAGATGACAATGCAAGATGTCCTATAGAGGATGAAAGTATGGTTTCTTTCTTTAACTCTAATGGGGATGCCATAAAGCTTTCAAATGTGTTGTATGTTCCAAAAATTAGAAAAATCTACTTTCAGTAGCTTCTATAATTGATCAAAGTTATCAACTATCTTTCAGTAAGACAGGAGCTACGATTATGGACTGTAACAAATTTGTTGGGAGTGTTATAAGGAAAAACAACCCATATGAGTTGTTTTCTCTTAGAACCACTACAAGTCTGGGAAGAATTAAGCTATGGCATGAGATATTCAGACACATTAGATACACTATACGGAAGGAGATTTCATAGGGGTATAGTTGCACACCTACCATCGATTCCAAAAATGAACGGACCATGTGAAGCTTGCATCATGGGAAAGCAAGAGAGGAAGGTGCTTCCAAAAGAAGGCAAGAACAGAGAAAACTATCCTCTACAATTGCTGCATGTTGACTTGTGTAGAAAAATGCTTACACAAGCCTTAAGTGAATCTTCCTACTTCATGTTACTTGTCAACAACTATAGCAAGAAGATGTGGGTGTACTTCCTTTGTGATAAGGCTCAAGCTTTCCGTAATTCTAAAGAATATCTTCAACTTGTTGAATTGAACTAGGGAAGAAGCTGAAGAAATTTAAGACAGATGACGGTAGTGAGTTCACATCAACAAAGTTTGAAGATTTCTACAAGAGTAGAGTAATCAAGCATCAATGCATAGTGGCATATAGCCCTCAACAAAAGAGTGTTGCAGAATGTTGGGATCGAACCATCATGGAGATGGAAAGGTGCATGTTGAAGGGAAAGTGTTTGCCTAATCAATTTTGGGTAGAGGCTATCAACATTACTGTCTACATCTTAAATCAAAGCTACACAAAGGAACTTGATGTAAAGACTCCACAAGATGCCTACACTGGTAAAAATCCGTCTTTTTCCCATTTCAAAGTATTTGGAAGTTAATGTTATGTTAATGTTCCAAATAGGGAGAGAAACAAGCTTCAACCAAAAAGAATGAAATGTATCTTTCTAGGGTACACCAAAGATAAGAAGCCTTATAAGGTTTATAATCTTGAGGCTAAGAAGATAATGGCTAGGCACAATGTGATGTTTAAGAAGAAGTAGTCACATGCAGTGGAGGAAGAAAAGAGAGCTTCCTCTTAATCATCGGGCTTAGGGATGATCCATCTTTCCTAAGAGCTATCTCTTCTATACAAGATAAGGAAGCATCATCTTCAGATGATGACTGTAAAAGTTACCATCCAAGAAAAAAAGCCGTTTCCACATTAGGTGAGGTGGCTCTATGATTATGCAAACCCCATCCCATAGTCACTACAATAGGTTGCAGATGGAGTGAGGCAATCAGAGAGAATTGAGGAACAAAAATGGATAGGAGCCCATATTGTAAACATAGCACTGATGGTTGAGATTGTTCAAGAACAACCAAAGGAACCAACCAATGTGGAAGAGGCACTCCATGATCCAAATTGGAGGGCTTCCATGCAAATTGAATACAACAATATCATGAATAATGGAATTTGGGAGCTAGTGTATGGACCCCTAAGCATAAAGTGATTGGCATCAAGTGGCTTTGGAAGCTAAACAAGGTTGATGGTACTCTAGAACTTGTTCTGAATCACCTATTACTAATTTTCTTCTTACTAGCTAGTTAGGTACGCATAGCTTTCACTATTATCTAGTATCTTCTTACTTGTTAGCTAGGTATGTATAGATTCTACTATTAACTATTAGCTTGTTGCCATAGTAGCTATTGGTAACTAGCTTGTTACTATTTCAATTTTATATTAGTTAGTTTATGTTTAGTTAGATATTACTAGTTAACTTTTCACTATGTCTAATTACCTAAAACCGTGAACTGACAATTGAGAATATGATTACCTGAGACACATAAAAAAGGTGAACAACGTGCTCCAAATATTGATTTCTGTCATGTCAAGTCCTGCATATATCCTTCTTATTTGGTGACACCCTACTCTTTGTTTTCCAAAACATGATAATTAGATCCTTGATCTCTTGTATGATACATGTGGTACGTGTCGATCTACTACTTGTCTTCAAAAAGCTTTGATCGGATTCAACTGCACTTAGCCATCCAATCGTATCATAGATGACTTTCCTACTTACTCCCAATACCCTAGAAAGTCTTGAAATATTTCTCATACTTTGTAGTATATTTCGAAGATTAGTGAAAACTCCAGATATTACATGATTTTTGCTTCTACCCATGCATCAAAAAGTTTCCCAATACATGGAACCTGCAACATCCTATTAAGTGCCTCAATTTTATCTTCACAACATAGGTGTCTTATTTGATTGTTAAAATACTTGATGATCTTATCCACAATGGCATCCAAGTTTCTTGAACTATGATTAGCATTACACTCCACATTAGTGCTCCAACTTGATGTTTTTGTGGCTCTATATTTCCTTTTCGTTTCCTCCAATAACATCTTAATGCTTGTTGGTATTGTATTAACTTCCACCATTTCACTTGTTCAAGATTCCCCTCCATCAACACATTACAAATGAAGAAGAAACATAAATACAATAGCATATACCACTCATCATTCTACTTTATCATATTGATTTACATTGATTATGCTCATCTAATATCAATATGTGCTCCATCCCTTACATATGTAGACTTGTTATACCACTTTTTAACCTACAAAAATCATCCAAAACCTAAAATGTTAGATACAATGAATGAATATTATGAAACTAAATGAACATTGTGGAACCACTTTTAAACCTACAACAATCATCCACAACCTAAGATGTTACTCATATTAAACTTCCTTTTTTTATTTGAGAGAATAGGAAAAACTAGATAAGTAAAGGAATTGTACAAAATGTGTAGGGGCCAAGAGCCCACACAACACCATAAAATCAATTTCATCAATCTTTACAACATTGATTACTCTGCGATAGTAACACCCAATCTTTACAATAGATTATTTAATGAGTAACTGCACGAAGGCATTGCTTCATCAATCAAGCAACAAACACAAACAAAAATCTTGACATACATTTTTTAATCTCAACTCTATCAGGATGTTGAAGACATATCACAAAGGCAATTAGATTTGTGTTTCTAATCAATCCAAAACTACCATTTCAATGACAAGTGCACTTTTTTTTATAGTACTGTACATCCAATAATAGCCCATACAGTCTATCATCATCACTTGATATCAGGTATCAGAAAGTTACTAAGATATTATGAATCATATGAATCAAAAGCATGACTTCATTACATTTCTCAATGGCAGTTGTGCAAAGTCAAGCACTTCACAATTCTTCCCTTGAAATTTATGCAATCTTCTCTTGAACTTCAAGTTAAGAAACTTTCTATGAAGGCTACTCACATGTTTCCCAAAATCTGACACTTGGTCATCCTTCTTTGAACCTTAGTGGTGTTTGGACTCTTCTAGCTCCATTATCATTCTATTTAGTTCTCTATAATCATGGCATCATAGATCTCTGGCACATCTAGTACATCAGGGTCTAGCTAGTGCAAGTGTTGGGACGAGGAGCTATAACTTGTAGGAAAAACACCATTTTGAGATCCGAGAATTTGATGGAACTAACTTTGTTTTATGGAAGAATCAGATTAAAGATCTGCTGATTCAGAGGAGCCAATGGAAGCCAGTAAATGGAATGTCAAAAAGCCTACTAACATGGATAAATATGATTGGGATGATTTAGATGAGATGGCGAGGTCTAAAATTCAATTGCACCTGGCAGATAATGTTTAATTTATAGTATTGGATTGTGAAAGTGCAAAGGAGCTTTGGAAGAGTTTATGCAATACATATGAAAAAGAAACGACAACAAATAAAATGTATCTAATGAGAAAGTTATATTATCTTCGCATGAAGGACATAGATAGTGTTGCTGCTTATCTAAATGAGTTTGATGCTATATTCTCCTCATTACATGCTCAAAAAATGGACAAGGGTAATGAAATGAAAGTAGTCTTTTTGTTATGCACCTTGTCATCATCATAGGATACGTCTTGCCTAGCTATTACCAATAGTGTACCAAGTGGTGAATTGGTCTATGATGACATATGTGGAGCACGCTTGAGTGAGGGGATTAGTAGAAAATCTATGCTTGGCACTCAGAGCGGAGACGTACATAATGTTTGTGATTCTTACCAAGGAAATGATCAACAATGTGGTAGGAGCAAGAACAAGGAAAATAATGGTCAACCAAATAAGAGTAGAATTAAATTAGGAAAGAGGGATATCGAATGCCATTATTGTCATAAGAAAGGACACATGAAGAAAAAATGTTATGCATTAAAGAATGCTAAAGGTAAAGGAAAAAATATTGATGGGCACGTTAAATAGTTACCTGACCATCTACTTTGATTGTCAAGACTGAAGAAATTAATGCTATTTTCGATTATGCTGATGTGTTGAGACTTGATAGGATTGTGCCAAGTGAGGCTCTTATGGCTAATTCTTTGGGCCACACATGGCTACTAGATTCTAGTGCTTCTTTCCATGTGACACCACATAGAGAATGGTTCAATAATTATGAAGCAAAATCACTTGGTACTATGAGGCCTGGTGTCTCTTACCAGTGTGATGTTGTTCGGATTGGAGATGTGGTTGTGCAATTCATTGATGGTTCAAAATTCACTATGCATAATGCACATTATCTAACTGAGTTTCATGAAGTTTCATGTCAATTGGTCAAATTGATGACCACAGTTACAAGGTGGTTTTCTATGCCCATTCCTTTTGCATATCAAATGGCAATATTGTAAAGAGAGATGGTGGATGCAATCCGAAGATGAGTTGGTGCTGCTACAACGAGCTTCAAAAAAACATTGAGCTTCCTAAATCCACAAAAAAAGCACCCACATGTTTTGGAACAAGTATCTCAAAAGTTTGAGTCAAGACAGACTAGTTGCAAAATGAATAGCTCCCAAAACTTGCTATTTTTGTACATATACCTACTCAAAGAAATGAATAGTGCTATCAACCTGGTAGGGATTAGAAATATTACTTTTGGAAATAGCAATTAGACTTAGATAACTTACTATTCAAATAACTTCACCTAAAAGTGATGCTAAGAATTAGGAGAAATTCTCTCAGCTGATGGATTCATGGTTTTAGGTAGTTAGAGCCACAAATTTCCTTTTTACATCATGGATGACTTAAGCCATTCCTTCTTTCACAATTACAAGAGATAAAATATACTCTATAACAAGAGGTGTTCATATGTCTACACGTATAACTACAAATGAACATATATCAAATCATATCAAGCATGTAGGCTTGGATAAAATGCATCAAACAACTCCCCCTCAAGACTAACATGCTTGGCTCCAAATAAGTCTTCAATTGTCCTTGATTTCGTGCAAGCCAATAATCAACTTGAATCTACTCAATTTTGTACCATCAAGAGCTTTAGGCAACATGTCTGCACATTGCATATATGTAGAAACATAGGATAGTTGAATATCCTTTCTCATTAGCTTCTCCTTTACATAATGGTAGTGGACTTCAATATGCTTGGTTCTAGCATGGTATAACATATTAGCTGCAAGATGTAGTGATCTTGTGTTGTCACCAAAAATGCGAGGTGTTGAAGAAACAAGCCCAAGATCTGTATACAATGATTTTAACCACATGATTTCTTGATTTGAATTAGCCAAACCTCTATAAGTTGGTTGCTTCTTGGATGACCAAGAAATGATTTTTGAACCTGCAAATGATACTCGGATGTGCTTCTTCTATCATCTCTAGATTTGGCCCAATCCGCATCTAAGTAGGCCTTTAGTTCAATATCTGAAGGTAATGGATAAAACAAACCTTCATTCATGGTCCCCTTTAGGTACTTGAGGACTCTCTTGGCCACCTCCATATGTGGCCTTCTTGGCGTACACATAAACTGACTCAATATGCTAACACTATGGCATATATCCACCCTTGTGAGTGTTGCATAGTTCAAACTTCCAACCAACCTTTGATAGCTTGTGATGTCTTCAATCGACTTTCCTTCGTAAGCACTAAGCTTATGATTTTGCTCCATATGCATACTTGCACACTTGGTGCTTTCCATCTTGAACTTGATGAGCATGCCATGCACATACTTCCTTTGTGTGATGTATATACCTGTTCCTTCAAGATCATTCCCTGTGATAATAATAACATCAACATACACACATAGATAGATCACATCAGATCCATTCCTCTTTATGAACAAAGAGGTATCTGTCTTGCTAGCTTTGAATCCTTGGTCTTGCAAAGAAGTCACCAATCTGAAATTCCAAGCTCTTGAGGCTTGCTTCAATCCATACAAGTCTTTCTTTGATGTGCATACATAGTTAGGATGATGTGCATCCTCATATCCACGAGGTTGTGCCATATAGACTTCCTCAGAAATCCATCCATTTAAGAAAGCATTCTTTACATCAAGTTGATAGAGCTTCCAATTTCTAGATGCAACAAGACTAATGAGAACCCTAATTGTAGCCATTTTTGCAACAGGAGAGAAAGTATCCTCATAATCAATACCATGGGTTTGAGCAAACCCTTTAGCAACTAACCTTGCTTTATGTCAATTTGTACTTCCATCTGGATTCCTCTTGATTTTGTATATCCATCGAGATCCAATTACCTTCATAGATGGCTTGTTAGATACAAGCTCCCAAGTGTCATTCTCCTTCAAGGCTTCCATTTCTTCTTCCATTGCATCTCTCCAAGCTTTCTTGCTTTGTGCTTCTTCAAATGCGGTAGGTTCTTCATTGGTTGAATCCTTAGCAATGTAGATTGAGTGCTTGGTGACCAAAGAAGTATCATAATCGTACCTCCCTGATTTCTTCTTCTCCCTTGAAGACCTTGTAAGTGGTTGATGTGAGCTCTCAGGTCCATATGTAGCATCTTGCATCTTTGCTTTACCTTTTCTCTTCCATAGCTTTAGTCTTTCCAGGTCTTGGAAGTCAATCTTCGAATCACTTTCTTTAATTTGCTTTGGCTCCTTTGGTCGAAGTGATGGAAAATATTCATCCAAGTCATAAGGCAGCTTCACTTTCTTGTCATCATCAGACCATGACTTTTTCTCATAAAAAATTACATCTCTACTCACAAAAAATCCTTTATTAGTTGGATTGCACAATCTATATCCTTTTTGGTTTTGATCATAACCAATAAATATGCACCTCTTCCTTGGGATCCAATTTCCCTCTTACTTGAGAAGGAATGTGAGCATAGCCTAAGCATCCAAAGATTTTACAATGCTCTAGGGTAGGTCTTCTTCCATTCCACACTTCATATGGGGTGGTTCCATCTAGTGACTTAGATGGAAGTCTATTTATGAGATATGTGGCTGTAGACACAACCTCTACCCATAGGTAGTTTGGCAATCCCTTTTCATTGAGCATGGACCTTGCAACTTCAACAATAGCTGTATTTCTCTTCTCTGCTACATCATTGAGTTTGGGTGTATACCTTGTAGTGACTTCCCTTTAATGCCTCTTTCATGCAAGTAGGCACCAACTTGAGAAGAGAAGTATTCTTCTCCATCATCTGATCTGAGTCTTTTCAAAGTCCTACCTGTTTGGTTTTCAACAAGAGCAACAAACTTCTTAAAGCAATTAAAAACTTCAGCCTTGTTCTTCATGAAAAACAAAATGGTCCACCTGCTACAATCATCTATGAAAGACACATAATATCTTGAGCGTGATATAGATGGCTCCTTACTAGGACCCCACACATCCATGAGCACTAGATCCAAAAGATTTTGATACACATATCCCTTCTTATTGAAAGGTTGTCTATGAGCCTTGCCGAATTGACAAGCTTTAAACTTATGAATCATGTGTTTCCTTGTGATATTAGGCAAACCAAATACACTTTAGTCCCTACAAATTTGTTTGAGTGTCCTCTCACCAATGTGAGCAAGCCTTTTGTGCCATATCTCCAACTTTGTGAGAGTTTGAGATCCATAGCTAAATAAAGCTATGTTCTTTGTATCTTCCACTTCAAAAGTGAAAGGCCTTCTTGTCTTTTGTCCTTTGGCAATCCTTCTAAAGCCCTGCCTTGGGTCTTCAATATATGCTCCAAATCAGATTAATCTAACCTGCAATCCTTTTTCAACAATGTAGACAACACTTATTAAATTTTTGGTAATTGTAGGGACATACAAGAATTTGCTTAAGAGCTTCATATTCCCATCTGATGTCTTCACATTACCTATCTTCTCCACTGAGTGCTTCATATCATCTTCTATTTGAACTTCATGTTCGTTGTAAGGATCTTCCAAATAAAAAAGTAAAGTCACATTTCCTACTACATTGTTCAAGCATCCCGAATCAATGTAAAAGATGTGATCATCATCCTTAACCTTCTTCACTGATACATTCATAAACAATAATGAATCTTCTTCACTTTGGTCCTCTGCATAGTTATTGTAATCTCTTCTTCCTCTATGGCCACTTTGATAGTTGTTGTTGTTGTAATTGTTGTTGTAGTTTTTGTTGTAGCCTCCATTGTATTTGCCTCTATTTGATCCATAGACACCTCTATTCAAAACTCTTCCTCGTGAGTCCCTCAGGTTCCTAAAACATTCTTCAGTAGTATGATTAGATAAGACACATATATTGCAAGGTTGAGATGATTGGAATCTCCCTTTGCCTTGCTTTCCACCTCTATCTCTTCCTCTAGCTCTTCCTCTACCTACAAAGTTTGCTTGGAAAGAGCTACCTTCATCTTCATTCTTCTTATTCTTTGACTTTTCCCTGACCTTAGCTTTATTAGAGTATAAGGCAAAAGTTTTATTACCTCTTAAGGACTCACCACCTTTTCTAATCTTTGCTTCATGAGTGAAGAGTTGGCCATGAGTGTGTTGAGGTCGGGTACATGCATATCTATGTACAAATCCATGGCTGTTGTGAAGGAATCCCACTTGTCATCTGCTTTGATTCCATTTATGATTTGTCTAATGATTTGTTCCTCTTCAATTACCTCTCCAATGCTTCCAAGTTGTTATGAAATCTCCTTCATCTTTGTGACATAATCATTCACGCTTTGCTTGGGGCTTTTCTTCATTGTTGTGAACTCCATCCACAATTGGTTCTTCCTTGTGTTGGAGGAGAAGAAAGAAGCAAGTGCATTCCAAGTCTCTCTTGATGTCTTGCATCCCTTGACATGATGTAAAAGAATATAGGACCTTGCAAGTTCATCCTTTGAACACCAATTTTAAAGTCTTTCCTCTTCGCCATGTGATGGTTGACCTTTGTTCCTCATGGTTGGCATAGCTTCATCTCCTGATGTGTATCCAAATAGATTCCTCCCTTGAAGATAAGCCTTCATCCTTAGAGACCATGCTGGGTAGTTGTTTCTATCCAATTTTTCAATTGTTGATGGAAATCCATCTCCCATGTTGATTGACTATGCTTTGATACCATTGTAAAGAGAGATGGTGGAGGTAATCTGAAGATGAGTTGGTGCTGCTACAACCACCTTCACATCAGACAACTGAGACTTCAGAGTTGGTTAGTATACCCTTTGAGCTTCCTAAATCCACCAAAAAAAAGAACGCAAATGTTCTGTAACAAGTATCTCAAAAGTTTGAGTCAAGATAGACTAGTTGCAAAATGACTAGCTCCCAAAACTTGCTATTTTTGTACATACACTTGCTGAAAAAATGAACAGTGCTCTCAACTTGGTAGGAATTAGAAAATTTCCTTTTGGAAATAGAAACTAGACGTAAACCTCTTGCTAATCCAAGTTAAAACACTTCAATTGATCAACGGAGCACTAAGAAAAAGATTTAGCGAAACCTAGAACACTCCCACCATTTTCAAGACTCTGTAGAGATTCAACTAGTGAGCAAAAAAACATAGATTTGTCACAAATGGTAAATTCAATAACCATAGAATTTTTAAAGCATAATATAGACTTAGGGAGGAATCCAATGCACTTTAAAACTCTAAACAAGGTTATGTATAGCCCGCGATATGAGCTTCTGAAGTTACTATTCTGAGTGAGTATAGTAGAAAATAAAATAGAGAAGAAGTAAATTATGAATGTGAAGATTCACATAGGATTACAACCACATTGGCAATGAATAATTGCACAATGGGAGTGGAATGATAGAGCTATGGAGTAAGCTCTTCAATCTCTACAAATGAACATGAAGTGGGCGCAAATCAAGCTCTCTAATGGCGACTTCCTTCTTGCTCTTTTTATAGCTACTTTTGGAGGTAGTTTTGAATTTGAATTCAAATAACTTCACCTAAAAGTGATGCTAAGAATTAGGAGATATTCTCTCAGTTGATGGATTCGTGGTTTTAGGTAGTTAGGGCCACAAATTTCCTTTTCACATCATGGATGACTTAAGCCATTCTTTCTTTCACAATTACAAGAGATAAAATATACTCTTTTATAAGAGGTGTTCATATGTCTACACATATGACTACGAATGGACATATCTCAAATCATATCAAACATGTGGGCTTGGGTAAAATGCACCAAAAGATATGGTAATTGCAAAAGGATGAAAAGTTGGCTCACTTTATCCCTTATTTGTATCAAAGAAAGAACTTTTGTTAGTTGTTACGGAACAGCCTATGACTTCTATTTGGCATGGTTGTTTGGGCCATATATCTTTTTAGTGGAATGGAAAATCTTTCTCATTCTTTCTACTTATCTATGTTATCTTTCTTTGATTTTTCATTTTTTGACCATTATCAATATGGAAAGCAAACTAGGAGTGTGCATAGAATATTTGATGGTTAGTTGGAATGAGTGTTGCATGTTGGCCACATGGCGATGCTAGATGATTCCACAACACTGCTATTTTAGATACAAGAGGATATAAATGGATGGGAGGAGAGTGGCACACACATCATTTTGCATGTCTTCTTTGAGGAAAGCCTCACACTTGGTATCAGAGCCTATTGGAGTGCTTCCCAACAGAAAAGACAATAGCACAGCAGTATTGAGGTCGGAATTGTAGAGCAATGGTGACAAAAAATTGTTACTAGACTTCAAGAGTGCAGCCAGTCTCTGGATAGAGCTTTGAGAGCTCCTTTAATGCTGAAAGAAAGAGATCATGTCTTCGCAAAATTGGACTTCATAGTGTATTTGAAGTGCTATCAGAAATAAACCACCGAGAAAATATGTTGCCTATATGATCATGATGGCAATGGAAGCTATCTACAACGATTTATGCATGTCATTCCTTGCGTAGGGAACTAAGGAGTAGTCTATGTACACGCTTCTCTCAGCATCAACAATGGAGTTGTGTAGCACAACACATATGGTGATCCATAGTCAATAGCATGTCAAAACCATGCAAATCTCCTAGTTGACAAAGAGCAAAAATCTGCATATGATGATTGGAAAATTGAACGTTGGAGTCGTCTTCGATCAGAGATTGTTGCAGACATAAAACGTGAATGAAGAGCGCATAGATTGATTCATCATATTCTCCTTGCATATTGCATGCACATCGCTATTCAAAGGATGAATTCTATTTGCGTTTGGTTGTCTCTTCAATTTGCCTTGTATGATGTGCATCAAAAATTCCATAATTGGTGCTGACTGTTCGAAGACGAAGATTTGCATCGGATATCACCCATTAATCTCCTCTAATATGTCCGCGAGTGGAGCCTCTGGAAATCGACCGTTCCTTGCCTGATCATGTGCATCCTCTTCCTCTCTGATCCTCCCCACCAAAACGTGCACCAACTACCCCTTTCTCGCTGATCGGGGAGGTGTAGTAAGCTATCACCAAGGTATTGTGGACCTTGGAAGATACTAAAGAAGTTGAGTGATGTTGCATACCGATTAGAGCTTCCTCCAGATTGCAGAGTCTATCCAGTGTTTCATGTCAGTAAACTCAGAAAGTATATATCTAGGGAGGATAATCTAATAGAGGGTATTGTTTCTTTGCAGGAAACCGATAGAGAAGATCATTCTCCAGACATAATAATAGATAGGAGACAGAAACGGTTAAGGAATAATGTTATCCAAGATTATCTAGTAGCCTAGAGAGGATTACCACTTACGAATTCTACTTGGGAATCAGCAGCTCTGGTTCGCAAGTACTTTCCCTCATTGATCATTGAGGACAATGATCTTTAGAAGGGGGAGAGAGTGTCAGACATTGGTCTATAGAGACCATTCTATGTGTGTGTGGGACGAGGGCTAGTTAGCCAAGGTCCTAAGCTCAAGGGTATATCCTAAGGTATTTGATGGTTAGTGGGAATGAGTGTTGCATGCTAGCCACATGGTGATGCTAGATCATTCTAGATCAGTGCTATTTTAGATACAAGAGGATATAAATGGATGGGAGGAAAGTGGCACACACATCATTTTGCATGTCTTCTTTGAGGAATGCCTCATAGTTTTAGCAATACCAACTCACTTTCTTGAGGTATCCATCCATCTCTTCCAATAGTGGTATCAGAGCAAGTTGAGGTAAAATGCGAGATGGTTTCCCTTCTTTCCTTGATAAATTGGATAGGAATAACTTTCTAGCATGGTCCTTGAGGATGAAGACCTATCTACAACGAAGGAGTCTCTATGGATACATATCAGGATATGGAGAGATGCCCATATTCAGAAGCAAAGGTCAGCCTACAAGAGAGGAGCTAGAAAGACTCAACTCATGGTGTGCCAAAGATGCTTTAGCAAGGTCATATCTACGTAACTCTATTTCTGAATTCCTTCTTCCTCACATTAGGAATTGTAAAACTTCCCAAGAGACTTGGAATACATTATCTTCATATTTTTCTTCCAACACAAGACCTAGAAAAAATCAATTATGGATTGAGTTTAGTATTCAAAGGAAGCAACTCAAGTAGAATGTTTCAGAGTATGTGAACAAAGTATAGGATGTGGGATTGAAAAGCATAGGAGAGGAGATTGAAGAAGAGCAAATAGTGAGACAGATAATATTTGGCTTGGAAGATATCATGAAGACTCTACATGCATGAAGAATTATAGGAACACATGCTAGTGATTACTTACCACTTTACCATTGTAAAAGTCAATTTGACTTCGAATCTTTTGTAATCACCTACCTAAGTGATTTGTGGAAAAAGTAGCTTACTTGATTGAGAGAATATCTCCAAACTTTCATAAGCTTAATCATAGGGAGCCAAGAATTTGAATTTGAATTCAAATTCTTAGTCATCACATATAAAAGTGATCAAGAAAAGTTGCGGTTAGAGAGACATCACTCCCGAGCTTCATTCTACTGTCATTGAGTGTGTGTGAGGACTACTCCATAGCCTACACCTCTCTACACCATTAGGCAATGCTAGTCATGCCAATGGTATTGTACACAAGTGTTAATTTATAGATACATTTCATCATTTATCTCTGTGCTCACTGATTGTCTACTCCAAAGTCTGTCTACTTGTCAAGGGCATATCTCAGCGAATACTCCACCAAATTCAGTGATTCAAAGCTTGTTGGATTCAGCTAAAAGTTTTTTACATGCTGACAAATTTTGAAGTGATTTAATTCCGCCAATTCAGAGAAATCGTCGTCGAGGTGCTCATTGGTCTATCTCTGCTACAGTCCCAAAAAGTCAAGGGTATAACTAATTTTGCTAAATCAATTTCTTTGAGTATATTTTGTTATTTTACATCATTCTACTTGAAAATGGTATCTTACTAAGTTAATTGAATACCCCTAGAAGGAATTTTATCAATTGCTACTGTGCTGATCACACTGAGCAAAACATTGAGCAGGTGTCAAGACCAAAATAGAAGGTTTTCTTGACTTTGTGACTTCCAAAGTTATCTGTTTTGATTCAATCATTACACACTTCATTTCCAAAGGACATAGGCCATTTCTTGGTGTCATTGGAAAGCTAAGGGAGTCAAATAATCAAGTCTGAAGCTAAAGAGGGCTGGTACAAAGCAGGTTTTAGCAGTACCTACTCAATCTCTTGGATCATCCATCCCTCTTTCCCAACAGTGGTATCAGAGCAAATAAGGTAAAATGGGAGATGGTTTTCCTTCATTTATTGACAAATTGGACAAGAACAATTATCAAGCTTGGTCTCTAAGGATGAAGACCTACTTACAAGGAAGGAGTCTATATGGATACATCTCAGGAGATGAGGAATTGCCCTCATTCAAAGCAAGAGGTTTGCCAACCAAGGAGGAGTAAGAAAAACTCAACACATGGTGTGCAAGGGATGCATTGGCAAGGTCTTATCTACTCAACTCTATATCTGACTTTCTTTTACCTCATATGAGAAATTGTAAAACTTCCCAAGAGACTTGGGAAACCTTGTCATCATATTTTTCTTCCAATACAAGGGCTAGGAAAAATCAGTTGTGGATTGAATTCACAAAACTAAGGAAGCAACCTAAGCAAGCTGTTTCAGAATTTGTGACCAAGATCAAAGTTGTTGCAGATCAGTTAGCAAGCATAGGAGAGGAGATTGAAGAAGAAAAAATTGTAAGGCAGGTAATCAATGGAATCAAGGCTGATGACAAGTGGGAAAGCTTCACCACTGCAATGGATCTCTACATGGACATGCACACTCCAGATCTCACAACTCTCATGGGTCAACTATTTACACATGAAGCAAAGCTCACAAAGAGTGGATATACATCCAAAGGTAACAACTCTTCTGCCCTATACACTGATAAGAAATCTAAGGATAAAGGCAAGAGTAAGAAGGTGGAAGATGAAGGCTCTACCTCCCAAGCCAACTATGCAGGGAGAGGTAGATCTTCAAGAAGAAGGGGCAGAGGAGGTAAGCAAGGTAGGGTGAGACCCTATAATTCATCACCATGTAACATTTGTGGTTTATCAAATCACACCACAGATGAGTGTTACAGGAATTACAAAAATCAGAGAGGAAGAGGTTACCAAAGAGGTGGATACTCACAGTCTAGAGGAAGGTTCAACCAACACCAAGGCCACAACAACAATTATAACAACAACTACAACAACAATTACAATGGCAACTATCAAGGAGGATTCAGAAAACAGAAAGGACTACAACAACTACACTGAGGAGCAGGATGACTCTCTCTTGAACATGAAGGTGACTTCAAAGTCAGGTACAAATGATCACTTATTTTATATTGATTCAGGGTGTTCAAATCATGTGGCTGGTAATGTTGCACTACTCTCTGATCTTGAGGAACCAAAAGGTAAACACCAAGTCCAAATAGGTGATGATACAAAGCATTCTGTAGTTAAAGTTGAAAATGTGAAAACTTGTGATGGTAATCAGAATTTGTTGAACAGAGTACTTTATGTACCTACAATTACAAAGAACTTAATGAGTGTTGGTTAGATTGTAGAGAAAGGGTTGCAGGTCAGATTCAATTAGTATGGAGCATTTGTGGAGGACCCAAGACATGGATTCAAAAGGATAGCTAAAGGAGAAAAATCAGGTAGACTTTTCACTTTTGAGTTGGAAGATACAAAGAACATTGCATTATACAGTTATAAAGATCAAACACTTTTAGAGCTTGAGATTTGGCACAAGAGATTAGGGCACATAGGAGAAAGGACCTTGAAGCAGATGTGCAGGGACCAATGTGTGCTTGGGATACCTAATGTATCCAAGCAACATATGATTTACAAGTGTGGTGCTTGTCAATTTGGTAAGTCTCACAGGTTACCCTTCTCAAGGAAAGGATATATGCATGAAGAATATCTAGAGCTTGTACACACAGATGTATGGGGACCTAGCAAAGACCCCTCAGTCTCAGGTTCAAGGTACTATGTGTCTTTTATTGATGATTATAGCAGATGGACTATATTATACTTTATGAAGCACAAGGATGAGGTATCTAATTGTTTTAAGAAATATCTTGCATTAGTTGAAAATCAGATAGGAAGGAATTTGAAGAGGCTAAGGTCAGATGGAGGAGGTGAGTACTTCTCTAATGAATTTGAGGACTTCTTGCCGGACAGAGGCATCAAAAGCGAGATAACCACAAGGTATTCTCTTGAACAGAATGGGGTAGCTGAAAGAAGAAATAGGTTAATTGTTGAGACAACTAGATCTATGCTTAATGAGAAGAAATTACCTAACTATCTATGGGCAGAGAGTGTTTCTACTGCCACCTATCTCATAAATAGGTTACCATCAAAATCACTTGATGGTATGACACCATATGAAGCATGGCATGGTAAGAGACCATCATTGGATCACTGCAAAATTTTTGGGTGTGTAGCATATGTACACATTCCTTCACAGGTAAGATGAAAGCTAGATCCAAAGGCTGAAAAATGTATTTTCATTGGATATGATTTAAATAAAAAAGGTTACAGGTTTTATAACCCTACCAATAAGGGATTTATGGTAAGCAGAGATGTGATCTTTGATGAGAATGATTCTTGGTATGAGAATGAATGCAGGAAGGTCAAATTACCCTATGATTTGGAAGAAGAATTTCCAAAACTTACAAAGGAGGAACCTACTCAGGATGGAGAGTCAAGTTCAGATGATGAAGATACAATCAACCTTGAAGTGTTCAAGGCATGGAAGTCCAAAGGCAAAATGAAGATGAAGAAGCTTGAAGACATACAGAATCTTCAACTCAATCAATCAAGAGATCTCAGAGAGAAAGCAAAAAACCTATCAGATATGGGTATGATACATCTCTTGTTACTAAACATTCAGTTTATCTTGCAAAGGATTTGCTAAATGAAGAACCAGGATCATATGAAGAAGCAATCACCAAATCAGAATGGAAAGAAGCTATGGATGAGGAGATTGAAGCACTCAAGGAGAGTGATACATGGGAGTTAGTACCCAAGAAGGACTCCATGAAGGTAATAGGATCCAGATGGATCTATAAATTGAAAAGAAATTCTGATGGCACAATTAACAGGTACAAGGCCAGATTGGTAGCCAAGGGTTTTGCACAAACCCAAGGCATTGACTATGAAGAGACATTTTCTCCTGTGGCCAAGGTGCCAACAATCAGAGTGTTGGTTAGTGTGGCTGCATCAAAGAATTGGAACATGTACCAATTGGATGTCAAGAATGCTTTCTTGAATGGATGGATTTTAGAAGAAGTTTATATGTCACAACCTCGTGGCTATGAAGACCCTAAGAAGGTAACTTATGTTTCCAAATTAAAGACGGCTTTATATGGATTGAAGCAGGCACGTAGGGCATGGAATTACAGGCTAACTACATACCTCCAAGACCAAGTTTTTGTCATGAGTAAGGCTGATACTTCTCTGTTCATTAAGAGAAGCAATTCAGAGGTAATCTATCTTTGTGTTTATGTTGATGACATCATCATTACAGGCAATGATGTCAATGGAATCAGAAACATCAAAAGCCAGATGATGAAGGAATTCAAGATCAATGATCTTGGATTATTGAAGTATTTTTTGGGACTAGAATTAGTTTACACTAATTAAGGAATGTACATTACTCAGAAGAAGTATGTGCAAGATATGTTGAAAAAATTCCAATTGCAGGATGCTAAAGCAGCAAGCACTTCAACGGAGGTGAACCTAAAGCTAAGTGCCCATGAAGGTGATGAAGTCGAAGACATTAGGTTATCAAAGTATGGTGGGTAACTTAACTATGCTACTCTAGCCAGAATTGATATTGCATATGGAGTTAGTGTGCTAAGTCAATTCATGCACAAACCAAGGATACCTCACTTAGAGGCTGCAAAGAGAATCTTAAAGTATCTCAAGGGTACACAGAACCATGGTTTGTACTTTCCTTACACTTCAGATATTGATATAAAAGTTTATTCAGATGCAGATTGGGCAGGATGCAAGGATGATAGGAGAAGCACTTCAGGATACATTTCTTTTGCAGGTGACAAACCAATTTCATGGTCTGCAAAGAAGCAACCAACTGTTGCATTGTCTTCTACAGAAGCAGAATATAGAGGGCTAGCTAATGCCACTCAAGAAGCAATTTGGATTAAGCTTTTGTATACAGAATTGGGCTTATATACTAGGCCTCCAATCATCTTTGGAGACAATACAAGTTCTCTTCACCTTGCAGCTAATCCTATCTATCATGCCAGAACAAAACACATAGAAGTTCATTATCATTATGTGAGGGAGAAGTTGCTAAGCAAGGACATTCAGCCGACTTATGTGTCAACCAACATGCAATGTGCAGATTTGCTAACTAAAGCTTTGGATGGGACCAAACTTTGCAGGTTCAAATCTATGATTGGATTGCAGGATATAATTGAAGAATGAGGATGAAGACTTAAGCCAAAATGTTTGGCTTGAGGGGGAGCTATTGGTGTAAATCACAAGCCTACACTTTTGGCTTGGAAGATATCATGAAGAATCCACATGCATGAAGAATTATAGGAACACATGCTAGTGATTACTTACCACTTTACCATTGTAAAAGTCAATTTGACTTGGAATCTTTTGTAATCACCTACCTAAGTGATTTATGGAAAAAGTAGCTAACTTGATTGAGAGAATATCTCCAAACTTTTAGAAGCTTAATCATAGGGAGCCAAGAATTTGAATTTGAATTCAAATTCTTAGTCATCACATATAAAAGTGATCAAGAAAAGTTGCGGTTAGAGAGACATCACTCTCGAGCTTCATTCTACTGTCATTGAGTGTGTGTGAGGACTACTCCATATCCTACACCTCTCTGCACCATTAGGCAATGCTAGCCATGCCAATGGGATTGTACACAAGTGTTAATTTATAGATACATTTACATCATTTATCTCTGTGCTCACTGATTGTCTACTCCAAAGTCTGTCTACTTGTCAAGAGCATATCTCAGCCAATACTCCACCAAATTCAGTGATTCAAAGCTTGTTGGATTCAGCCCAAAGTCTTCCACATGGTGACAAAGTTTGAAGTGATCTCATTCAGTCAAATCAGAGAAATCGTCGTCGAGGTGCTCATTGGTCTATCTCTGCTACAGTCCTAAAAAGTCGGGGGTATAACTAATTTTGCTAAATCAATTTCTCTGAGTATAGTTTGTCATTTTACATCATTCTACTTGCAAATGGTAGCTTACTAAGTTAACGGAATACCCCTAGAAGGAATTTTATCAATTGCTACTGTGCTGGTCACACTGAGCAAAACATTGAGCAGGTGTCAAGACCAAAATAGAAGGTTTTCTTGACTTTGTGACTTCCAAAGTTATCTGTTTTGATTCAATCATTACACACTTAATTTCCAAAGGACATAGGCCATTTCTTGGTGTCATTGGAAAGCTAAGGGAGTCTACTAATCAATTCTGAAGCTAAAGAGGGCTGGTACAAAGCAGGTTTTACCAGTACCTACTCAACCTCTTGGATCATCCATCCATCTTTCCCAACAAAACTATAGATCAAGGATGAAGTTTTATGACTAACTCCACTCTTAGAAAACGTTGTGATGAAGACTTCTAGAAATTGGTTGATATCCCTTAGTAAACCTTGATGCAACTCTTTGAACCATGTCAAGGCTGTATTCTTTAGGATTTAAAAAAACATCATTGTATTGAACGAACAAATCATGGACTTGTTTTTCTCTTAGTACTTGTCTAAACTCTCTTTCATGGTCATAAGGGTCTCCAATGCCATCAAACTAGTTCTTCATTAGCTTTGCCAGCTCGCTGGGTCTCAATATCTTGGGATGTTCTCTAATTCTAAGTTGAGGGAGCTCATCCATGCCTCTCTGATGCCCAGGTCTTCTCGATCTCTCTTGACCGGCTCTATGTGTCTCCAATCCTAATGTTTCTCTTCTAGAAGGACTCACAAAACTCACATGTCATCCCTCTCTAGTTTTCTCTTTTTGAATACATGACATATGAGAAGATCCAGCTCCATGTTGACCATGAGACTCATGGGATCTCTATGGAGGGGAAAAATGTTCACTCTTCCAAGTGTAGGAGTGTCTACCATGTTCCATTACCACAAATATCCTCTCATAAGAGCTATCTTAATAGATTACCTTTCTAGGGATGTTAGGGTCCTTGAACTCAGAAAGTATTAGTCTATCTATCTCACTCCATTTATCTGCCTTGAATCTCTAGAATGATTCATCAATATCCCTATTCAAGAAACTCTTATTGTCCTCATGTATCCACTCTGGTGTGATTATCCTTGATAGGATTGACTTACCACAAGGTAATCTATGCTCTTTTCTCATGTTCTCCTCGTCCAAGTCTCCTATTTTGGACTCATGGATGATGATGTCAAACTCGTCAGTCTTATCTAGTAATATTGTAACCATGTACATGGTTCCTTGCTTATATATGTAGGATCCTTTAATCCCAAAGGGTTGATAAGAGTTTCTGTATTGGACCACTGATGGCCTCCAACCATTGTCATAGATGTATTACCTTAGTGCTTGGTTCATATGTATGCAAACCAAGTCTTATAGGGACCTTCACGGGTGTGTACAGAAGCTAGCTATGAACTACTTGAGATTCTTTCCATTTTGGAATCACTCTTTTTTTAGCTCAACATGTAAGGATATTCATTGAGTTGTTGAGCCCACATTATAGTTATGTGAGTGACACTAGCTTTAGATAACCTATCCCATCCTAGTTATCTACATGGCCTAAAGTTCATATGCTTTGATGGTTAGCCCAATGCACAAGTACAAGCTCATTGCAATGCTCTTTTGTAACAACCACTTGTTCATTTTACTTTCCTTTCGGTGTATTTTCTTGTTTATGCATTATAAGGAACATAGATTTTTCCATCATTAATGTTTCTCTTGATGAGATTAAATTCTTTTCAATTAGGTTTTTTCTCATCTTAGCTTAGTCTGTCCTTGAACTTGAGAATCTAATGGCTTTTGAACTTAATCATGCAAAATTCCAAAAATTTGGGCTAAAAATGGTCAAATTTCATAAACCCTGAACACTGTCTATCAAAATGGACAGGGTATATCTATCATGATGGAGAGAGTCTATCATGGGCTTGTCCCTCATGATGGACACGTCTCTCTTGATAGAGGAGTCTATTGTGATGTACAAAGTCTATCATGCCTTCTGTCTATCACGATGGACAAAGAAGCTAGTGGGCTATCTGTTCTGATGAACAATCAAACTATTGCGATGGACAAGCGTGTCCATCGCAATGGACACTATATGTAGTATGTTGTGCCTATTTTCTATCACCAACAAACAATGGATAGAGTCTATTGTGAGATCTATCTATCACAATGGATAGAATAAATGGGTATTTTCGCAACTTCTAGTGATTTATATTGTGCACATGGTCTATAGTGCTCTACTTGCATTCACAATAAACCCAAGTTTTTTGTCTAATATTGCAATAGACAGAGATTATCATCATGAGAGGTATGAAAAGTTCTATCATACCTTCTAATGTTGCTAATACTACAAGTGATGTGATTACCTGCCAAAAAGTTCACAAAAACACAAAAAGCACAATGCATTAGATCACTCTCTCTCAATCCCTCTCACAAAATGAAATGAGGGAAATTAAGTGGGAATGGGAATAAGACCAAGAATGCGGAATTTTGGAAAGATGGAGATGGAAATGGGGGGTGCATAGGGAAGGTGATTAAGAAAGTTAAAAATGAAGAAAAAGAGAATTAACTACATTTCCAATGTCAAATCACTATGTCTTACCATCACACACTCCTCCTCAAAGCTCATTCCCCGGAAATGGTGCCAAATATCATCTCATATGTTTTTCTTTGTTATAGTCATATTTCCTTCTAGTTTAGTGGAAGAGCAACCACTTCATAGTCTTACAGGAACTTTCAAAGCATTACATGCAGACATTGGGGCATTGGTGTTTCCAGATGTACCTCTTGCTAAACTCATTTGTGAAAGGATCTTCTTTTACACTCACAAGTACATTGTTACTTCTACAGATGGTGAATATGGAAGACTGGAAATTATCAAAGTTGATTCTCTTCTTAGTTTAGAGTGGCCAAAACCTGATTTTTGGACCATATCATCTTTCAAGCATAAGATGGTGATGGACATACATAACTCTTTGAAATTCACGTGAGTTTCTAGATCAATAGGTCTTCATTGGACTCTACCAATCCATTGCTTTGTTTTCATATTTCAAGGCATTCCTTTTGTAGAAACTCCTACAATGTTCCTATGTAAAGATATTACATACGAGGTAGTAGAAGGTTTGGTAGGGAAAAATTGGGGTTATGTAGAAGGATTGTCGAAAGGGGATAGATGTCGTTGTAGAATTGGTTACACAGGTATAGGGCTTGACTATTTAAAACATCACACCTCTTTGTACATTAGATTTTATTATGATCATTGGATGTGTAAACTAGGAGAGTGGATACCTTTGCAAAGCTCGGAGGGATCTTTAGCTTCATTTGAAATTAATGTGAAGTTACCAGACAATGATATGGAGGTGGTTTTAGTTAATCAACACTAGAACTTGGCCAACTTGAGAGAGCACTTACTTATCATGGGATATGATGATCTTCATGATTTCAAATTTCAAATATGAGCGAACAAGGTAAGAGTTGTATTCCATACATACATACATACATATATATATATATATATATATATATATATATATATATATATATATATATATATATATATATATATATATATATATATATATATATATATATATATATATATATATCTATCTTATTGTATCACTATTGTTCATGATTTCAAAATGTTTTACTCTTTTATGAATTGTCCACAGATTGGAAGAAAAATTCAAGGTTCTTGCATATTGGAGCATGGATGGAACTGAAATTTCATTGTCATAGCTCTTTTTTGTAAAGATAGTGCGAAACTTGTAAACAAACCTATTTTCACAATGAAAATATTTTCACATTTGCTTCAAGGATATTTTAGCCACATTCTACTTGTATCTGTACATTCTCAAGGTTTTTCTTGAAAGAGCATTCTTATTGTTTATTTTCTTTGATGTGATCTCAAATGTCAAAGTTTTCCTTTCCAAGACTCTTATGTTTTAATTTAAGGAAAAGTCACTTCTATGAGAAAGTGGGACCCATCACTTAAAAGTTCTAGAAAAGTTATAAATAGGAGTCCTCTCTCCTCATTTCTCACTTTTGCAACTACATTGAGTGATAGAGCAGTCAACATTTGCAAGCAATGTTTTCCACTTTTGTACCTACTAAGAGTGCACACCAGAAGTTTCTAGAATTTTTGGAGGATTCAGATTATAAAGGTCAACATGACCTATATGATCTTCTCTCCAAGGTTCCTGACCTCCATGGAATCGTGCAAATGAATGTCGATGCTTTGGAGGAGCTACTTCAGTATATGCAAGTTCATATATTGCATTTCTCCATCAAAATACCACCATATGATGGAACATGGGTTCCATGTGACCTTCTCACCTACATTCACAAAGGTGATGAGGCATTTGCAAAACAATTGAAATGGTTCTAGGTAATTGGAGAGGAAGCAGGGCACCTTCTTGATGAAACTCTGCCACTTATAAGGAGATAGAATAGGAAACGCAAGATGGGTGCAAAATATCTATCATTCATTGCTGCCACAATTTTCTTTGTGAATGAGGAACCAGAACCAATTCCTCATGAGATCCCTCATCTTCTTATAGGTGGTTTTGTCGATGATAAAAAGGAACCACCTCAAGAACCCTATAGTTAAAAAATAAAAAAATACCTTAAAAAATTGCAAACAAGAGATTAGTGTGTAGCAAACCTTATGAATTATTCAGAAAATGCCATGAATGTATTAAATGACTTCACTTCCATGATGAACCCTGTCGTGTTCTTGTAGCCCGCCATTGAGCATGACGTAAAGGTCCCAATGATGACTTCTATTTTTCACTAGCTAAGTTGTGTTGATTAATTCTTGCAAATTATGCAACTTTCGACTCCTTGGCTCGTTCCATTGCACATGTCCTTGAAAATGCAGTACGATCAAACCAATTAAACATCTCTTCCATATAGTTTGATTGCATTGCACCACCACCATGTCATGTGTTCTTGAACTAAACACCTCTAGCCTTGTAATGTGACTTCTCCATTCATTGTGTACTAAAAATCTCCAAGGAACCATATCGATGCATAAAAAATGCTCCATGTGCAAATAAAATATGCCGAAATGATATAAGTACATATAACACACTCTTATCAACAAGAAAATTGAAAAAAAAGAAAACTTACAATGTAATGTGTAATATTGCTCTCTCCCCAAGCTAGGATGAAACACTTTGCAAACTCCATTAATGTAACTTGAAAGAACTGACGATCATTTTTGTTGGAGCTATTAAGACTCATTAAGCCTACCAACTTATCTAAGCATGACCAAACCTTCTTTCGGCTATTACTAAGGTCAATTTGAGAATCATAATCAGTGGTGCTCATGCACAAGTCTTTCCATAGCTCCCCACATTCATTTTTCTTAGGGCTCATACCTCTTCTGCAAAATTTTCTTGCCTTCTTCCCTGTCATTGACACTTGTTGCAAACTATTTTTCCATTCACCAGGTTTTTTGACAATTAGAGTTACATTAGCACCATGACAACCAATCGAATTAAGCAAGTCTTACAATGTTTTGATGGCTTGTACAAATTTATCAATTGGCTTAAGGGAAAATGCATATTCTATGTGGAGCTTCAATAATCTATCAAATATTCTCATGACGGCATGCAATGTGCAAAAGTGAACATTAACTAAGGGAAATCAAATAATGGGATTCCAATCTTTATCTAATGTTTCACGGTTAGGTATTTCTAACATTGGACACCTTAAAAAAGGTCTATCCTATTCCGTGGAAGTAGGTGCATCTATGTAATCATCTAAGCTAGATAGTCTTTTTTGGTGTCCCTTTGTTACTTTATAGCCTCATGTACAAAATGGACATGGATAACAAGCAGATGCACCTTGCTTGCAACCTAAAATGCATTTGATAGTTTCTAAATCCCCACCCAAGTGCCAATCTATCTCAAAATCACCTAAGTTTTCTATGTTGAGCTTTGCAACATGAATTTGAGAAACTATTACCTTAGTGATCCATGGGGTCCTACTAAAAATCCATGAAAGAACATCATGTTGAGAAAGATGGATGGATCCTCCAGAAGATTAAGTAGGTGCTGCTAATCCTGCTTTGCATCAGCCCTCAGTGACTCGAGATATGATTAGTAGACTCCCTTAGCTTCCAAATGATACCAAGAAATGCTATATGTACTTTGGAAAAGGTTTGAGTCAGGACTTGATCAAAACAGATGAGTTTGTGAATCACAAAGCTAGAAAACTTTCTATTTTGGTGTTGATACCTGCTCAGTCTCTCACTCAGTATGACCAGTATACTTACAATTGGCAAAATTCCTTCTAGAGGTATTCTATTAGATTAGTAAGCTACCATTTGCAAGTGGAATCATTCAAAATGATAAACTATGCTAGGAGAAATAACTCTAGCAAATTTATGGACACCCCCGACTTTTTAGGAAGTATGCAGACAAATACCAGTGAGCACTTCGATGGCGATTTCTTGAGATTGGCTGAACTAAGTTGCTTCAAACTTTGTATGCTTGTAGTATGCTTTGATTTGGATCCACCAAGCTTTGAATCACTTGATTTGGTGAATTAGGCACTGAGATATGCCTCTCTGAAGTTGGCAGACTTGAAGTGGTACACTCAGAGAACACAGAGTTGATGAATGTGAATATATCTATTAATTGACATAATTGTACAATCTCATTAGCATGATAACCATAGCTAGATGAGGTAATGAGGTGTGGGCTAAGATATAGCACTCATACACACTCAGATACAATGATAGATGTCTCGGGAAGTGAGCTAGAATGAGCTAAGCTACCCGCGACTTTTGATTTGCATCTTTTATAGAGTTGAGTTGAATATTCAAGTTTGAATTCAAATTCAAACTCCTAGAATCTTTCACCTAAAAGGTAATGAGATATTCTCTCAATCAACCAACAACTTTTTCCACGACTCTAATTAAGTAGGTGTGTACATAAGAAATGCCAAGTCTTTTAGACTTTTACAAAGAGTAAAATGGTAAGAACTTATAAGCATAAGTTCCTATGGTCGTTCCTTCAAGTGGTGTCTTCAAGAAGTAATCCAAGCCAAATTGTGAAGGCTTGAATTGCACCAACAGCTCCCCCTCAAGCCAAGCACTTTGGCTTAAGTCTTCATCTTCAATCTTCAATCACATCCTATAATCCAATCATGGATTTGAATCTGCATAATTTGTTTCCATCCAAAGCTTTAGTGAGTAAATCTGCACATTGCATATTAGTAGAAACATAGGTCAACTGAATGTCCTTGCTTAGCAACTTCTCTCTCACATAGTGGTAATGAACCTCTATGTGTTTTGTCCTAGCATGATATATTGGATTAGCTGCAAGGTGGAGAGAGCTTGTGTTGTATCCAAAGATAATTGGGGGCCTAGTGTATAGGCCTAGCTCTGTATACAAAAGCTTTAACCAAATAGCTTCTTGAGTGGCATTGGCTAGTCCTCTATACTCTGCTTCAGTGGATGACAATGCCACTATTGGTTGCTTCTTGGCTGACAAAGAAATAGGTTTATCACCTACAAAAGACAAGTATCCTGATGTGCTCCTTCTATCATCCTTGCATCCTGCCCAATCTGCATCTGAATACACTTTAATGTCAATATCTGATGTATAAGGAAAGTACAAACCATGGTTCTGAGTTCCTTTTAGATACTTCAAGATCTTCTTTGCAGCCTCTAGGTGAGGTACCCTTGGTTTGTGCATGAATTGACTTAGCACACTAACTCCATATGCTATGTCAATTCTGGTCAAGGTAGCATAATTCAAACTACCTACCATACTTTGATATCCTGTAATGTCTTGGACTTCATCCCCTTCATGAGCACTTAGCTTTAGGTTGACCTCCATTGGAGTACTTGAGACTTTAGCATCCTGCAGGTTAAACTTCTTCAACATGTCTTGTACATACTTCTTCTGAGTGATATATATACCTGAATTAGTATAAACCAATTCAAGACCTAAGAAGTACTTTAATAATCCAAGATCATTTATCTTGAATTCTTTCATCATCTGTCCTTTGATATTTTTGATTCCATTGACATCATTACCTGTAATGATGATGTCATCAACATAAACACACAAGTAGATTACCTCTGTACTACTCCTCTTTATGAATAGAGAATTGTCTGCTTTGCTCATCACAAATCCTTGGTCTTGGAGGTATGTAGTCAACTTGTAGTTCCATGCTCTAGGTGCCTGCTTTAATCCATATAGAGCCTTCTTCAATTTACAAACATAATTTACCTTCTTGGGATCTTCATAGCCAGGTGGTTGTGACATGTAGACTTCTTCAGATATCCATCCATTCAAGAAAGCATTCTTCACATCTAATTGGTACATGTTCCAATTCTTGGATGCAGCTACACTCACCAATAATCTGATTGTTGGTATCTTAGCCACAGGAGAAAATGTCTCCTCATAATCAATGCCTTGGGTTTGTGCAAAACCCTTGGCTACCAACCTAGCTTTGTACCTGTTGATTGTACCATCAGAGTTCCTCTTTAGTTTGTAGATCCATCTGGATCCTATCACCTTCATAGAGTCCTTCTTGGGTACCAAGTCCCATGTGTCACTCTCCTTGAGAGCTTCTATTTCTTCATCCATAGCTCCTTTCCATTCTGGTTTGGTGATTGCCTCTTCATATGAACCTGGTTCTTCACTTAACAAGTCCTTTGCAAGATAAATTGAATGCTTAGTAACAAGAGATGTATCATACCCATATCTGATAGGTCTTTTGCTTTCTCTCTAAGATCTTCTAATTGATTGAGTTGAGGATTCTGGAATATCCTCTAGCTGCTTCATCTTCATCTTTCCTTTGGACTTCCATGCCTTGAATTCTTCAAGATTGATTATGTCATCATCATCTGAACTTGAGTCTTCCTTCTGGATTGGTTCCTCCTTTGAGAGTTTTGGAAACTCCTCTTCCAAATCATAGGGTAGACTAACCTTCCTGCATTCATTCTCAAACCATGAGTCATTCTCATCAAAGATGACATCTCTGCTTACCTTGAACCCTTTACTGGTTGGGTTGTAGAATCTGTACCCTTTTTGATTCAAGTCATAACCAATGAAAATACATTTTTCTGCTTTAGGGTCTAGCTTTCCCCTTACCTGTGAGGGAATATGCACATATGCTACACAACCAAAGATTTTGCAATGATCCAATGATGGTCTCTTACCATGCCAAGCTTCATAAGGTGTCATTCCATCAAGTGACTTTGATGGCAACCTATTTATGAGATAGATGGCAGTAGATACACTCTCTGCCCAAAGATAATTTGGCAACTTCTTTTCATTAAGCATAGACCTAGCTGTTTCAACAATAAGCCTATTCCTTCTTTCAGCTACCCCATTTTGTTCAGGTGAGTACCTTGTGGTTATCTCCCTTTTGATGCCTCTTTCCTGCAAGAAGTCCTCAAACTCATTGGAGAAGTATTCACCTCCTCCATCTGACCTTAGCTTCTTCAATTTCCTTCCTGTTTGATTTTCAACTAGTGCAAGATATCTTTTGAAACAATTAAACACTTCATCCTTGTGCTTCATAAAGTATAACACAGTCCATCTGCTATAATCATCAATGAAAGACACATAGTACCTTGATCCTGAAATGGAGGGATCCTTGCTAGGTCCCCAAACATCTGTGTGCACCAAGTCTAGGTAGTCTTCATGCATAAAACCTTTCCTTGAGTAGGGCAACCTGTGAGACTTACCCAACTGACAAGCACCACACTTGTAAATCATGTGTTGCTTGGATACATAAGGTATCCCAAGCACACATTTATCCCTGCATATTTGCTTTAAGGTCCTTTCACCTATGTGACCTAACCTCTTGTGCCATATTTCTAATTCTAAAAGTGTTTGATCCTTGTAATTGTATAAAGCAATGTTTTTGGTGTCTTCTAGCTCAAAAGTAAATAATCTACCTGATTTTTCTCCCTTGGCTATCCTTTTGATTCCATGTCTTGGGTCCTCCACATATGCTCCATGTTGATTGAACCTGACTTGCAAACCTTTCTCCACAATCTGACCAACACTCATTAAGTTTTTGGTAATGGTTGGTACATAAAGTACCCTGCTCAATAGGTTCTGGTTACCATCACAAGTTTTTACATTTCCAATCTTTACTACAGAATGCTTAGTATCATCACCTGTCTATACTTGATGTTTGCCCTTGGGTTCCTCAAGATCAGAGAGTAGTGCCACATTGCCAGCTACATGATTAGAACACCCTGAATCAATATAAAACAAGTGATCATCATTGGTACCTGACTTGGAAGTCATATTCATGATCAATAGGGAGTCATCTTGCTCCTCTGTGTAGTTGTTGTAGTCTTTTCTATTCCTGAATCCTCCTTGGTAGTTACCATTATGGTTGTTGTTGTGATTGTTGTTGTAGTTATAGTTGTAGCCATTGTAGCCTTGTTGTTGGTTGAACCTTCCTCTGCCTTGAGAGTATCCACCTCTTTGATAGCCTCTTCCTCTCTGATTTTTGTAGTTTCTGTAGCACTCATCTGTGGTGTGGTTAGACAGTCCACAAATATTACATGGTGGTGAATTGTAGGGTCTCCCCCTACCTTGCTTACTTCCTGTGCCCCTGCCTCTTGAAGATCTACCTCTCCCTGCATAGTTGGCTTGGGAGGTAGAACCTTCATCCTCTTGCTTTTTACCTTTACCTTTGTCTTTAATATTTTTATCAGTATATCGGGTAGAAGGAGTGTTACCTTTAGATGTATCTCCAACCTTTGTGAACTTTGCTTCATGTGTGAATAGTTGGCCCATCAGAGTTGTGAGATCTGGGGTATGCATGTCCATGTAGAGATCCATTGTAGTGGTGAAGCTTTCCCACTTATCATCTACCTTTAGTCCATTGGTTACTTGCCTTACTATTTGTTCCTCTTCAATCTCCTCTCCTATGCTTGCTAATTGGTCTGCCACATCCTTGATCTTGGTCACAAATTCTGAGACTGATTGCTTTGGTTGCTTCCTAAGGGTTGTGAATTCAATCCACAATTGATTCTTCCTGGCCCTTGTATTAGATGAAAAGTATGATGACAAGGTTTCCCAAGTTTCTTGGGAAGTCTTACAATTCCTGATGTGAGGTAAAAGGAAATCAGATATAGAGTTAAGAAGATAAGACCTTGCCAATGCATCTTTTGCACACCATGTATTAAGCCTTTCTTGTTCTTCCTTGGTGGGTAGACCCCTTGCTTTGAATGAGGGCAATTCCTCATCTCCTGAGATGAATCCAAATAGACTTCTTCCTTGTAAATAGGTCTTCATCCTCAGAGACCAAGCTTGATAATTGTTCCTGTCCAATTTATCAATGAATGAAGGAAAACCATCTCCCATGTTACCTTATTTGCTCTAATACCACTGTTGAGAAAGATGGATGGATCCTCCAGAAGATTAAGTAGGTGGTGCTAATCCTGCTTTGCACCAGCCCTCACTGACTCCAGATATGATTAGTAGACTCCCTTATCTTCCAAATGATACCAAGAAATGCTATATGTACTTTGGAAAAGGTTTGAGTAAGGACTTGATCAAAACAGATGAGTTTGTGAATCACAAAGCTAGAAAACTTTCTATTTTGGTGTTGATACCTGCTCAGTCTTTCACTCAGAATGACCAGTATACTTACAATTGGCAAAATTCCTTCTAGAGGTATTCTATTAGCTTAGTAAGCTACCATTTGCAAGTGGAATCATTCAAAATGATAAACTATGCTAGGAGAAATAACTCTAGCAAATTTATGGACACCCCCGACTTTTTAGGAAGTATGCAGACAAATACCAGTGAGCACTTCGATGGCGATCTCTTGCGATTGGCTGAACCAAGTTGCTTCAAACTTTGTATGCTTGTAGTATGCTTTGATCTGGATCCACCAAGCTTTGAATCACTTGATTTGGTGAAGTAGGCACTGAGATATGCCTCTCTGAAGTTGGCAGACTTGAAGTGGTACACTCAGAGGACACAGAGTTGATGAATGTGAATATATCTATTAATTGACATAATTGTACAATCTCATTAGCATGATAACCATAGCTAGATGAGGTAATGAGGTGTGGGCTAAGATATAGCACTCATACACACTCAGATACAATGATAGATGTCTCGGGAAGTGAGCTAGAATGAGCTAAGCTACCCGCGACTTTTGATTTGCATCTTTTATAGAGTTGAGTTGAATCTTCAAGTTTGAATTCAAATTCAAACTCCTAGAATCTTTCACCTAAAAGGTAATGAGATATTCTCTCAATCAACCAACAACTTTTTCCACGACTCTAATCAAGTAGGTGTGTACATAAGAAATGCCAAGTCTTTTAGACTTTTACAAAGAGTAAAATGGTAAGAACTTATAAGCATAAGTTCCTATGGTCCTTCCTTCAAGTGGTGTCTTCAAGAAGTAATCCAAGCCAAATTGTGAAGGCTTGAATTGCACCAACACATCATTGGATTCTTTAGGTACTTCAATAGTACCTAACCACCATATATCTTTCTTCTTAAAAATAAAGAAGTAAGCTCGTATATATTTTTGCAAAAAGGATTTTCTTCAAGTAGAAGGAAAATACAAAAATGAAAAATAGAAGCATTTACTTCAGCAAGTAGTGGAGGCCAAAAGAGAATCATTCAAAAGAGAATCAAATCCAAAATCTGAACTGTGAGAGGAGTGGCTGTCCAAAGTAGTGGAGAAATGATGGAGAAGAGCTCTCAAAGTCATCATGAGAGTTTTTGGTCACTTGGCTATAAAAAAAGCAAGGGAGGACACTCAAGAATAGAGGAAGAAGGCATGGAAGCCCCCTTGTAGCTACTTCATTTTTTTTGAGTCATTTCGTTCAGTTCACTCTCATAGAGTATGTCTAGCCGCACACCCATTTTTGAGTAGTCTACTTGTGAGAGCCATATCTCTCAACATATGTATCCAATTTTAGTGTTTAGACATTCGTTGGAAAGCTTATATTGAGTACTTCCTCTGTCTAAAACAGTTTTATGAAATTCTTTATGATCTGTGAGTTATTTAGGTTTTAGTGAAGTCCAATTTTCAGCCTAACTGAGTGGATAGGTAGTCTGTTTTGAATCAAATAGTTGCCAACTCAAATCTACTCCAAATTTAGTGTTTGATATCTCATTTGAAAGCTCTAGGTGTCTAGTTTGAGTGACCAAAGTGTCAAGTTCATTGGATATTTCAGTTGCTACCAGTTTTCATTTGAAGGTTCTGCTGTTGGCAAGAGTCTTGATCCTGAGAAGGTCTTCTACACTTTCCGCTGCGATTAGGAGAGAAATTCTCCAACATTTGGTATCAGAGCCTTGGAGTTTGAAGAGGCAAAGCATTGGAACTGAACTGAAGCAAAGGGAAAGCTACAAATCAAGGGGGAGCTTCGTGAATTCAAGGGAGAGCGCTACAACATACTTGAGGTAAACTTCAATCTTGGAAGTTTTCAATGGCTGATTCAGGACAACAAGTTGAGAAGTTAGACAAAGACAATTTTCAGTCTTGGAGGTATAGAATGATAAATTACCTTAAAGGTAAAGGTTTATGGAGTTTAGTTAGTGGAGACAATCCACAACCGATAGACCTTGAAGATCCCAACATTACTCCAGCACAAAGGAGACAATTTGCTGATTGGGAAGAGAGGAATCGAAGGGTGATGTTCCTCATCTCACAAGTTATTTCTAACACTATGATTGGTCATGTGCAAAGCTTAGAAACAACCAAAGAAGTTTGGGAAGCATTGGAGAAGGTGTATGCTACCTCAACAAGGTCTCGGAGGATGCAACTCAAGAACGAGCTCAACAACATGAAGAAAAGCTCAAACCAAAGCATTAGTGAGTATACATTGAGGATTAAGGAGCTTCGAGATCAGCTAGCATCAGTTGGATGCAAGATAGAAGAGGAAGACATTGTCCAAACAACCCTCAATGGCTTGAGGAGTGAAGAAAAGTGGAAGCCCCTCATCACAAACATCCTTTATAGAGATCCTCTACCAACATTCGACGAGATTATACCAAATCTTGTGGCTGAAGAGGTTTCTCAACAAGGAGAAGGCAACAAAGGTAAGGACAACTATAGTCAAATGTTATATGCAGGAAGAGGTAGAGGAAGGAACTCAAGAGGAGGCTCGAGAGGAAGAGGAAGAAGCTACAACAACACAAATTTCAGCCAACACAACTCGGAGGACAACAAGGACAACTCAAATGACAACACACATGGAAGAGCTCGAGGAAGAAATAGGGGAAGAGGTCGAGGTTCATACAATCCTCATAAAGGTATAACATGCTATCATTGTGGTAAACTAGGAAATTATGCAAATGATTGTTAGCAAAAGAATGGAAGGCTGAATGGAGGCAACCAAAGGAGCCAAAATAACTATGCAAGTACATCAAGTGAAGGAGACAAGCAAACCATGCTTGCCATGAAGCATGACTACAACAACTCGAGAAGTGATGACCAAAAATGGTTCATAGATTCAGGTTGCAGCAATCATATGACATGCCAAGGAGATTTGTTCACAAAGCTACAAGCTCCAAGTGGAAAAGGATGTGTGGAGACCGGCCATGAAACTCAACACGCAATTGAGCATGTTGGAGATATCAAGCTTGGAGACAAGAAGGTATTGGCTGATGTTCTCCATGTTCCTACTATTGCAAAGAATTTGATTTCAGTAGGACAAATGATAGAGAAAGGATATCATGTTATCTTCAATGAAAAAGGCTCCTTTATAAAGAATCCAAAAGAAGGATTCAAGGTCATTGCTCAAGGAAGGAAAGAAGGAAGGATGTTCACTTTGGACATTCAACAACCGCATGGAAAGGTGATGTATATTCAGTTTGGAAACAAGAGGATAGCTGAAATCGATTTGTGGCACAAAACGTTTGGACATATCAACATTCCCAAGCTCAAGGACATGAGCAACCATGAAGTGGTAAGAGGTCTTCCAAGATTCAATGATGCCACACTACATGAGTTTTGTGAAGCATGCCAACTAGGAAAGCAAACTCGACAACCATTCAAGAAAAGCAACTATGTGGCAAGGAATGTCCTCGACTTGATACACACGGATGTATGGGGACCATCACAACAACCATCAATGGCTGGTAATAGATATTTTGTCACTTTTATTGATGATCATTCAAGGAAAGTATGGATGTTTTGCATAAAACAAAAATCAGATGTGTTCTCCATGTTCAAGAGATTTAAAGCACAGGTAGAAAAGGAAACAAGACGCTACATAAAGACCTTGAGGTCCGATGGAGGAGGAGAATATTTCTCCAAAGAATTTTCAGATTTTCTTTATGAAAATGGAATCAAGAGACAATTTACATGTAGGTACACACCTCAACAAAATGGAATAGCTGAAAGGAAAAATCGACATATCACAGAAGTTGCAAGATGCATGCTCAACGAGATGAAGATGCCACTAAACTATTGGGCTGAAGCAACTAGTACGGCCGTTTATTTGATGAACAAGTGCACAACCGCTGGAGTGCATAATCTAACTCCCGAGGAGGTTTATTCCGGTAAGAAGCCTGACCTTACACATCTCAAAGTTTTTGGATGTGTGTGTTATGTTCACATCCCTCAAGAACGAAGGACAAAGATGGAGGCAAAGTCCGAAAAATGTATTTTTATTGGATATTCATCGGAGCAAAAGGGATATAGGTGCTACAATCCGGTGACAAAGGAGCTACGAGTCTCACGAGATGTGGTATTTGATGAGCTAAGACCATGGTTTGGAGACAAAGGGAAAGAGAAGATTCTTGAAGAAGATTGCGAAGATGATGAAGGTGTTGTCCAAGAAGAATTTCAGCAAACAAGCACTCAAATGTTAGGTCCAGAAGCTTCTACATCACTTGGAGAAAGCTCAACATGGAAGGGGAGGCTAAGGAGTCATTCCTCATCACCAACATCAGCTTATGAAAGATCTAAAGCCGAAAGTGCTGCCCAAAATAGTGATTCAAATGCAAGTGAAGAAGAGTATGAAGTGATGATCACACCGAAGGTAAAGTTGAACCGGTTGAAGAAGCAATGTTCAAAAGGAAATGAAAGGAGGTCTTCAAGAGCAAGGTATCCAATTGAAAGGCTGAGCTATGATAGTTTTATTGCAAAGCATTTTGCATATATGACACAGGTGGTCAAAGACAAAGAACAAGATACATATGAAGAAGCATGTACAAAAAAAGAATGGCAAGAAGCTATGCAAGAAGAGATGAAAGCTCTCAAGGACAATCACACATGGGAGCTAGTTCCAAAGGCTGAAGGTATGAAGATTGTTCCAAATAAATGGGTGTTTAAAATAAAGAGAAATGCTGATGGCTCTCTAGCAAGGCATAAAGATAGACTAGTAGCAAAAGGATTCAAGCAAACTCACGGCATCGATTATGAAGAGACTTTCAGCCCGGTTGCAAAGATGGGAACAATTAGAACCTTGATTGGAGTGAGTGCAGCAAGGAGATGGCCATTGTACCAACTTGACCTAAAAAATGCTTTTCTCAATGGTGAACTTCAAGAAGAGGTATACATGAGTCAACCGATTGGATTTGAAGACAAAAAGCATCCAAATTTTGTTTGTAGATTGAAGAAAGCTTTGTATGGGCTGAAGCAAGCACCACGTGCTTGGAATCAAAGATTGGTCGAGTACCTCACAAGGTGTGGATATAGTCCAAGTAATGCAGATCCCTCTCTCTACATGAAGAAAGAAGAAGGCAAGCAGGTATATATTTGCATATACGTTGATGATCTCATCATAACAGGAAGTAATGTTACAAGAATACAAGAGATCAAAAGGAAACTCGGTAAGGAGTTTAAAATTTCCGATCTTGGTGAGCTGAAATGCTTTTTAGGCATTGGGATAGTCTATGGGAAAGATGGCATTTACTTGATGCAAAGAAAGTACCTATTGGATGTTCTTTTCAAATTTGGAATGAGTGAATGCAAACCACTCACTCAACCTATGGACACAAATGTGAAGCTATGCTCAAATGATGGAGAGAAGTTACATGATGTAACTACATACAGGAGCATTATAGGTTCATTGATCTATGCTACGATCACAAGACCAGATTTGTGTTATATTGTTGGAGTTCTTTTTCAATTTATGCAAGCTCCAACAAGTGAACATTTAAATTCAGCCAAACAAGTGCTAAGATATGTGAAGCACACAATCAATCATGCTTTGTTTTATAGATATGATGAAGAATTGCAGGTAAAAGGCTTCAGTGATGCTGATTGGGCTGGATCGAAGGAAGATAGAAGATCCACTTCAGGTTATGTGTTCATGATAGGTAGCAAACTTATCACATGGAGCTCAAAGAAGCAACCTATTGTTGCACTATCATCTACAGAAGCTGAATATAGAGGTTTAGCCGTTGCTATGTGGATTAAGAAGCTCTTGGCTGATCTTGATGTGCAGGTGGAGACCATTCCAATTTATGGTGACAACATGTCAAGCATTCACTTGACAAACAATCCAATGTTTCATGCACGAAGCAAGCACATAGAAGTGCATTATCATTATGTTCGAGAAAAAGTTTTGAGCAAGGATGTGGATATAAAGTTCATTGGAACTAATGACCAGGTTGCACACATGCTTACAAAGTCCCTCGATGCTTCTAAGCTCAAGAGGTTCAAGGACGACATCAACTTACAAGATATGGCTGAAGGTGCAAGCTCACATGTGAGCTTGAGGGGGAGTGTTAAAAATAAAGAAGTAAGCTCGTATATATTTTTGCAAAAAGGATTTTCTTCAAGTAGAAGGAAAATACAAAAATGAAAAATAGAAGGATTTACTTCAGCAAGTAGTGGAGGCCAAAAGAGAATCATTCAAAAGAGAATCAAATCCAAAATCTGAACTGTAAGAGGAGTGGCTGTCCAAAGTAGTGGAGAAATGATGGAGAAGAGCTCTCAAACTCATCATGAGAATTTTTGGTCACTTGGCTATAAAAGAAGCAAGGGAGGACACTCAAGAATAAAGGAAGAAGGCGTGGAAGCCCCCTTGTAGCTACTTCATTTGTTTTGAGTCATTTCGTTCAGTTCACTGTCATAGAGTATGTCCAGCCGCACACCCATTTTTGGGTAGTCTATTTATGAGAGCCATAGCTCTCAACATATGTATCCAATTTTAGTGTTTAAACATTCATTGGAAAGCTTATCTTAAGTACTTCCTGTGTCTAAAACAGTTTTATGAAATTCTTTATGGTCTGTGAGTTATTCAGGTTTTAGTGAAGTCCAGTTTTCAGCCTAACTGAGTGGATAGGTAGTCTGTTTTGAATCAAATAGTTGCCAACTCAAATCTACTCCAAATTGAGTGTTTGATATCTCATTTGAAAGCTATAGGTGCCTAGTTTGAGTGACCAAAGTTTCAAGTTCATTGGATATTTCAATTGGTACCAGTTTTCATTTGAAGTTTTTGCTGTTGGCAAGAGTCTTGATCCTGAGAAGATCTTCTACACTTTCTGCTGCGATTAGGAGAGAAATTCTCCAACATTTCTCGGATGGAACACTATATGTTGAGCTAGAGCTAGAGTTACTACTTTCATCAGACATGGCATTTGTCATAGCTTCATTCATAAGTGTCAAACTCAATCTCTCCATTCGTCGTCCCTTTATGATCTGGCATTCATCTAGCTTCAATATAAACTTTAATTTGGTATTAGGGGGCATACTTTCATTTCTGCGTACGCTGCCCCTTCACATACCTTCACATTTTCCTTTCAAGTCTTCACTTTTGCACATAAGAGAGGGTTCACCTGAACCTTCCAAAACACTTCCAAAACACTTTGAGCCTTAGGAAAATTAGAGAAATACCTCTGCAAACTCCAACCCACTTTCTCCAATTCACCCTTTGTGGACAATTAATTGTGCACTACTTGTGCACTTTGACCGCTGCACTTTAGCACTTTGACTTTGCACCTATTTACTTTGACCTTGAAATTGTTGACTTTGAATAGTTTGACTTTGATATTTTGACTTTGACTATGGTTGATTTTGACTACGATTGACTTTGACCAATATGACTTTTATGGGCTCGACACTTTGTAAAAGTCATATTTTGACTTGAGAATACTTGTAACTACCTACAAAAAGTTGTGGACTTGATTAGTTGGAAAGTAACAACCACTTTGAGAGAATATCTCCTAGAATGAAGGTACACTTTTAGAGAGAGCCAAAATTTGGATTGAAATTCAAACTTGATTAGAACACTTATATGAACTCTCTTGGAAAAGTCTCGGAATGAGTAGTCATATCCTGAGCTCTCCATTGTGTCTTTGTATGAGTGTAAGGACTACATTGTAGCCTACACCATTCACCATCATAAGGCTATGATTACCAAGCCTATCACATTGTACAACATTGTTCATTAATACCTTATACTTACATTGTTCATCTATGACATATCTATTATAGTGACTTTCTACTATCAACTTGCACTGAGCATATCTCACTCATTTCTACACCAAATTCAATGATCTTTAGCTTCTTGGAACGAGCTTTAGGTTTTCTACATGCTGTAAACGTTTGAAGCAAATCTAATTAGCAGATTGATAGAAATAGGCGTCCAAGCACTCATTGGTCAATACCTGCAGCAATCCTAAAAAGTCGGGGTAATGATAATTTTGCTAAATTGATTTCTCTCTGCATAATTGATTATTTCAAGTAATTCTACTTGGAATCAGTAGCTTAATAAGCTAATTAGATACCTCTAAAAGGAATTTTTCCAATTCCTACTGTAGTGGTTATACTGAGCATTACAAGTAGCAGGTGTATGATCCAAAATAGAAAGTTTTCTTGGATTCTTTTATTGAGAAGTAGTCTGTTTTGATCAAATCTTTTCATACATCATTTCCAAAGTACATAGGCACTTTTATGGTGTCATTGAAAAGCTACGAGGGTCCACTTATCAACTCTGAAGCATCAAAGGGCTATTACAAAGTAGGATTTGGAAGTACCTACTCATCATCTTGAAGTGTCCATCCATCTTCCCAACAATAACATTGAGTCACAACAAAGGAGAACAAAGACATGTTCTCTTTTTCTTTTTACCTAAAGACCATTATATGAAGCAAAAAAGTGGGCATTTTACAATATCTAGAAAGCATCACGAGTCTTGCTTGTAAATATTGTCACTAGAAGCTTGATCTCATATCCCAAGTAGTCAAGATAGATATACTAAAATTCTTGCTGCCATGAAAACTAGTTGTTGAGCATGACCAAGAATCCCACATCATGAACTTGGACAATAGATTAGAGCTGAAAAGGTACAAGTAAGAATTCGCGAAGTTCCTTCATTACATCTATAACCTCAACAAGCACAGATGATAGCTAATTAAAAGTTACTCGAAAATTAGAGTACATGTGTTGCAAAAATCAGAGCATTTTAACAAGGCAATTAAGATCATCCCCTTTGTATGGTTAAGATCCCCATTGAATGCCTGGCCATATTAACAGAATATGAAATACATTTCACAAAAGCATTCCCACGAGAAGATAATATTCAACAAAATTATACTAAGAAACATTCACACATGATCAGAGAAATGCTCAAGATAAATCAAGGTGAACACAAAGTGGAAGCAGAACTCCAAATTATATTTCCATTAAAATGATCTTTTACATTTCATGTGTTCTACAAGAGTAATGTGAATCTACAATAGAAGCTGAGCATAGCTTTCCTCAGGCTCAAGGATATTGGGATCCTCTGGCACATTAGAACACCTATCTTGCCTCTCTTGCTCCAAGATTGGCTCTTCAAGGTCAGCCATGTCCCCCGGTTCATCTGCAAGTGGGGGAACACGCTCCCTTGAAGCTGGTTGGAATCTCTCCGTATCTGCAATGTGCTTCCTTCCAACCTCTTGGTCTTCATCTAGGCATTCATTCAGCCCATTGATTCTCATTCTAATGAAGCTCACTTGAGCATCATCCTTCTCCACAGCTATGCAGTGCCTGAACATCTTTAAGGAGCAAGCCAGAGTCGTTCCTGAAATAGCAGAAAACCACTTAGAGGCTTCAATCAACCATGACTAATGAAAATTGTGAAAATTGAAATTACCTGTGCCCGAAAAAAGGTCTAGGACCCAGTCATCATCATTGGAGATTAGCTGAAGCAATCTCATTATGAGTTTTTGTGGCTTCTGATAAGGGTTAACCAATGTCATGTCCCCAGCTACATGACGAAGTTTCTTGGTAACGGCTGGGAACATGAGCACATTTGAGATCCCATTCTCATTGCAATGCTCCCTGACTCTCCTTTTGCATACTTCATCATAATAGCCAACTGTTATGCATTCAGTGGCGCTCACAAACCGATGCAAAGGAGTGTGATTTACGTTTGTCTTCACCCTGCAAAAAAGAACTATGAGTCACAGAGAGCATCATTAAAGCCATGGAGATAGAAAGAAGATTACTTACCAAGTGAGGCACTCCACAACATGACATCTTGCCTTCAGAGCAGTTGAAACAGAGAAAGACTCGTCTCTGCTATGGAAAATTACTATCCTCCAAAGAGGAGACATAGTCAACTCTGCAAAATCAGTGACCATCTTCCGAATCTGAGGGTGTTTGAAGGGTTGATCATCATTAACTGATCCCAACATCCTAAATCCATAGGGTATGTCCTCTATGAGAAGGGAGAAATGTTTTCTAGGCAGAACATAACAAATATTATTTACATCACTACAAAACACATTGTAATATACAGGCCTAAGGGGGTCTAGGGGATTGGAGAAACATTTAAGATCAGGTTCATCATCAAAATCCATCTCCTTCGCTTTCAGTCTAGATTTCTCATGCCTTGCTCTTTGAATGTGAGCAAGGAATGCAGGGGGGCAATCATCTAGTACCTCTGTAGACTTACTTTTCCTTGGTTTCTGCAGAAAAAATTGGAAAGACAATTAAAAGAGCTCTTCAATACAGCAAACAGAACATAACGAAGGGATGCATGGCATCGATTTCTTGTTGGGGTAGATGCTAGGCATCGACCTTCTACTAAAAATCGATGCTTGGCATCGACTTTGGGACATAAGTCGATGCCTGGCATCGACTTTTGCCACGAGGTCGATGCCAGGCATCGACTTATGTTGCAGGTTGATGCCAGGCATCGACTTATGCTGCAAGTCGATGCCAGGCATCAACTTATGCCCCCAAGTCGATGCCAGGAATCGACTTCTGCCTGCAGGTCGATGCCAGGCATCGACTTTTGCCTGCAGGCTGATGCCAGGCATCGAATTTAGCTGTAAGTCGATGCCATGCAAGGCATCAAATTGGTTAGGTGAATCAAGGCATCAGTCTGCAGGCAAATCTACCCAATCACGAAACAGGATGAAATATTCTGATAAGGCTTTGTAGGATGATGTGCTTGGATAGTCTGCTTGGACCTCTGTCCAAGAAAAGCAACCCAGCCTCTTCATCATCACCTCCTGAATCTTCATGTACACTTTATGACTACAGACACAGAAATATAAAAGAGACTAGGTTAGACCAGAAGCATGGGAGGAGGGAAAAAGGATCTGAGAATAACATACATACTTATTGAGCTCAGTCACCATCTCCTCCAGGCTTAACTCCTTCGAGATTACCCTTGACAAAGTTGATATGATCAATGTATCATCCTTGATTCCTTGAAGGGCCCTCCATGGGGTCAGCTTCATGTCCTCAGGAGCCTCTTCAATTGAAAGGTCAACTTTCCTTCCCTTTCCCTTCAGATCAACTTGTGGGTCTGGCCTCGACTTTCGTTGCTTCTGGCCCTTGACCTCCTTGTTCTCCCACATTGTGAAAATTCTATCCTGTAGATCCCAGATCTCACCTGATCTGAATGCCAGTTGAAACCATGGATCATATTTCCTCAAGGCATCAGACTTTCTATTCTCATCCAATGCAATTCCAACCTCAACAAGGCATTGCTTTCGTAGATTGGGATGTATTCTTCCAGCTTCCTTCACAAGACAATCTTCATATTCATGGTGGAAGAACCGAATTCTCTCTATGGAGGACATTTTCTGCCTGTAGTCATTGTCGTTGTTGTGATCCCAAGCAAGAAGCTTGGCTTCCTCAGTTGTAAGACCAGCATATATCTTACACTCTGCATACCTAAAAAAAAATGTAGTAGGGTGCTCCTTCACTAACTGTCTACGAGCCTCTGCAGAGTGTGAACCTCCAATCACATAATAAGTGTAATCCTCAAACAAACCCTCATTGAAATCGTCCACACAACTGCACTCATTCGGATCCACCATGACAAGGAATAGCACAACAGTAGCATGAGGATTTATTTTCATTTTCTTCTTAAGATTCTGGACGTGCAAATTATGTGGCTCCCTGATCTCAAGGGGCCTCCTCCCTGTGACTGGATCTACGGGTGGCCTGTGGATGATATTGATTGGCAGGTGGAACAACTGCCCCTTCTTCACAACTTTTCTTCTAGCTATGTCCTCCCTCATCTTATTCTGCTCAGTACCAAGAACACCAGATGCAACCTCTCCACCAGGTGCAACAATTATGTCCCCAGAGCTAGAGCTTGAGTCAGAAAACTCCTCTTCTGAAATTATCTTCTTTTTCTTTTGGAGCTTTTTCTGCACGCTCTGCTTACCCCTTGCCTTTACAGGGGTCGTCTTCTTCTGTTGTGTTGGCATGATATTGCCCTGGATCCATGGCATCAGGTCCTTGATGAAATGCACTGAGTCTCTGCATACCTGAGCTAACCCTTCTGGAACACAGCACTCTAGGCACAAGAAATCCATCTTGCATATGACATTTCCCAATCCTTTCGATGTCTCCACAAAGAAAAGCAGGTTGTCAGAATCTTCATCTTCATAATCCAGTTTGTAAACAAGGCCATACTGAAAACCTTGTGTTGTCGTGATCTTTCCTCTGCCATAAGCCCCTGCGAACACAAGGAGGACTGCATTCTTCTCTTCAACGTACTGAAGGCACCACTCTAGATTTGTCATGTCCCGAAGTGGACGATCTGTCCTCATGACCTCCGTCTCCCTAGACCTTTCCCTCATATTTGGATCCTCCTCAGGAATTTTTATGCTACTCTGTCCACCTGAGGATATTCCTAGTGGGTTGCTGGCCTTCTCAGAGGATAATGGTGCAATAATTTTCTTTGGTTTTGCTTGGTGACCAATGCCTTTGTCACGTTGTTGGTCACCAGAGCCCATGGTGACTCTGAGCTTCTTGATGGGCCTTTCATCCTTGTACTCCGCATCCCTCAAGGCACTTGGAAATATCAGATCAAACGTAAATGTGGTTTTCAAAGGCCCAAGTCCATGCCAGGCATCGACTTAGGATTGCAAGTCGATGCCAGGCATCGACTTGCAGGTGCAAGTCGATGCCAGGCATCGACTTGGGCCCAAAAGTCGATGCCAAGCATCGACTTGCCGGCATCAACATGCACTGAAAAGTCGATGCCAGGCATCGACTTTAGGGTGCAAATTCGATGCTTGGCATCGGCTTTTGGGCCCAAGTCGATGCTTGGCATCGACTTTTGGGCCCAAGTCGATGCCAGGCATCGACTTTGTGTGCAAGTCGATGCCAGGCATCGACTTGAGGGTAAAAGTCGATGCCAGGCATCGACTTGGCCCAAAAGTCGATGCCAAGCATCGACTTCGGCCCAAAAGTCGATGCCAAGCATCGACTCTTGCACCCCCAAGTCGATGCTTGGCATCGACTTTCACCCTCAAGTCGATGCCGGGCATCGACTTGCACACAAAGTCGATGCCTGGCATCGACATGCACTTAAACATCGATGCTTGGCATCGACCTGAAGCTAGTCGATGCGAGGCGTCGAGCTGTACATGCTTTGGATCCATATTTCTAGAGGTAAGAAAAATAAATACCTAGAAATCAAACTTTTTACACAGACATACAGAGGAATCTTTTTGGAATCTTTATTTATGGTATGATTTTGTCTACCTCTTGGTACTTTTGCCAACATTCTTCTTCTCCATCAGACTTGGCTTGCTGGTATGCTGAGCTCTGTGCTCCATGGCTGTCTGTGCTCTGCTGCTCTCTCTTGCTCGTGGATTTTGAAAATGCGAATGATCTCCTCCTCTGGTATTTATAGGCAATTGGGTAACTTGAACCAGAGACTAACTGGATCTAACTGAATGAGTCCAGTTGCTAACTAAATCTGTCAACTTATCTAACAAGGGAATAGCATCCACACAAATAGGCTGTTTCAGAGCCACTTTAATGAAATATTCATAGACCCTTGCAACTATTTATATACATTTGCATAGAAATTACATTTCAATGGCAAGAGTATGGTATATCCATGAGGATGTCTAAACTCATGTAGAGATTTTTTTCTTAGAATCTCTTTCTTGGGAGAAAATCAAGTCAAAGTTGTGTTAAATGTGGGAGACTAATGACATCTTTATAGTATTACCCTCCTCACTTTAGTTCATATTCACATTTATCTTGTAACTCACTATTGAAATGGAAAATCAATGTATGAGTAAACATTCAAGTACAGAACCTTGCAACTATTTATATACATTTGCATGGAAATTAAACTTCAATGGCAACAGTATGGTATGTACATGAGGATTTCTAATCTCATGTAGAAGTTTTTGCTTAGAGTCTATTGCTTGGGAGAAAATCAAGTCTAAGTTGTGAGATTAATGACATCTTTATAGTGTTATCCTCCACACTTTAGTTCATATTCACATTTATCTTGTAACACATTGTTGAAATGGAAAATCAATGTATGAATAAACATTCTGTGTACCTCTTTTACACATAATTCTTTTTTAATATACTTTCATCTACCTCTTTGATATCTAGCCAAGACCACAATAAAACCTAATCCTTGAAATCTTAACCAAATTTAAAATTTCTTCTTGTATAGTGTTCAATGGCATAGCATATTCCAGTTGGAACTCAACTTGGATATATTCCAGTTGTAAAATTTCTCCAAACAATTTTATTATATATTCTTGTTGGAACTCAACTTGGATATATTTTGATTCATTCACAATGCTTAGACTCAATGACTCATATGTAGTTAGAAATCAACTGTGTTTCTCATTTGAATCAAAAGTGAATCAAATCTTTGGTTCCCTTATTAGTGTATATTTGAGTAATTAAGTGATTTGATGTTTAATGTTATTTAATGTACTTTAATAAGCTTTTGATTTCAAATCTTCTTGATGTGACATTTGATGTGACATCTTCACTTGATCTCGGATTTCTACTTATTTAAAAGGGTCATTCATCTTCAGTCTTCTGTGAACTCAGTGAAGATGAGCTCAATCTTTTCAGTGGATGCTTGGGCATCAGCTTCCTCTGCTCATATTGATTCATTGTTCTCAGTTGAACCTTTCCAGAGAAGTGATGATCCCTATGATTTAGAACGTGCTGATGATTCCATGTTTTCTGTTGAGTCATTTAAGTTATCCAATTCACAGTGCAATGCTGCTCAACCAAATGCACCTCTTGATCTCCCATCTGATCCAACCATTGATCTCCCTTCTGACTCAAGTGCATGTGGAGCAACGAAAAAGCAAAGAAAGCTCAATCTACGATTTAAAAGAAGGTCTCGTGAAGTAAGTCGAAAAAGATTTAAATTTCTTACTTCAGATAGACAGATTGCATTGGATATTGTGAAGCATTGTTGTGGTTTGAAATGTTTGTATAATTTAGGAATGAAGAAACTAAAGCACATAAGAGAAAAATTCCTCCATTTAGATAGTGAAAGGCAAGATATATACCTTGTTTCCTGCATGCAAATGATTGAGGATAACATGTCAGTAACGCGTGTTGGTTTTGAATATTTCTTTACTCAAGGGATGCCATGCTGTAGGGCTCCATTTAAAATTGCAATGGGTGTAGGAAATTTTAGAATACATAGGGTTTAACAAGGGTTTTTGAATGGGGATCTCATTTTGGATATGTTCCATGTTGGGACCAAAGGATCTGTTGGACGTCATGCAATGAATTGGATGATGAACTATTTTAGCTTGCATTGTGAAGTTATGCCTACAACTGGAAGGTTGCACTTGTCAGATAACTTTACTCGTCGAGAGGTATTTCAAATATATAGAGAAGACATGGAAAATAGAAATGAGAAGTATGTGTTGTATCGTCACTTTACTCGATTATGGAAGGAAGAGTTTAACAATGTTTCTATTCCTCGTAAAGTTAGAATGGGTGAATGTTCAGTTTGCGCCACTTTGAAAAACATGGCAAAAGGGGCTACAACACCACAGGAAAAGCATAATTTTAAAAACCTTCTTAACAACCATCGTGACAGTCAATCATTAGAGAGAAAGAAAGCAATTCATCATCGAAGTAAGGCACTCAGAAATCCGGAGCATTATATGTGTTTGTTGATCGATGGTATGGATAAAAAAAAAACTTGTTTGCCACATTTTTATCGCATCCCTAAGGACATTGGAGATGAAGTCCTTGTGCAAATGCATTTGGTTGGTGCTTTGGTATACAATGGAACTGTAATGTCCAAGGTTTTCTTCACATATCCGAATGTGCATAATGATCCAAACCTTACAGTTACTGTCATTCATTGTGTTTTGCAATCATGGAAGGGTCTTTTGCCACCAACTCTATATTTGCAACTAGATAATACTGCAAGAGAGAATAAAAATTCTACAGTCTTTGGATATTTAAGCATGCTTGTTGAAAAACAGGTATTTCAGAAGGTTAAGGTAAATTTTCTTCTGGTTGGCCACACTCATGATCACATTGATCAAATGTTCAGTACTTTCTCTAAGAAGTTGGCACGTAACAATGCTTTTACTCTTCCGATTTTATCTGAGCTGATTTCAGAAGCATATACTCCAAAACCAGAAGTTCAACACCTCACACAGATTTATGACTTTAAGCACTTTTGCTCAATGGGCCTTGATAACAGTGCTAAGGTTTTGGCTCCATTGCACAATATTAGTTTCTGCACGATCTGCTTACCCCTTGCCTTTACAGGGGTCGTCTTCTTCTATTGTGTTGGCATGATATTGCCCTGGATCCATGGCATCAGGTCCTTGATGAAATGCACTGAGTCTCTGCATACCTGAGCTAACCCTTCTGGAACACAACACTCTAGGCACAAGAAATCCATCTTGCATATGACATTTCTCAATCCTTTCGATGTCTCTACCAAGAAAAGCAGGTTGTCAGAATCTTCATCTTCATAATCCAGTTTGTAAACAAGGCCATACTGAAAACCTTGTGTTGTCGTGATCTTTCCTCTGCCATAAGCCCCTGCGAACACAAGGAGGACTGCATTCTTCTCTTCAACGTACTGAAGGCACCACTCTAGATTTGTCATGTCCCGAAGTGGACGATCTGTCCTCATGACCTCCGTCTCCCTAGACCTTTCCCTCATATTTGGATCCTCCTCAGGAATTTTTATGCTACTCTGTCCACCTGAGGATATTCCTAGTGGGTTGCTGGCCTTCTCAGAGGATAATGGTGCAATAATTTTCTTTGGTTTTGCTTGGTGACCAATGCCTTTGTCACGTTGCTGGTCACCAGAGCCCATGGTGACTCTGAGCTTCTTGATGGGCCTTTCATCCTTGTACTCCGCATCCCTGAAGGCACTTGGAAATATCAGATCAAACGTAAATGTGGTTTTCAAAGGCCCAAGTCCATGCCAGGCATCGATTTTGAGCTTCAAGTCGATGCCAGGCATCGATGTTTAAGTGCATGTCGATGCCAGGCATCGACTTTGTGTGCAAGTCAATGCCCGGCATCGACTTGAGGGTGAAAGTCGATGCCAGGCATCGACTTGGGGGTGCAAGAGTCGATGCTTGGCATCGACTTTTGGGCCCAAGTCGATGCTTGGCATCGACTTTTGGGCCAAGTCGATGCCTGGCATCGACTTTTACCCTCAAGTCGATGCCTGGCATCGACTTGCACACAAAGTCGATGCCTGGCATCGACTTGGGCCCAAAAGTCGATGCCAAGCATCGACTTGGGCCCAAAAGCCGATGCCAAGCATCAAATTTGCACCCTAAAGTCGATGCCTGGTGTTACAAGGCTGATAGAGCGAGACAACCGCAACCGCAGAAGAAGGATAAACAAGATTTGTGGCTGAAATGACGGAGAGGTAGGAAATTTCGCAAGAGTCGGTAGATGAAGAATGCGAAAGCAATAAAAAGCAGAAGACAGGAAGAGAAAAGAGTTCTGTCGTCGCGTCGTCGTTTCGTTCGACTGGTGGAGCAGAGTTTACGGTGTTACACAGACTCTTGGAGTGATAGTTAGCAGGGATGTATTTGAGAGAGACCGAAGGATAGATATGTCTCTGTTCTGTTGCGCACTGTAGTGAATAGGGTTGATCACATCGAAACTGAAGTATTCGGAGACCACGAGTAACATATTTTAAAAGACTGGGTATGAGATATTGCTGAGGATTTGAATACTTTTCCATTCTATTCATATTTAATTATTCTGCTATTCTTTGGTTGAATCGATTCTTATTGGGTAGTTGTGATGTTGTGAGTCTATTTGGTGAGCAGTTATATAGGATTTTGTATTTCTCGACTGTGAGATTGTGTATTGATTGTCCTGCGTGAGACTGTGTAAGAACAGAGTTTATTACCATTTCGGTTAAGTAACGAGGATTTTATATGTTAATCAGCGATCATTGAGTATTTGACCAGGATCTGTGTGTGGACAGAAGTCTTAGTAAATCATTAATTGCGGTAGAAATCTATGATCTGAGTCAGCATACGAAAAGTTTAATATAATCTCGATTCGAGTTGTCTGTGCATTTCATTCGGTGCGTTTAGTTGTCGCAGGAAATCGTCTTATTGCGGAATATTTTGAGAAGAGTATATTCGCGCAGTTTTAAGTTTCGGTAGAATTTCTATACTATTACCATACGTATATTCATGGACAAACGTTCTGACACTTATCATACCAAGGATTAGTCAGTATTCAAACTCAACCCCTGTGTTAAGAGGTGAGAAAATACTAGCGATTGTGAAAGAGATTGGGAAAATAGTACAGGGCCTCTGTCTAACAGACCCCTACCACTCCCAAGAACCCGAGGACCCGATAATACTCGTCCGAAAGTTGGATTGAGTTATTATCGTCCAACATTTGGCGATCCTGCTGGGGAAAGTGGCATGGAGATTGCCTGGTATTTTGTTCAAATTAAAATTTTGTTGGAAGGACAGTAGCAACAGAATCAGATTGTTGCGATACTGTGTGTTCGTAATACTATATGATCAGTATGGAAATGCTACATGCCGATTACTCGATCAGGAGAAAAGTATCCCAAGAATCATCAGTTAGGGGTATTAAGAACAACTTTGGGAGGAACTAATACAATTAGACCTGACCCAGTTGTCGAAAAAGTGACAAACGATAACACTGATTCCGGTGAAATTACGGTAGAACGTAGTACATCTCTAGAATTGCCTGGTGTTACTACGGTACAGACTGTCGAAAATACAGCAATTTTGGAACCGATCAAGACGCAGTTGGAATCTAGCATAAAGGTCTTTGGCATAGATTCAGGTACAATTAGAAACACTTTAGGGAAGGAAATTAATACAGGCGAATCGCCGTTGTATCCAGTCACGATTTTGAATCCTTCCGGTGGAACTTCGGTAAGAAAAACACAGTTTTTCGGTGACGATTCAGCACTTTCGGCTGAATCTTCAGCTCAACTACAAAGTTTGAGAGCAAGTCCTCCTACTTTGGATATCAAGGAGGAAGGAAGACTATTCGAAACAGAAATTCGCAATATAGTAAGTAAGCTAATTGCACCGGAAAGTGTGCCATTAGGCGAAACAAATTCCGGTAGTTCAGAAACTTCAACCAGAATCACAGAAGGAGTGTATAATACATTTACGATGAATGAACAACTACAACGACAAGTAGGTCAACCCAGATTGGCTTCAACGGGAGTAACATACACAAAGTTTAGTGGGTTTCCAGGAGATGACCCAGATGCTCACGTACGCACCTTCGAAATCAGTTATGCTGTCCTCAACCATCCACCGGATCCGGCGTACAAAGCAATTGTTTTTCAATCTACACTTGTGAATGAAGCAGCAAGGTGGCTTACTGAATATGATATTAATCATTTCGGTACTTATGAAGCAGTACGAGACACTTTTCTGCAGCGATTCAGGTTGAAAAAGAATCCTGCAGAGATCTTTGAGTATTTACAGAACAATAGACAGAAACCAAATCAAACTGTACAAGAGTATGCTACCCTTTTCAGGACGCATTTAAGGCAGCTACCCCAGGCCCATGCTAACTTACCAGACGATGTTATTACGCAGTGGTTTATCAATGGTTTGCTTCCTCAACTTAGGCAAATCATGATTATAAGATGTGTAGGAGCCATGACCCTTGACGCAGTGATAGCAATGACCCTTCAGCTAGAAAACAAAGTTGGAGGATTTTCAGAGGATTTGGAATGGATTAAAACAAATAAACATGTGGCTGAAGATATAATCAGGCAAGTATATTGTACCACTTGCAAGAATTCAGGACATACAAGTGCCCAGTGTGCGTTAAATCAGACGTATTGTGCCATCTGTAACATTGTAGGACATACCACTGAGAATTGTGCATACAATGCTAGAAGACAAGGAGCAGCAACAGTTAATGCAATTATTCAGGAACAAGGTCAGTCATCCAATCAATATGTACCCCCACATTTGAGACACAATCAACAACAAGGGTATCGACATTATCGAGGACAGAGGAACAACAACTATAACACACCGCGCTGGCAGAATGGACCACCACCGGAAAATCAAAATTTACCACCGCCTCGATGTCATTTCTGTGGACAATTGGGCCATATTAGAAGATTCTGTAGAGATGCAGCGGAATATGATCAAAGAAAAAAGGAACGTCAAAACCCAATGGCCAATGTGGTAACAATCACACCTGTAGAGACGCAGGTAGCAGCAGTTCAAACCCGTTCCGGTAAACAATTGCAACCAGCAGCAGAATTATTCGAGCCAGGGATACGTGAACAACACAGAATGTATCAAAAGGCTAGCCAGTGGACCACCGTAGAACCACCTGTTTTTCCAGAACCTACTCCCATAATCCAGTCCTCGGATACCACACAAGTCCTTGCTGACAATACAAAAACAGGTACATCATCTGTAGTAGAATTACCGCCTTCAGATCAAGCTTCGTCTTCAACAGTTAAGGAAGAGGCAAATCAAGTGCAACCAACTTGGGATATATTGTCAAAAGCATCCATCACACTGCCTTTCGGGCAATTACTGGCATTAGTACCAGGAATACGCCAACAATTTCAACAACAGTCTGCTACAAAATCTGCTTGCATTCCGGCTACCGCAACAGTACAACAGGAACCAGACTCTACGGTAGATCACTCAGTTCCTCTGATTACGGTATGGTTTCATAAACATCAAATTCCACAAGTTTTAATTGATGGGGGGTCCGGCGTAAATATTGCCACTGCGTCACTTTGTAAGAAATTAGGATGGACTAAGATAGAACCAGTTCAATTCTTTGTTAGGATGGCTGATCAATCCAGAGTTCATCCAGTAGGACTGGTTCGAGATATACCTATAACTGTCCAAGACACAACATTCAAGATGACTTTTGTTGTTCTTGAATTGCCGGAATCCACCCTAGACTACAATCTACTTTTCGGTCGTCCTTGGTTAAAACAAGCCAAGGTAATTCAAGACTGGTCAGCTCAGGAACTTACATTCAAAGATAAAAACCGCAAATGTGTTGTAAAATTAGATGCTATACAACCCTGTGAGTTACATGCTCGACCATATTTCGCCGAACCAGTTCATATGTTAGATGGATTGTCGGATGACGAAGAAGAAGAATTTCTGAAGAATAATGTCGATTTGATGACAGTAGGAACTATTGATCTACAGTCTGTGGTAGACACTTGGAATGCTTCAGTATGTACAGTAATACCCATTGTCGAAGGAATTAAGGAGGAAAATACCATTTCGATTCAAGGTAATGAATTACAGCAGCTTCTCGAACCTCCCGCTGATACAGAGAAACATCAACAATTTTATGTTCCAGAAGATCAATTAATTACTTATAATCTTGGAGATGAAGACCACCCTCGTCCGGTAAAGATAAAGCAAAACTTACCTGAAGCTTTTCAAGCAGATTTAATCAAGCTACTCCAAGAATTTACTGACGTCTTTGCATGGGATTACAAAGACATGAAGGGTCTGGATCCTCGTATCTATCAACACAGAGTTATGCTAAAACCAGAAGCAAAACCGATAAGGCAAACCAGCTACCGGATGAACCCACATTATGCATCTCAGGTAAAGGCTGAACTTGATAGGTTATTAAAAGTGGGGTTCATAGTACCAATAGAACATGCAGAATGGATTTCACCAATCGTAATTGTACCAAAGAAAAACAAGCAATTGAGAATTTGCGTAGATTATCGAAAATTAAATGCTGCAACAATACCGGATCCTTTTCCAATTCCTTTTTTGGATACGATGCTTGATAAAGTAGCAGGTCATGAGATGTATTCATTTCTAGATGGATACAGTGGATATAACCAAGTAAGAATGGCTGAGGAAGATATACCGAAAACTGCATTTATTACAAATTGGGGTGTTTTTGCTTGTACCGTAATGTGGTTTGGATTGAGAAATGCACCAAGCACATTTCAAAGATGTATGCAAGAAATATTTTCTCCTTATCTTACCTCATTCATGCAAATATATCTTGACGATTTTTCAATTTTCGGTAAAATGATCGCACATCTAGTACATTTACGATGTTGCTTTCAGAAATGTAGAGAATATAGATTGTGTTTAAACCCAAACAAATCTGTGTTTGCGGTTTCATGTGGTAAATTACTTGGTCATATCATATCAGCACAGGGTATTCAAGTTGATCCCGATAAAATTTCAGCAGTATTAGAAGCTTCGGTGCCTAATACACCTAAGGAAGTAATGCGATTTATGGGACAAGTGAGATGGCATGGAAGGCATTTACGGTGGCTTGCTCATGTGGCAATACCACTGAACAAGCTAATTTCCAAAACTGCAAGGCAATTTGAATGGACTCAGGAATGTCAGGTAGCATTTGATCGACTGAAACAGTTATTAACACAGGTTCCCATTTTACAGCCACCAGATTGGGATAACCCATTTCATGTATTTGTTGACGCATCTGATATAGCAGTAGGAAGTGTACTAATGCAACAAACAGATAAATGGTTTAGACCAGTATACTATGCTAGCAGAAGATTAGCACCTGCAGAGAAGAACTACTCGGTAACTGAGAGGGAATGCTTAGGATTAGTATATTCGGCAAAAAAATTCAGACATTATTTATTGGGCCGAAAATTTACATTTCATGTCGATCACGCTGCATTGGTTTACTTGGTTCGACAGCAACATATTGGTGGCCGCCTAGCACGATGGGTTCTACTTTTGCAAGAATTCGACTATGATGTCGTTCATCGGCCAGGTAGTTCACATGCTTTAGCAGACTTTTTGTCACGCTTAGATTCAGGTGAACCTCCGGTTGGTATAAATGATACAACGCCAGCCATTTATACTTCAGAACCAACTACTGAAGAATTGTCAAACCAACGAGTGCCAACTTCGTATTATGATCAGTTATTGACCTTCCTCTCAAGTGGATATCTACCTTCTGAAGTCCCCAGAGCTACACGTCGGAAAATTGCAGGTTTTAGCCGACGATTCCGGTTAGTTGCTGGAGAATTATATTATACAGATCATACCGGAATCCTACTTCGCTGTATTCCACCACATGAAGTTAACTCAGTTATCACTTTGGCGCACTCAACTCCTTCCGGTGGACATTTTGCAGCAGATCTTACTCACCGGAAAATTCTGCAAAGTGGACTTTGGTGGCCAACTATGTATAGAGATATATTGCAATTTATCAAAACATGTGATAGCTGTCAAAGGACTGGACAACCATTACAACGCCATTACTTTCCACTTCATCCAGTACTTCCTTTAGAACCATTTCAGAAATGGGGTCTTGATTTCATTGGTCCAATCACACCTCCCGCGGTATTCAGCAATAACAGGTATATATTGACTTGCACAGATTATGCAACCAGGTGGGCAGAAGCATGGCCTTTACGCTCGGCTACAGCAGTTGAAGTAGCAAAATGTCTATTAACAGATGTCTTTCCAAGATTTGGACTGCCACTAGAGCTTGTTTCAGATCAGGGTACTCACTTTATGAACAAGTTGATGAAAGCATTAACACAGTCATTCCAGATCAGTCATAAATTCAGCTCACCATATTATCCTAGTGCAAATGGATTGGCAGAAAGTACCAACAAATCTCTGCTAAATATGCTTTAGAAATTGACTAGAGAAACACCGGAAAGATAGGATCAGTTGCTACCTGCAGTCTTATGGGCCTATCGCACTACATATAAGGTAACCACTGGCTTGACACCATTTAAATTAGCCTATGGAATAGAAGCAATAGCTCCGATGGAAATTGTAATACCAAGTTTAAGAGTAGCAACGTCTCAGAAGCTGTTACCCGAAGAGTCATTGGTATTTCGGTTGGAAACACTTAGAGAATTAGATGAACACCGATGGCTCAGTTTCCTAACTATGAAAGAAATCCAATTAAGACAGGCCAGGACACATGACCGAAATTTAAAGACGACAGTATTTTCGGTAGGACAGCTTGTTCTTTTTTACAATGCGAAGTCCAATAGATCAGCCGGAAAATTCAAGTTACGTTGGTTCGGTCCATTCAAGATTTCACAACAAGTTGGTCCGGCTACTTTTCGATTGACTACATTGACTGGACAAACACTTCCAAAAGCGATAAACGGTTCAAAGCTACGGCCGTATCAAGTAGCGCCACCTCGGCTATAACAAGGGTACACCGCGTACCACAAATTTTTTTACTTTTCTTTTGTTTTTTAATTCCTTTTTTTAATTCGGTGTAATCAATAAAATAAGTGTAATCGCCGTACTTTAATATCTATTTATGTCCAGCCGCCCGCTCCTTTTCTCTCTCGTTGCATGCACGCACGTCAGATATAGACATTACTGTCCGTTTTGTGTAATTAGTACCGTTTAAAATATTCTTTGTACAAATTTCTTATATAACTCACTTAAACTCGCCGGATAGGTAATTTAATCTTTTGCGACCACAGCCATAGTTTCTGAATACTTGTGTTCTGCGTCTTGCATCTCTGTGTAATGGAATCCCTAGCGAACTATACAGCTTTTGCCGATGGTATCCTTGATGAAGTAGGAAATTATCTGCATGTACGAGGATTGGGTAGTTTCGCCGAGTTGCCATGGCACTCAGTAGAAGCTCACCCCTTCTTCGCACAGATCATTTCCGCTATCGCTCGAGTATCTCCCACTGAGAAACGATGGGTTTTCCTTTCCTTACCGTCTAGAACTGTGATCACATTCCAAGTGTTTGCAGAAATTTACCATTTAACTCCACAAGGCCGCGAGAATGTTCCCATGATCTCAGCAACCCGAATGGCAGAATTGTTCCCGCGATTTTCATCTAATGAATACGCCATTCTCTGTCGACCAGAACCTGAAAGAACTGCACTACAATTCCTCGTTGCTATACTCAACTTTCAGAAACGTACCTATGGTATCTCTCGACCATTTTACTCTGCCATAGATATAGCTACCCGAGAACCTGTTAACTTTGCGTCATTTTTCTTTCAACGTATTCATAAGGAGTGCGTCTCAATTATGAAGCAAGTTAACAAAGGTAAAACCCCGAGGTCTCGACTACCACACATTTTATCATTTCTGTTTCCAACCATAATGCAAGCACAACCACCACCAAGAGGACCAATGTTACAGATTGAAGAATCAGCGCAACCGTTAGATGACGACGAAGAAGATGAAGAGGAGATTAATCAGTTATTCAGAAGAAAACGGATCAGAATCAGTTCTTCTGAAAGTAAGAATGCAGGTTCAGTCGAACAAGACGAAGAAGTACAACAGGAGGTCAACCAGCATTCAGGTGGAGTAACACAAAAGGAAGACGAACAACAGCAGGAAGTACAAGTAGAGAATGCAGCTGATCAGCAAGACAAGGAAACAGAAACAGAGACCAAGTATCAAGAAGAAGAGAAGTTCCATGATACAAATACATCGATGCACCAGGAATCGTCCACATATTCATTAGCATCTGAGCATCTACAAACGCAGAAGCGAACTGAAACAGAAGCAATGTCAACTGATAAAGATGGTCAACAGCAGCAGCAAGAGAATCCACAAATCCATGAATGTCAACCTACTAATGATGCACTGGATAAGCTCCTGAAGGCAGCCGAAACAACAGATGATCAACAGAATGCAACAAAGGTAATTAGCTCTAACACAGTTCGTTCTAATTTTCCCCCGCAACAGGAAGCACATCCCATCCAGGATCACCCCGACCATACATCATCATCTTCCCCTAACTATTCACCACCGAATTCTTACCAATTATGCACCTATACGATTGCCCAACCGCGACAACTTCCACAAACACAATCTGTTCAGGTATTTTCCGAATTAGCATCAATGGGACAGTTTCTTATTAACCTCTCCCAGCAATTACCTGCTCAGATGAAAGCTGATACAGACAACATTTACAAGGAGTTACAACAGAAAATAGAAATACTGGAAGCCGATATCACTCCGCTTCAAGAAGAAGTATACACCGTAAAAGCAGAAAACCAAGCCCTACAAGAGCAGGTGAGACAGCTGCAAGAACGACTCAATGATCAGGCAGATATAACAAAACAGCGGGATGAAGCTCTGGAAACAATAAACAATCATAAAGAAATGTTGACAGAAGCCACTGCAGAAATTAATAGGTTAACACAGAATTTCAAAGATGCAGAAGATGGCAGAATAGCATTAGGAAACTTACTGGAAGAAACTAGAAGGAGGTTAACTCAAACAGAATTCGAGTTAGATACAACAAAAAACAGTTTATCAACAGTCAACAACATACTGCATAAGTATCTCATTGAAGAGCCTCAGAAACAGAAAAGATTAGCAGATACGAGAAGAGAAAGAGATGCATTTTACAAAACAATCCAATTCCTGAACCAACAGTTAGAAAGACTCGAGAATCAATTACGTAACAAAAATGATAACATCCATCGAATGCAGCAACAAGTAACAGATATGAAGACGGCCAGAGATGCAGCATTGGCCAATGAATTTTATTTACAGGAAGCATTTTTACAAACAGAGGCTGAAAATATACTTTCGGAAGCTATTGCGATCAGTTCGGTGCGGACAGATGCCCAATTATTAGAACCAGACACCCTGAAAAGTGTATTAGAAACACTTAAGAAAAAGATTGCTCGTATTTTTCGATCAGCTAGAAATATGTATTTAGAAGGTCTAGAAGCAGAACTATAGATTTCGGGCCTACAAATCCGGTGTTGTACTGGTATATTTTGATAAAAGTCATGATTTTTGTGTATAATACTTTTCGCACATGTAAAAGACGGTCCAAGTCCAACATCGATCTCCAGAATGATGATTTTGATTCTAGAATCCCGGTAAGCAGCATGAAGTGTCATGTCTGAATGAAATATCATCATTCTAGCAAATGGCAGCTCAAGGTCTAGCACTTATAAATGTGTATACCCGGCAAAGTATTTTTCTGCATAGTATTCTGCAAGTCTTACAACCACGTCTGAAAAGGATATACTGAGATGACGACTCAGGGAGCGCATACTTACACAGAACTGATACTACAAGGTTTAGGGTTTAGGGTTTAGGGTGATGAAGCAAGATAGCGTCAAGGGTGGTACTGATACAAACGAAAACAAGACAAGGAGCGACGAAGTGCGAATACGACGAAGTGATCATTTCTAGCGATTCGGAAGACGAAAGGCGAAACGAACAGGATAGTAACGAGGATTTGGTGGAGAATATGAGTGAGGATGTTGATGGTGAAGATAACGCAAGAAATTCGACAAACATCACCAGAGGACCGAACTCCTACAGTTGGCTAAGTTACCCTGGAGACAGTGGACTTGTTCCGCCACTAGAACAAGTGCGATCAGAAAGAATTGGGGAGTTAAAATCCTGGCATGGACCGACAGACACTGTAAAAGGATATTTCCGCCAGGTGGTGATAGGATACTGTATGGTTACATCACTTCTGCAGAAGACATGGATTCAATAGCACAGAGGGTACTTTGATTCCATAGACGAAGCGCTTACAGCACATGATCAAGAAGGTGGGCCCAGTATATAAGAAAGTGGGACTTCATGAAGAGGCAACTAGACCAGCTATACGAGTTTGAGGAAGTTCTGGAGGAAAATACGACCTATTACGTATAGTGACATATTCGGGATTGAAAGATATTTGCTGAATCACCAGTAGGATATGGACATTATAAACGACTAGCCAGAGTCTTTCTGATGCATGTGAAGAAGGAAAACAGGAGGATAGTCCCAGGCAAAAGGATATCATCTACAGTAATGCACTTGCGGGTTCGAGTCCACCGTGCGTGCCAGTGTTACAAGGCTGATAGAGCGAGACAACCGCAACCGCAGAAGAAGGATAAACAAGATTTGTGGCTGAAATGACGGAGAGGTAGGAAATTTCGCAAGAGTCGGTAGATGAAGAATGCGAAAGCAATAAAAAGCAGAAGACAGGAAGAGAAAAGAGTTCTGTCGTCGCGTCGTCGTTTCGTTCGACTGGTGGAGCAGAGTTTACGGTGTTACACAGACTCTTGGAGTGATAGTTAGCAGGGATGTATTTGAGAGAGACCGAAGGATAGATATGTCTCTGTTCTGTTGCGCACTGTAGTGAATAGGGTTGATCACATCGAAACTGAAGTATTCGGAGACCACGAGTAACATATTTTAAAAGACTGGGTATGAGATATTGCTGAGGATTTGAATACTTTTCCATTCTATTCATATTTAATTATTCTGCTATTCTTTGGTTGAATCGATTCTTATTGGGTAGTTGTGATGTTGTGAGTCTATTTGGTGAGCAGTTATATAGGATTCTGTATTTCTCGACTGTGAGATTGTGTATTGATTGTCCTGCGTGAGACTGTGTAAGAACAGAGTTTATTACCATTTCGGTTAAGTAACGAGGATTTTATATGTTAATCAGCGATCATTGAGTATTCGACCAGGATCTGTGTGTGGACAGAAGTCTTAGTAAATCATTAATTGCGGTAGAAATCTATGATCTGAGTCAGCATACGAAAAGTTTAATATAATCTCGATTCGAGTTGTTTGTGCATTTCATTCGGTGCGTTTAGTTGTCGCAGGAAATCGTCTTATTGCGGAATATTTTGAGAAGAGTATATTCGCGCAGTTTTAAGTTTCGGTAGAATTTCTGTACTATTACCATACGTATATTCATGGACGAACGTTCTGACACTTATCATACCAAGGATTAGTCAGTATTCAAACTCAACCCCTGTGTTAAGAGGTGAGAAAATACTATCGATTGTGAAAGAGATTGGGAAAATAGTACAGGGCCTCTGTCTAACAGACCCCTACCACTCCCAAGAACCCGAGGACCCGATAATACTCGTCCGAAAGTTGGATTGAGTTATTATCGTCCAACACTGGCATCGACTTTTCAGTGCATGTTGATGCCGGCAAGTCGATGCTTGGCATCGACTTTTGGGCCCAAGTCGATGCCTGGCATCGACTTTCAGGTGTAAGTCGATGCCTGGCATCGACTTGCAATCCTAAGTCGATGCCTGGCATCGACTTACACCTTAAAGTCGATGCCAGGCATCGAGCTGTACATGCTTTGGATCCATATTTCTAGAGGTAAGAAAAATAAATACCTAGAAATCAGACTTTTTACACAGACATACAGAGGAATCTTTTTGGAATCTTTATTTATGGTATGATTTTGTCTACCTCTTGGTACTTTTGCCAACATTCTTCTTCTCCATCAGACTTGGCTTGCTGGTATGCTGAGCTCTGTGCTCCATGGCTGTCTGTGCTCTACTGCTCTCTCTTGCTCGTGGATTTTGAAAATGTGAATGATCTCCTCCTCTGGTATTTATAGGCAATTGGGTAACTTGAACCAGAGACTAACTGGATCTGACTGAATGAGTCCAGTTGCTAACTAAATCTGTCAACTTATCTAACCAGGGAATAGCACCCACACAAATAGGATGCTTCAGAGCCACTTTAATGAAATATTCATAGACCCTTGCAACTATTTATATACATTTGCATAGAAATTACATTTCAATGGCAAGAGTATGGTATATCCATGAGGATGTCTAAACTCATGTAGAGATTTTTTTCTTAGAATCTCTTTCTTGGGAGAAAATCAAGTCAAAGTTGTGTTAAATGTGGGAGACTAATGACATCTTTATAGTATTACCCTCCTCACTTTAGTTCATATTCACATTTATCTTGTAACTCACTATTGAAATGGAAAATCAATGTATGAATAAACATTCAAGTACAGAACCTTGCAACTATTTATATACATTTGCATGGAAATTAAACTTCAATGGCAACAGTATGGTATGTACATGAGGATGTCTAATCTCATGTAGAAGTTTTTTCTTAGAGTCTATTGCTTGGGAGAAAATCAAGTCTAAGTTGTGAGATTAATGACATCTTTATAGTGTTATCCTCCACACTTTAGTTCATATTCACATTATCTTGTAACACATTGTTGAAATGGAAAATCAATGTATGAATAAACATTCTGTGTACCTCTTTTACACATAATTCTTTTTTAATATACTTTCATCTACCTCTTTGATATCTAGCCAAGACCACAATAAAACCTAATCCTTGAAATCTTAACCAAATGTAAAATTTCTTCTTGTATAGTGTTCAATGGCATAGCATATTCCAGTTGGAACTCAACTTGGATATATTCCAGTTGTAAAATTTCTTCTTGTAAAATTTCTCCAAACAATTTTATTATATATTCCTGTTGGAACTCAACTTGGATATATTTTGATTCATTCACAATGCTTAGACTCAATGACTCATATGTAGTTAGAAATCAACTGTGTTTCTCATTTGAATCAAAAGTGAATCAAATCTTTGGTTCCCTTATTAGTGTATATTTGAGTAATTAAGTGATTTGATGTAATTTGATGTTTAATGTTATTTAATGTACTTTAATAAGCTTTTGATTTCAAATCTTCTTGATGTGACATTTGATGTGACATCTTCACTTGATCTCGGATTTCTACTTATTTAAAAAGGTCATTCATCTTCATTCTTCTGTGAACTCAGTGAAGATGAGCTCAATCTTTTCAGTGGATGCTTGGGCATCAGCTTCCTCTGCTCATATTGATTCATTGTTCTCAGTTGAACCTTTCCAGAGAAGTGATGATCCCTATGATTTAGAACGTGCTGATGATTCCATGTTTTCTGTTGAGTCATTTAAGTTATCCAATTCACAGTGCAATGCTGCTCAACCAAATGCACCTCTTGATCTCCCATCTGATCCAACCATTGATCTCCCTTCTGACTCAAGTGCATGTGGAGCAACAAAAAAGCAAAGCAAGCTCAATCTACGATTTAAAAGAAGGTCTCGTGAAGTAAGTCGAAAAAGATTTAAATTTCTTACTTCAGATAGACAGATTGCATTGGATATTGTGAAGCATTGTTGTGGTTTGAAATATTTGTATAATTTAGGAATGAAGAAACTAAAGCACATAAGAGAAAAATTCCTCCATTTAGATAGTGAAAGGCAAGATATATACCTTGTTTCTTGCATGCAAATGATTGAGGATAACATGTCAGTAACGCGTGTTGGTTTTGAATATTTCTTTACTCAAGGGATGCCATGCTGTAGGGCTGCATTTAAAATTGCAATGGGTGTAGGAAATTTTAGAATACATAGGGTTTAACAAGGGTTTTTGAATGGGGATCTCATTTTGGATATGTTCCATGTTGGGACCAAAGGATCTGTTGGACGTCATGCAATGAATTGGATGATGAACTATTTTAGCTTGCATTGTGAAGTTATGCCTACAACTGGAAGGTTGCACTTGTCAGATAACTTTACTCGTCGAGAGGTATTTCAAATATATAGAGAAGACATGGAAAATAGAAATGAGAAGTATGTGTTGTATCGTCACTTCACTCGATTACGGAAGGAAGAGTTTAACAATGTTTCTATTCCTCGTAAAGTTAGAATGGGTGAATGTTCAATTTGTGCCACTTTGAAAAACATGGCAAAAGGGGCTACAACACCACAGGAAAAGCATAATTTTAAAAACCTTCTTAACAACCATCGTGACAGTCAAGCATTAGAGAGAAAGAAAGCAATTCATCATCGAAGTAAGGCACTCAGAAATCCGGAGCATTATATGTGTTTGTTGATCGATGGTATGGATAAAAAAAAAACTTGTTTGCCACATTTTTATCGCATCCCTAAGGACATTGGAGATGAAGTCCTTGTGCAAATGCATTTGGTTGGTGCTTTGGTATACAATGGAACTGTAATGTCCAAGGTTTTCTTCACATATCCGAATGTGCATAATGATCCAAACCTTACAGTTACTGTCATTCATCATGTTTTGCAATCATGGAAGGGTCTTTTGCCACCAACTCTATATTTGCAACTAGATAATACTGCAAGAGAGAATAAAAATTCTACAGTCTTTGGATATTTAAGCATGCTTGTTGAAAAACAGGTATTTCAGAAGGTTAAGGTAAATTTTCTTCTGGTTGGCCACACTCATGATCACATTGATCAAATGTTCAGTACTTTCTCTAAGAAGTTGGCAAGTAACAATGCTTTTACTCTTCCGATTTTATCTGAGCTGATTTCAGAAGCATATACTCCAAAACCAGAAGTTCAACACCTCACACAGATTTATGACTTTAAGCACTTTTGCTCAATGGGCCTTGATAACAGTGCTAAGGTTTTGGCTCCATTGCACAATATTAGTTTCAACCATGTATTCTTGATGAGGAGGGTTGATGAAATAACCCTTTTATTTGCAAAGCAGTATTCATCTTCTCTTGGGTGGGAGCCTAAAGAGGGATGCAGATTCTTATTGCAGGTGCCTAATTTGTCTACTGTAACAGTGTATGGTGCAGAACAATCACCATATGAAGATAAAAACAATACAGAAAGATGTGGAAGTGTGGTTGATCAAAGTAAAAGCTGGATGCATGCACTCATTGAAAAGAAGAGACATATTGAGCGTGCAAAAAAATATGCTGGAGATCAAGATGTATCTTGGTGGGAGGACTTTTTCAATCATCAAGAAGAGATTATACAGTATACAATTGCAGGTCACTGGCCAGTTGATGTTCCATTCACATGGGATTTTTGTACACAAAGATCCGTGAATGTGGCCCAAGCATGTAATGCAGATGCACTTCAAAGTTTTATACATCCACCAGAAAGAAATATTTATGTAGGCCCAAGGATGACAAAACAGGCAGAAGCAAGATGGCAAGGAAATTTAATAGAGATAAATGTTGGAACGCTTATTGCAGTACTTGTTGATGGTGATGAGGCTACCAGACCTTTTTGGATTGCAAAGGTTTTAGAGATAACTAAAGATATTGATCAGAGAAGAATAGAGGCTTTGATGGTGCATTGGTATTACACTAAAAGTAGTAATGCATTCACAGGTAAATATAACTTAGAAATGGTGTGTGATACTAAACGAACAGGTTCAAAAAGGAAAAAGAATATTCGAAGCACATCCACTCTTAAAATGGATGATGTAGATATTCTTGTTTATGATTTTTCCTTGACAAAAACTGGTCAGTTGAGGAAAGCAACCATCAACATGATAAAACAAAAGCTTCCAGATGTATGTGGTACAGGAAATCATAGGAAAACAAGAAGAGTTGTGCATGATCCTACAGAATTTGGTATGTACGTGGATGAAGATAGAGCTCTTGTGGATATAGAAGAAGAAGAAGAGAGCTCTCAACAGTATGAGACTGAATCAAGTGCATCAAATGATGAGGGTGTAGACATAGATCGACAAAGTTGTGAGTTGCATTGAAGCTCTCAGACATTTTTAGTGCTTATGTAAATGCCTCAAAGTAGTTTGGTTAATGAAACCATGTTTTGTAGCAATTTTGAATAACAATCAGATATCCACCCATTAAAGATATGTCTAAAATGTTATTTTTGTGTAAAAACTATTGATTTCTACATTCTTATATATATTTTAGACATGTCAATGTCTTATCATATAGATTTTGGACATGTCAATGTCTTATCATATACATTTTGGGACACGTCAATGCCTAATATAGTGAAATTTTGACTACATTTTGAGCTCTTTTTTTTTTGAGAAAATGACAAAAAATATCAAAAATTACTTGTTTTCACCTCATTTTTGTAATATATGTATACTGGTGTAAAGGAATTCCAAAAATGAGGTGAAAACATGTAATTTTTGACGAGAGTGTTCTCTTTTTATGACATAGTTCTCGTTTGTTACGACTCGCTGTTCAATGATATCAGAGCAAAGTTAGGTAAAATGGGAGATGGTTTTCCTTCTTTAATTGATAAATTGGACAGGAACAACTATCAAGCATGGTCTCTAAGGATGAAGACATACCTACAAGGAGGTAGCCTCTATGGATACATCTCAGGAGATGAGGAGATGCCCATATTCAAAAGCAAAGGACAACCTACAAGGGAAGAGCATAAAAGACTCAACACATGGTGTGCCAATGATGCATTAGCAAGGTCTTACTTACTCAACTCAATCTCTGATTTTCTCTTCCACATATTAGGAACTCTAAGACATCCCTAGAGACTTGGGAAACAATTTCTTCTTATTTCTCTTCCAACACAAGGGCCAGGAAGAATCAGTTGCGGATTGAATTCACAACCCAAAGGAAACAACCTAAGCAAGCTATCTCCGAGTATGTGACCAAAGTTAAAGATGTTGCAGATCAGTTGGCAAGTATAGGAGAAGAAATTGAAGATGAGCAGATTGTAAGGCAAGTTATCAACGGTATTAAAGCAAATGAAAAATGGGAAAGCTTCACAACTGCCATGGACTTGTACATGGACATGCAAATTCCAGACCTTACCACACTCATGGGGCAACTATTCACCCATGAAGCCAAGCTCAACAAGAATGGAGACTCATCAAGAGGTAATAGTTCTTTTGCCCTATATACTGATAAGAATAAGTCTAAAGAGAAAGAGAAGAACAAGAAAATGGAACATGAGGGAACTACCTCCCAAGCCAACTATGTAGGGAGAGGTAGATCATCAAGAGGAAGGGGCAGAGGAGGTAAGAAGGGTAGGGGGAGACCTTATACCTCCTCACCATGCAATATTTGTGGTTTATCAGATCATACTACAGATGAGTGTTTCAGGAACTTCAAGAATCAAAGAGGTAGAGGATACCAAAAAGGTGGATACACACAATCAAGAGGTAGATTCAATCACCACCAAGGATATAACAACAATTACAACAACAACAACTACAATGGCAACTACCAAGGAGGATACAAATCCAGAAAGGATTACAACAACTGCATAGAGGAGCAAGAAGATTCTCTTTTGATTACGAATATGACATCAAAATCAAGTATAAATGATGACCATCTCTTCTACATTGACTGTGGATGCTCAAATCATGTGGAAGGAAATGTAGCTCTTCTCTCTGACCTTGAGGAACCAAAGTGTAAACATCATGTACAAACAGAAGATGACACCAAGCACTCAGTAATTAAAGTTGGAAATGTTAAGACCTCTGATGGGAACAAAAATATGTTGAGTAGGGTTCTATATGTACCAACTATTACCAAGAATTTGATGAGTGTTGGACGGATTATGGAAAAAGGTTTGTAGGTTAGATTCAAACAATATGGAGCATTTGTGGAGGATCCCAAGCATGGGTTCAAGAGAATAGCCAAAGGAGAAAAGATAGGTAGACTTTTCACTTTTGAACTTGAGGATACAAGGAACATAACACTCTATAGTTATAAGGATGAAACATTATTAGAGCTTGAAATTTGGCACAAGAGATTAGGGCATGTATGAGAAAGAACCTTGAAACAAATATGCAGGGATCAATGTGTACTTGGGATACCTAATGTATCCAAGAAACACATGATTTATAAATGTGGTGCTTGTGAGTTTGGAAAGTCTCATAGGTTACCCTTCTCAAGGGAAGGCTACATGCATAAGGACTACCTAGAACTTGTTCATATAGATGTATGGGGACCAAGCAAGGATCCCTCAATCTCTGGATCAAGGTATTATGTATCTTTCATTAATGATTACAGTGGGTGGACTGTATTGTACTTTATAAAGCACAAAGATGAAGTATTCAGTTGTTTTAAAAAGTATCTTGCACTGGTTGAGAATCAAACAATGAGAAAACTAAAAAGGCTAAGGTCAGATGGAGGAGGTGAGTACTTCTCAAATGATTTTGATGCATTCTTGCAAAACAAAGGAATTAAGAGAGAAATTACCACAAGGTATACTCCTGAACAGAATGGGGTAGCTGAAAGAAGAAATAGATTGATTGTTGAAACAACTAGGTCAATTATAAATGAGAAAAAAATACCTAACTATTTGTGGGCAGAGAGTGTATCTACTGCCACTTATTTGGTAAACACGTTGCCATCGAAATCTCTTAATGGATGACCCCATATGAAGCATGGCATGGTAGAAGACCTTCACTTGATCATTGCAGGATCTTCGGATGTGTAGCATATGTGCATATCCCTTCACAGATAAGAGGTAAACTAGACCCAAAGGCAGAGAAGTGCATCTTCATTGGATATGATCTAAATGAGAAATGTTACATGTTTTACAATCCATCAAACAAGGGATTCATGGTCAGTAGAGATGTTGTCTTTGATGAAAATGACTCTTGGTTTGATAGTGAATGCAAGAAGCTAAAGCTACCTTATGACTTGGAAGAGGAGTTTCCAAGCCTAACTACGGAGGAGTCTACTCAAAACGAAGATACCAATTCAGATGATGAAGACATCATTAACCTTGAAGATTTCAAGGAATGGAAGCCCAAAGGTAAACTCAAGATGAAGAAATTAGAGGATATACCTGAATCCTCTAATCAGGCAATCATAAAATCACAAAGGGAGAGCAAGAAACCAATCAGATATGGGTATGACACTTCTCTTGTTACTAAGCACTCTGTTTATCTTGCCAAAGATTTATCAATTAAAGAACCAACATCATATGAAGAAGCTAAAACCAAGGCAGAATGGAAGGAAGCTATGGATGAGGAGATTGAAGCTATAGAAGAAGGAAGCTATGGAAGAGACTCCATCGCTCACAGACTCAAACCTTAGACATCTCTCACCTTATCATACTGATGACAATGAAATCTCCTGCTGTTGTTTTATACATACGCACAAACAGACAATCAAATTAGTGACGAGCTTTGTCTTTCCGTGTGTGTGTATATATATATATATATATATATATATATATATATATATATATATATATATATATATATATATATATATATATATATATAACAAAGACGAAGACGAAGAAGAGCTCGTTCCCTGTCGATTATTCACGAGTCAAAACACAACCTTGTTTTTTATCGCACATGCAAGTTTTCAGACTGAATATATGCTTGTGTTTGTGTCAGATGTATATTATCTTGGAGGCCACAGATGTTATGCAGCGATTGGAGGAGCGAATTACCATAGGTCTAGTTCTATATTCTGCTGAATCTGCTCTGTCCCTATACCACCGCCTCAGGCTTCCTACCTATGAAGCTTCTGGTAAGACCCGCAGGCGAAAGGTTGATGAGCAATGATGTGATGTGGCAGGTAAACCATAGTGTTAACCCACCTCCCCTCAAAAGCTAAAAAGAAAGCTCACACACATTGCTCCCTCAAAAGCTAAAAAGAAAGCTCTCTCTCTCTCTCTCTCTCTCTCTGGCATAACTATTTTATACTCGCTGCTCACATCAACTCGCATCCAGATAGTGGTATAAGAATGCCCTCCTCACGAGACTTTCGTACTTAGGATGGGCTCATGGCACATGTTCGCATGTCCTTAGGATGGAACGATAAGCAGGCTAACCTTGAGCGGAGGACACCATATTCGGACGATTCTGACTTTCATAAACGTAAAAGCTGCAGAGCGAACTCCAGCTTGGAACTACGAGGCGGAAAAGAAGGCAGCGGGTCGGTTGGCCGGCTCAAACAACAACAGTTTCTAGCCTCCCTCAACAAACAAATTAGCAAATAGGTTGAGCGCGTCATGTGACGTGCAGCTTGGAAACTGTGACCTGCTGTATGATCCACATGTTAGTGACTTCAAAGAATAGTTCTGTCTCGCTACGTAAGTGTAAGCTCGTCGTTCCAGCATGGTAGCTGTCTTGTCAATTTCGGAGCCCCTCGCCCAAGAGGGTGGCGATGGCTCTACAAGACGTTCTGAGTAATGCTCTGTTGGGTATGTCTGGGACACAAGCGCAGTATAAAAGAAGTAACGTTCGGAAAGGACACCACATTTTATGGCTGCTGAAATCTGAAATTTTCAGAAGTCATACAGGGCAGTTTCTAGATGCTCTATTTCTGTCTTTTTTTTTAATTAATGAAGTTCGATAATTGAGATTTCCTCTTTCAAATTAGTTCAAAGTAATTTTAAGCACAATGAAAGGTGCGCATAGCATTCAACTTCGGGATAAAGTGATCAATTCTCTCTACCTTGGCCTCGGCCCAAAAATTGGTTGAGAGACGATTGAGAAATGAGAAAGCGAATTATATAAAATGACCAATATGTTCCCAATAACTAGTATTCATTCTTTTTTCTTTTGACAACTTAGGGAATGCCTTTAGGTTGATTATTAACAGATAATGACCATTTCGAAATACTCCTTTATAATTTTTATGCAATTTCCCCATAGAACATGGTCGTGGAGATATCATCAAATTATATATTTTGTCGAATATTTTGTATGTCTTGTAGAGGCTCTAAGTGGTCTACAAGTAGAAACACAGAGGTTGTAGAGCTTGCAAATGATTCAAAAACAAAAGGTAGAAGATGTCATGTGGTGCTTCATCATCTACGACTCAAAATCAAAGTGGTTCATCAATAGGAGTAGGAGGAGCAATGATGCCAATCATCCCAACCTACAACTATGACCACCAGCCTTCATGGAAGGCAAGCTAGATGGTATGAATTGCACCTTATGGAAGTCTGAAATCATTTCTATCCTCAATTCATATGAGCTTCTAGGGACTGCTCTTGGTAGTGATCATGATCCCTAAAAAACACTTGATTCAAATAATATTGTTTGAATGATTCCTCATCATGCAAATCTTTCATATGCTTTGAAATTTAGAAAGGGAGATGCACTCTTTCCTCTAGTTACAAGTAGTATGAATAGTGTTCTAACTCTGGTTTAACATACTACCAAGGATTGTGAAGAATGTGTGAAGAGATGGATAGGTATGTGCTTGAAGATGAAGAGGTGTTGCAAAATCCTTGATCTACACCAGCCAATTGAACTCTAGGAGTATATGGTGGGCCCTTTTAGCTTGCCAATGGATGTATTAGACACCCTATGTACCTTGGAAGATCACTTTAAAAAAGATAGATCAAAACAGATAAGTTGGAGTTAGCTTAGAGGTGAAAACTTGCTATTCTTGGTTCATACACCTGTTCAGTGTTTTACATAATTCTCTGAGCACATCAGCAATTAGCTTAATTCCTCTTGGGGAAGTCTAGGTAACTTAAAGAGCTAACTTTCAAGAGTAATCTCATCAAAAATAATGAACCACACATTGAGAATGAGTTTTAACAACTGATGACATCATCCCGATTTTCACGAGCTGCTACAGTTTGAGATCAGTGAGGAGAAAAATCAACATAACTCAAAATGTAGGAATCCAATGATTATGAAAATTTGTATGGTTATACTAGAAAGTACGCCGAATCTAACAAGCTTTAAATCATTGAATTGGGATAAGTAACCACTGAGAAAAACCTCTGACAAGATGAGTGAAAAAGTTGGGTACATGACAGAGAAGTGAAGATGAACAGACACTGTTGACTTCAAATGAACATAACTGACGATTGCAACATCCAAATGACATGAAAATTTGTGAGCATATATTAGACTTATAGAGCAAACTTTACCAAGTTAAATCACTGAAAATGATGCACCAAGCTCAAAGGAAACATCTCTGCAAGCTGACTGAGAGAAACTGAGAGTAATGGCAGTGAGTAGTACACTTCACTAGAACATGGAAAGATGAACTCAAATAATCATGAAAATGAAAGTATATTGCTTGTACAATAAATGACTTACTGATACATATGTGTGATTTGTAATCACACCTTGATATGGCATAAAGCTCAGCTCTTGGAGGTCTTCACATAGGTCTCTCTAACCACGACTAAAACTGCCATCTATTTATAGTTGAGTTTGGGAGGCTAACTTCCCTCAATCACTCTCCAATCAATCAATGATTGATTTGATTCTCTACCTACCACAAATCACGAATTTGTGGCTCCTCTTTCCATTCTTGATCAAGTGGACTCAACCACTTAAGATTCTCTTACGTTTACATTAAGTAAACTCTTCAAAAGTTACAAGAGGTAGTTCACAAGTGAACTTTACATAGTCTTCATTTTAAAGCTTCTTCTAAGACTTTGTGGGATTCAAGTCAATACTTAGGCTTGTCATAGACTTGCTCCAACAGCTCCCCCTCAAGCCAAGTATGCTTGAGGTCTTCAATCTTCCAAGATTACTTGCAAACCAATCATAGCCTTGAATTTGCAAAGCTTTGTACCATCCAATGCTTCGGTTAGAATATCTGCACATTGTTGATGAGTGGACACATATGATATTTGAATCTCTTTGCTTAGAACCTTCTCTCGTACATAGTGATAATGAACTTCAATATGTTTAGTCCTTGCATGAAAAATAGGATTAGTAGCCAAATGAATAGAACTCATATTGTCACAAAAAATAGTTGGAGTTCCAAACTCCAATCCAAGATCTTTGAATAATGTCTTCATCCACATAGCTTCTTGTGTAGCTATGGCAAGACCTCTATATTCAGCTTCAGTAGAAGAGAGAGCAACTGTGGGTTGCTTCTTGGATGATCATGAAATAAGCTTTGAACCTGCAAAGGTAAGATATCCTGAAGTGCTCCTTCTATCTTCCTTGGAGCCAGCCCAATCTGCATCAGAAAATAGCTTCAAACCTAAATCAGATACATAAGGATAATAAAGTCCTTCATTGATGGTTCCTTTGAGGTACTTGAGAATCCTTTTGGCAGCATCCATATGTGGTTTCCTTTGTGTGTGCATAAATTGACTTAGCACACTCACATTGTAACATATATCTACTCTTGTCAATGTGGCATAATGGAGACTACCCACTAGAATTTGATATGATGTGATGTCCTCTATGAGTTCACCTTCATGTGAGCTCAATTTGTGATTGACCTCCATTGGAGTACCTGCAATCTTACAATCTTGCATCTTGAATTTTGCCAACATGTCCTTAATGTACTTTCTTTGAGTGAGAAAGAAACCATGATCTTTGTAGACAACTTCCAAACCTAGGAAGTAGGTAAGTGAACCCAAATCACTTATCTTGAACTCTTCTCTCATCTGATCTTTGATCTTCTTCATACCATCTTCATCATTTCCTGTCAATATAATATCATCTACATATACACATAGGTAGATGACCTCGGAATTACTCTTTTTAATAAAGAGTGAAGGATCTGCCTTGCTTGGTTGAAAGCCTTTGTCCTGCAAGAATGAAAGAAGCCTAAAATTCCAAGCTCTTGGAGCTTGCTTGAGACCATACAATGCTTTGTTAAGTTTACACACATAATAAGGATAAACTTGATTCTCAAAACCAGGTGGTTGTGCCATATATACCTCTTCTGTTATCCAACCATTCAAAAATGCAGTCTTTACATCTAGTTGAAGTATCTTCCAATTCTTGGAAGAGGTAATACTAAGCAAAACCCTAATAGTAGGCATCTTTGCCACAGGAGAGAAGGTCTCCTCATAATCAATTCCCTGAGTTTGTGCAAAGCCTTTTGCTACAAGCCTTGCCTTATCCCTGTTAATGGAACCATCAGAATTCTTCTTGAGTTTATAGACCCATCTTGAGCCTATTACCTTCATGGATGAAGTCTTGGGCACCAAATCCCAAGTGTTGTTTTCCTCAAGTGCTTCAATCTCTTCCTTCATTGCATGCTTCCATTCTGTTTTTGCTTTGGCCTCTTCAAATGATGATGGATCCTCTTGGTTTATGTCCTGTGTTATGTAGATAGAATGTTTAGTTACTAATGAGGTGTCAAACCCATACCTTTCTGGTTTTTTCTTTTCCCTCATAGATCTTCTTAGGCCATGATGTGATGATTCTGCCTCATGTCCAAGTTCCTGCAATTTTGCTTTACCTTTAGACTTCCATGCTTTGATCTTTTCCATGTGAGATTCTTCATCATCCTCTGAGGTGTCTTGTTCTTCAATCTTTGATTGTTCTCTACCAAGCTTTGGAAAATCTTCTTCAAGATCATATGGTAAATTGATCTTCCTGCATGAATCTTCATACCATGAATTGTTCTCATCAAAAACTACATCTCTGCTTACCAAGAATCCTTTGTTGGTAGGGTTGTATAACCTGTAGCCCTTTTGATTGTTGTCATATCCAATAAATACACACCTTTCTACGTTTGGATCCATATTGCCTCTAACCTGTGAAGGAACATGAGCAAAAGCAATACATCCAAAAATTTTACAATGATCTAAGCTTGGTCTTCTTCCATTCCAAGCCTCATATGGAGTCATCCCATCAAGGGATTTTGAAGGCAACCTGTTAATCAAGTAAGTGGTTGTAGATACAGCCTCAGCCCATAAGTAATTAGGTAAATGCTTTTCATTTAACATAGACCTTGCAGCTTCAACAATTGTCCTATTCCTCCTTTCTACCACTCCATTTTGCTCAAGAGTGTACCTTGTAGTTACCTCTCTTTTGATTCCTCTTTCTTGAAGGAAAGAATCAAACTCATGGGAGAAGTATTCTCCCCCTCCATCTGACCTTAGCCTTTTTAGTGATTTACCTGTTTGATTCTCCACAAGAGCCAAATATCTTTTGAAACATGAAAAAACTTCATCTTTGTGTTTCATAAAGAATAGGATAGTTCATCTGCTGCAATCATCAATAAAGGAAACATAATACCTTGATCCGGATATTGAAGCTTCCTTGCTAGGTCCCCATACATCTGTATGAACCAACTCCAAGAGATCTCCATGCATATAACGTTTCTTCATGAATGGTAACCTGTGAGACTTTCCAAATTGACATGCACTACACTTATAAATCATATGTTATTTTGACAAATTAGGAAGTCCAAGTACACTTTGGTCCCTACAGATTGGCTTTAATGAACTTTCACGAATATGTGCTAACCTTTTGTGCCATACTTCCAATTCTGTGAGTGTCTGACTACCATAATTAAAGAGAGAAATGTTTCTAGTGTCCTGTAATTCAAATGTGAACAATCTACCTGTCTTTTCACCTTTTGCAATTTTTCTGAATCCTTTACTTGGATCTTCAACAAATGCTCCTACCTTTGTGAACCTGACTTGCAACCCTTTCTCTACTATCTGCCCAACACTTATCAAATTCTTTGTAATGGTAGGGACATAGAGTACCTTACTGAGTAGGTTGATGTTTCCATCAGGTGCTTTGACATTGCCTATTTTCTCCACAGGATGTTTTGTATCATCTCCTGTTTGTACCTCATGCTTATTCCTTGGATCTTCTAAATCTTGTGGCATAGCCATGTTCATGATCAATAATGAATCCTCTTTGTTTGAGTCTTCTGTGTAGTTATTGTTGTCTCTCCTTCCTTTCTAGCCTCCTTGATAGTTTGAATGATTGTAGTTGTTGTAGTTGCCATGATAGTTGTTGAACCTTCCTCTTGAGTAGCCATAACTTCCTCTATTGTATCCTCTACCTCTTTGATTCCTGGAATTCCTAAAGCAATTCTCAGTTGTATGATTAGTTAATCCACAAATAGAACATGAGTTGGAGTCTTGGGATCTCCCCCTGCCTTGTCTACCTCCTCTTCCTCTACCCCTGCCATGTCTTCCTCTACCTGCATAGTTAGCTTGATATGTACCTACTTCATCATACACTTTCTTTGCCTTTCCTTTGTTATCTTTAGACTTGCTTTTATCCGTGTATAAAGCTGAAGATTGATTACCTTTAGAGCTTTCTCCATTTTTGATAAGCTTTGCCTCTTGAGTAAGTAGTTGTCCAATGAGTGTATTGAAATCAGGTACATGCATGTCCATGTACAAATGCATAGCTGTGGTGAATGCTTCCCACTTGTCATCTGCCTTCAAGCCATTGATGAACTGCCTTACAATTTGCTTTTCATCTATTACCTCTCCAATACTTCCCAACTGATCCGCTATGTCCTTGAGCTTTGTGATAAAATCAGTCACATTTTGTTTGGGAGCCTTCTTGAGAGTTGTGAAATCCAGCCATAGTTGATGCTTCCTAGCTTTGGTACTTGAAGAAAAGCAAGCTTCAAGTGCATCCCACACTTTCTGAGATGTTTTACAACTTCTAATGTGAGGCAACAAAAAATCTGAGATCGAGTTGAGGAGATAAGCCCTTCCAAGTGCATCCTTGGAGCACCATCTGCTCAATCTTTCTTGCTCTTCTTGTGTTGGTTGACTTTTGTTCTTGAAACTTGGCATAACTTCATCTCCAGCCACATAACCATATAAACTTCTACCTTGGAGATAAGCTTCCATTCTTAATGACCAAGCTGAGTAGTTACCTCTGTCCAATTTGTCAATTGATGAAGGAAATCCATCTGCCATGTTGTCCAACCTTGCTCTGATACCACTGTGAAGAGATGGATAGGTATGTGCTTGAAGATGAAGAGGTGTTGCAAAATCCTTGATCTACACCAGCCAATTTAACTCCATGAGTATATGGTGGGCCCTTTTAGCTTGCCAATGGATGTATTAGACACCCTATGTACCTTGGAAGATCACTCTCAAAAAGATAGATCAAAACAGATAAGTTGGAGTTAGCTCAGAGGTGAAAAATATAATGAACCACACACTGAAAATGAGTTTTAACAACTAATGACATCATCCCGATTTTCACGGGCTGCTACAGTTTGAGACTAGTGAGCAGAAAAATCAACATAACTCAAACTGTAGGAATTCAATGATTATGAAAATATGTATGGTTATACTAGATAGTAAGTGGAATCTAGCAAGCTTTAAATCACTGAATTTGGATAAGTAACCATTGAGAAACACCTCTGACAAGATGAGCACAAAAGTCGGATACCTGACAGAGAAGTGAAGATGAACAGACGCTGTTGACTTCAAATGAACATAACTGAAGTTTGCAACATCCAAATGACATGAAAATTTGTGAGCATATATTAGACTTATAGAGCTAACTTTACCAAGTTAAATCACTGAAAATGATGCACCAAGCTCAAAGAAAATTGCAAGCTGATTGAGAAAAACCGAGAGTAATGGCAGTGAGTAGTACACTTCACTAGAACATGGAAAGATGAACTCAAATAATCATGAAAATGAAAGTATATTATTTGTACAATAAAGTGACTTACTGATACATATGTTTGCCTTGTAATCACACCTTGATATGGCATAAAACTCAGCTCTTGGAGGTCTTCACATAGGTCTCTCTAACCACGACTAAAACTGCCATCTATTTATAGTTGAGTTTGGGAGGCTAACTTCCCTCAATCACTCTCCAATCAATCAATGATTGATTTGATTCTCTACCTACCACAAATCATGAATACGTGGCTCCTCTTTCCATTCTTGATCAAGTGGACTCAACCACTTAAGATTCTCTTACTTTTACATTAAGTAAACTCTTCAAAAGTTACAAGAGGTAGTTCATAAGTGAACTTTACATAGTCTTCATTTTAAAGCTTCTTCTAAGACTTTGTGGGATTCAAGCCAATGCTTAGGCTTGTCATAGACTTGCTCCAACAGAATGGAACATATTGAGAAATCAATATGAGAGTCATAATCACACACAAATTTAGAACGTGAAGAATTAGGTAGCAATAGAAAGGTTTGATGATGGACATATGGCAGACATGCTTATCGCTCGAAGAAAGAATCCATGGGACCAAATGGTGTGATCACGCATACAAAACTCAAGGGAGGATCTAGCTCCATGTTGCCTTCAAATGTGTCCATCAAATATTGATGGTTTGGTTATTTCCTTTAATAGTCAAATCAAACCTCAGCCTCTAACGTTTGAAGAATTTAGTGCCATAATCATGGAGGAGGAGCTATGGCTCAAGGCACGGAGTGGCAGCAACAAGGGAGCTGGTCCATTCAAAACAAATGCCAAAGGAAGCAAAGTAGATTCTTCAAAACATGGACAAAAAAAAGAAGAACGTCAAACACAAGTTCAAGGGAGAGTGTCTCCACTGCAAAACAAAGGCCACAAAATTCAAGATTGTTGATCAAGAATGCAAAAGGGAAGAATGGCTCTTCAAAAGGTGGCAAGGGCAAGGGGTTTCTCATCACTCCAAAAATAGAGCTTGAGTTATTTCTAACGATAGAGAAGGTATGCTCTTTGGCTGAAGATTTAGAAACAGATGATGCATGAGTATTTGAAAGTGGTGCCTCTCATCACATAATGGGTAGAAAGACCTTTGCAGTTCTTGGAAGCCTCTCAAGGAGCCCATCACAACAAGGCTAGGCAATAATATAAGATCTCTTGCAAAGGGTGAAGGAATGATTTCTTTCATCAAATCTAATGGGGAGATGGGGAACCTTTCAAAGTGTTGTATGTTCCACAAGTCAAATGAAATTTTCTTTAAGTAGCTATCATGATTAATCGAGGAACAATTTGTATGCGTTTCTGCTCTTACAAGCAATGTAAGTGTGGGAATAAGTAAGCTATGGCATGAGAGATTCGTCCATATTAGATACCTTTTTTAAATAAGGTGCATGGAAGGGGCATGCTTGCATAGATACCATTGATTGCAAGTTCCATAACTGCTCTTAATACTCACATTAGACCTCAATCTCTAACTTGTGAAGAATTAAATGCCTTAATCATTGAGGAGGAGTTGCCTCTCAAGGCATGGAGCTCTAACAACAAAGAAGATGCTACATGCATAGAAAATGACAAAGGAGGCAAAGGGGTCTCTTCAAAGATAGAGAGGAAAAGAAGAAGGACAAAAGAAAAAGGGGTCTCTCATCACATGAAGAGTACAAAAGACCTTTATAGTTCCTTAGCACCTCTAAAGGAACCCGTTAGAGTAGGGAATAAGATGTCCTATACAGGAAGAAGGTATTATTTATTTCATTAATTCTAATGGGTGTATGAGAAATCTTTCAATGTGTTGTATGTTCCACAAATGAAATAAAAATTGTTTTCAATAACTTCTATAAATAGTCACGTTCATGAAGTATCTTTCACTAAGACGAGAAATAACATGAAGAATAGTAACAACAATGTTGTTGCGACTGCCATAAGGAGGAACAACCTATATGATTTGTCTCCGCTTTGGAAGAGTCATTCTTCTTTTCTTCCTTCTTGATTGTACACTCTCAAGTTTTGTGCTTTCTTCTTAATCCCCCTTGGAATTCTTTTTGTCGTTCTTCGTTTTTTCTCCATCTTTTGAAGAGTCTAATTTTCCTCCTTTGGAATTTGCTATGAATGAAACATCTCTTTTGTTTTCACCACTCCTTGCCTTGACTTGGAACTCTTCAATTAGTAAGGCAATGATTTCTTCACAAGTTAGAGGTTCATGTGCAATGTGAGTATAAGAGTAGTTACCAAACAATTAATCAATGCTAGCTTTGCAACCATACCCCTTGGATGCATCTCCTTTACTATAGGGTATCTGATATGTCCAAATGTCTAATTCCATAGATTACTTGTTCCCACAATTATAGTGGTTGTAAGAATAGACAACTCATACTGATTGTTTCACATTATGTCGCTACTATTGTTACTATCCATAATCTTAGCTCTTCTCTTACTCAAAGATACTTCATGACCTTGGTCACTTATAAAAGCTACTAAAAGAAACTTGCATTTGAATTGTGGATGATATAATACATTGAAACTAATGAAAAACTAATGAAAGACATCCTACCTTCACCCTTTGGAAGACATCTTGCATTATTTTCTACCTTTGCTACGATGGATCCCTTTAGAAGTTGCTAGGAACTAAAAAGGATTTTGTACCTATCATGTGACAAGATGCACCACTCGCAAGCACCCATGCCATTTTCTTTTTTGGAATCTTCATCGAAGAGCATATCTCCTCTATCATAGAAAATAATTGATGCTCTCTTTTTGTAGTTGGAAAACCCATTGCCCTTTCCACACTTTGAAGAGCCGTTCTTCTCTTCTACATTCTTGATGTGACAATCCTAAATTTTGTGGTCTTTCTTCTTTCATTGGAAACACTATCCCTTGAACTTCTTTTGATCATTCTTTATTTCTTCTCCATCTTTTGAAGAGTCCACTTTGCCTCCTTTGACATTTTCTATGAATGCAACATCTCCTTTGTTATCACCACTCATTGCCTTTAGCGAGAGCTCCTCCTCCATACTTAAGGCATTGAGTTCTTCAAAAGTTAGAAGTTGAGGTATGACTTGAGTATTAAGAGGAGTAACCAACCATCAAACTCTGTTGGATAGATTTGGAGACAACATCGTGCTAGCTCATTGCCTAACTTCTGTACACTTGCTCTTGCCATTTCATCCCATTGAATCTTTATGTGAGTGACAAACACCTCTGTTGTCTCCCCATCCACAAACCTTTCTACTCATAGATAATTCTCCAAGTTCTAAATCCGTGTCTCATTACGAGTTTTATACACATCTCTCTCTCTAGATCTCTCTTTTTCTTTCATCTCTCTCTCTCTCTTTCTCTCTCTCTCTCTACATTAATAAAAAACAAAACAATCACTTACATCGATGTAATTGTTTGAATCATTGTCGTCAAAATCCATTTAAAGTTGTCACTCGAATTTCCGAAGACTTGATGCCAAAGAGAGAAGATATTAGAAAAGGAAAAACATAAAGAAAGAGAAAAGAGTGCTACAGTATGTGCGATATACTTACCAAAACTTCAGATCTTGAAAAATAGAGGTGTGCGTAGAGAGAGAGAGTGACAAATAGAGAGATGTTTCTCGCGCACGCAAATTTGACACGCAGATCCAGATTCAAAACGTGATGAATGTCAAATTTTTGCTTTCCAATGCGGTTAAAAGACAACATCAGTATGAGCGTCAGTATGAGTGTCTGTAGTTTCGAAGTAGTTTAACCATGCCTATACCGATGCTCATACCGACGTACGTGTACTGATGCGTACATTGGCTAGCTGGTTTTCCAAAGTTTTTCAACGATCATACCGATGCCAATGCATGGCCGTCGGTATGCAGAATGTCAATATGCCCTTGATATGTTGTAGTGGGAGCTGCATAAGCATCAAAGCTTTCGGCAAGATCAAACACAACACTACTTTTAAGTTCCATACACATATGTACCCCTTTAGTGATTCTAAACCAGCGGTTAAAGAACTCCAATATACCTTGACAAATTACAAGAAGGTTGTTCGTAATCTTACAAATATTAGAAGATCGACTAAAATAAGGGTAGATAGTCCGTAGTAATGCCAAATCCTAGCTATGATTGATAAATGGAGGATTCATGAGATCAATGCTATGGACAACTTACATGTGGCTCAAAAGTTTTATGTAGATGTTTCTCCACTGCTCCTAAGAGGGGAGGTGGATGCAGGAGGCAAGAGCTAAAGTTTCCAACAAAAAGCTTCTATGAATGGGCAGCTTACACAACCCTTTAAGCTTCAAAGGTTTCTTAGGAAAGAGTTCCTTTTCGATCCTCTCCTCTTTTTCATTGTTAATGATGCTTTATGCTAGCTCATTAAGGGTTTCTTACATACCTATCTCTCCCCTCCCCCTTTGTTTTGAAATTTGGCAAGATATTACTTCAGCAGAAGATTCCTTTGGAGTGGGTATGTTAACCATCATAAAGGAAGCAAAGTGGCTTGGGATATCCATTTTCTAATGAGAAGTTAGGGAGGACAACGTTTTTTATGTTTGTAGTAAATGGATATTGGAATCAATAAAATGGGATGATTTTTTGTCTTATCTCGTAAAATTAAAGATCGATCTTTCTTGTCATGAGTATTATAGTTCATGGGGATTTGAAACTTGAAGAATCTCATTTGTTCCCCTCAACGAATCCCATCGTACTTGTTCGAAACCCTTTGATCAATACAAATGTAGATATCTAAGATGGAGACCCAAAAAATATTTCTCTCTCCCTCATGCGTTGATGATTCTTGAGTCTTCTTCGGTGTAGGAATCCTTAATGTTTGGTTGGATGGCTCATAAGGTTGGTTCTAAGCCAGCATATTAGTGCCCTTACTCTTATAGAGCTGAGTTCAAGTCATGGTAAGATCTGAACAATCAATTTCGCCCCTAGCATTATGTATGCATACTCTAATCCATGGGAAACTTTTTAAATGGTTTTTTTTCTTACTCCCAAAAGTGGAGTTTGGAAAAATTAGCATCTAAAATTTTTCCCAAAAGTGGGCGAAGGAGGTTTTTGAGAAACTACAATTCCTCCTTTTCTATCATTGTACATGGCCGAGGAAGAGAGATTTTTTTTTCCTTTTTTCCTTTTTTCTTCCTCCCATGGTATCGTGTTTTGCATCATAGACCACGATATAAATGATGTCTCTAAATCAATGAAGAAGTTTTCTTTTCCCTCCTTATGCCTTGTGAAGGGATAGTTTTGATTGTGCGAAGCTTTATATTACTACCGTGTAGTAATACTTGAGCACGTTATGATATCTCTGCTTCTGCCATAGCTCTTCAACACACTTTAATATATATCCAAGGAGAGGATTATTATCAATGAAGCTTGGCACCTTGGTTAGACTGTTTGCTTGCCAATGAAGTGGCGAAGGTTCAAACCCCATGCTCTATAACATTTTTGATGCCTAAAAATATGCTCTAATACCAATATAACAAAGTTTGCTCCATCCCTTTTGTGCCATTGATGAGCTTGCATGATCATACCCACAGAGATCCTCCGTATGGTTCTCCTCCGAGCCATGCCCGAGCGGCTTAGTTCTCTTTTTTTGAGAGAATACTCAAAGTAGTCATAATGATCCCTCTTATCAAAGAGACTCCTCTTTTTGAGACCTCCTCATATCTCTTCTACCAAGTGGTATAAATACCCATGTGATGCCATGTGGCATCCTCCTTCAAAAGGTGATCCTAACCTTTTGAATATCATATGAAAATACCTGATGGAATATGCACTCCTAGTTGCAAGAGAAGAATGATAGGCCCTTCATAGGACCAAACAGTTCACTTCCAAGGTCCACCAGAAATTGAATTTCTCTTTGGACCTAATGGCTGAACTTAAGAAATTTTAAAGAGTAAAAATAGACTCTTTAAGCTTTCCAATAATCCATAGATCATTCAATTTGGAGAATGTGACCTATGTCAACTTCCTTGTACAATATACACCAAAATCTGCTCAAACAAATAGCTATCACTTATGTATAGCTCCTCACACACATATGTTAGGGAATATGCAAAGATAGATGAGAGATCTTTCAAGCTCAATATACGCAAGGATAAGGAACACTTGATACTAAGATTACATTCAAAATCAAGCTTACAACAAGAGCTTTAAGAGGAGCTATCTTCTGCATGAAATGGATAACTAAACAAAGAGATATAGGTGATACAAAATCTCAGCCAAAGTGAAAACTTCAGCAAGCAAGCGGCTAGCTTAGCTAGGAGCTAGCTTAGACCTAGAGTATACACTTGCAATGAGATCCTAAAAGTGCACAAATGAAGCTTGAGGAGGCCACAATGTTCTTCCAAGCTATTGCATATATAATATTGTCAAAGTTGGTGTAGAATTTGAGCTCAAATCATGCCTCCAAGATCCAGATCTCAAATCTTGAATTCATTTCCATGTCATACCTACATCATCACTTTGTGTTATAATCAAGTCATCCACATATATGCATACATAGAGAACTAGTCCTCCTTCCTTCCTGAGGTATAAGGAAAGATCTCCATAATTTGGTTTGTATCCACACCTGCACAAACACTCCACAAGCCTTTGATTACATGCCTTAGGACCTTGGTTTCAACCATACAATGCTTTTCTAAGTTTACAAACAAAGTTTGAATATTTAAGCTTCTGAGACCGTAATGGTTGAGTCATGTAGACTGTCTCCTGCAAATCACCATTAAGAAAAGCATTCTTTACATCCAATTGATATATTGGCCACCTCCTAGATGTGGCAACCCTAATGATGGCCCTAATTGTCATCATCTTTGCAACCGGGTTGAATGTTTCTTCATAGCCAATCCCATAGGATTGAGGAAGTCCTTTTGCCAGAAGCCTTGTTTTGTAGCTAGGAATACCATAAGAATTTCTCTTCACTTTATAGACCCATTTGTTGCCAATTACCTTCATCCCTTCATGTCTTGAACAAGACTTCATGTGTTGTCTTCAAGTGCTTTGTACTCTTCTTCCATAGCTTCTTTCCACTCCTTTGTGTCTTTGGCCTCTTCATAGGTAGAAGGTTCATGATCTTTGATAACCTTAGTCATGAAAGCATATTGCCTAGTAATATAACTATCATAAACAAGCCTTGATATTGGATCTTTTACCCTTGTTGACCTCCTTTCTTCTCCTTTTGGTGGAATGAACCTTCTTTAATGCCTTGGTGCCTTGATTTTTGCTTTTAATCTAGCTCCCCCTTCTAACATAGGTTCTTCAAAGTCTTCAACTTGATGTCCATCGTCATCAAGGTCTACCAATCTTGCCTTTCCTTTATTCACTCATTGATGGGCTTAATCCATGCTTGAACACCTTTATATGCTTGGACCACTGATTTCAAAGCTATCTTGAAACATAGCTTTATATCTTGTCTATGTCTCGTCAATATCTTCATCTTGTGATGGAACTTTGGAAGCATGCCATGGTTTGAGTTCATCAAACACCATCTCTAGGTACCTTTAACTCCTTTGTATTAGGATTGTAGCACTTGTAACCTTTTTGCTCCATAGCATAACCAATAAACATACATATTTGAGCCCTTACATCCATCTTACCTTTCAATTCTTGTGGCACATGTGTGTAGCATGCACAGCCAAAGATTCTAATGTGTGAAAGGTTTGGTTTCCTTCAACTCTATGCCTCCTCAGGTGTCGTGTCATGTACCCCTCATGCGGGACACCTATTCATCAAGTACATAGCAGTAGATATAGCATCTGCCCAATATGTTAAAGGCACATTCATTTCATTTAACATACTCTAAGCAATTTTAGCAATATACCTTTTCTTCCTCTCTGCCACCCCATTTTGTTGGGCAGTATACCTGCAAGTGATTTGCCTCTTTATACCTTGGTCCTGCAAGAAATCACAAAAAACATGGGAGAAGTATTCTCCCCCTCCATCGGACCTTAGGGTTTTGATGTAGCAACCTGTCTCCTTTTCAACTTGTGCCTTGAATCTTTTGAATACATCAAACACATTCGATTTATGCTTTATATAATAAAACCATACTTTTCTTGAGTAGTCATGTATGAATGTTACAAAGTACCTATTACCTAAAAGAGACCGCTATTTGGTTGGCCCCCACACATCTGTGTGCACAAGGTCTAACAAACCATGTGCTACATGTCCACTCTTCTTGAAGGGCTGCCTAGTAGACTTTCCTAGTTGACAAGCTTCACACATCTCATGCCACATCTATAATGAAAAATGTGATAAACCTCTTACCAATTGCCTCTTCTCCATGCCTTTCAACCTTTTTGAAGGTTGATGTGACCTTAACTTTTATGCCACAAATCCAAATCTCTAAAATTAGTTCCCTCTCCCAATGCATGGACTTAATTGTGCTTCATAACTTCCTAGTGATTCTTACTTTGAAACACATCATGAACTTGAGAAAGAATCCCTTGTTTCATGAGGATCCCATGAACTTCTCCCTCCCTTCTGTTCAATGTGAGTTCACCATTGCTTGGAACCAAGCCTTCAACACTCAGTCCCCACCATCTAAGTGTTTGATGATGAAAGCTAAACATTAGATATTTCGCACATGAACTAAAAGAAAATCCAAAACATTTATCATGTGAGGAGAGAAAATCTTTATCGAAGACTCTAGTTTCTATAGGTGCAATCTAGCGAAGGCCACTCTCACCTCTAGAACGATGTTCAAAGATTAGAAGCATGCTTCACTAGAAGAAGATATTTAGCGAAAGCAGAATAAGAAAGCAATCCCTTACATGAATGAAAACAGCCGTGTTGAGTTCACCTCACACGTGAAAACTGTGTAGTGATTGTCAACCACTTCAGGGAGTTGTTTGAGAGTTATACACCTTTTTCTTCCCGTAGATACGATTGTATGGCTGGCCATTTCGCCAAATTTAGAATAAGATCTAAAAATGATTCAGCAAAAGAAGACGCATTCTCTCAAGACTACTAGTACTGACACAGAAATCTTTAAAGCGATTGACTCTCTTCCAAAAGGAAAAATTATGGGGCTTGATGGCCGCAAAAATGCGTTATTGAAGATCTTCAAGAAGTTTCTAGTAGTCCCTTTCCAATTAGTTTGGAAGGAGGCCCTATGTGTTGGTGTATTGTCTAGATGCACTCAAAAAAGAGTGATTAAACTTTTACACAAAATATATAGTACTTGCAGGATCCATAAATGGCCACCCATTACGATGCTTCAAAGTGGCTGCAATTGTTTTGCCAAACCTTTCACGAATACATTCCCTACCACCTCAGATCTTGGATTAATTATGATAAGAAAGGTTTCATTAAGGGCAAGTCCATCCTAGAGGCCATTATTGATGTGTGCAAAGGCATTGATTATGTGAATGGGTCTTCTGAAAATGCCCTTTTTCCGAAGACCCACTTTGACAAAGTTAACAAAACATTTGAATGGGACTTTATTCTACAAGTTCTACAAGACATCGGATGTGGCCGTCGATCTATCAAAATGCGATGGTGTCAAGATTGGTCAAGTTTTAGGTGGGATTTTAAGTTGCAATCTCTGTGTGGCATCCCTCATGGAAATTAAAAAATCAATTCTCATGTGGCAAATCGTCCACGAGGGAACAAAAAGGTTATCAATCCTTTTTTTGTATCCCTCACTCTCTCTCATCTGCGTGTATTTTCTTTGCATTTAATTTAATTGCAACGCATTCCTTCTTTTAAAATCCAGTGAAGGAAAATCTACTTTAACCTCATGTAAACTGACAAGCTCAAATAAAGAGAATAAATCATTGTGCAACTGAGAAATCCTGTTGCATGATCATTTAGCATCAAACAACCTTCTCAAAATCATTTATGTTGCAACTCTTTTAGTTGAACCATCTTCAAACCTAGTAGCCACATTCAAGTCACCATCCAACAATACTCAACTATTAAGCTGAGCGAGGTCCTTCCATCATGGACACCGCTCAGAGGAGGAAGGAGAGACAATAATATTAACAAGAGTGTAATTAAACCGATCTTTAATCCAACCAAAACCCATTGATGGGTAGGAATAATATCGATTTTTTTCACAATCAACTTAATTCTACGGAAAATCCTAGGAATAAAACCTGTTTTCTGATCGAGATGATTAGTGAAAAACCAATCATAACTAGAAAAAATCCTCTTAAGATTAAAAGTCAGTCCGAAACAGTGCTCCATTGAATAGTCTCTTGATTTCCTTGGAAGTAGGATTTGAAATTGTAAGAAGTTCCCCTTCATCCCAACCCCTTTTACAAATCATAGAGACTTCCTCCTAGAGAATAACAAGCTCAAATCAAAGTGGGTTGGAATGGAAAGTTATGAATCTTCTTCGTATATGTGTCTCTCTCATCTGCTTGCATTTGGTTTCCCATTCATTTAATTACAACGTATTTTTTCTTTTCAAATCCAATAAGAAATAATCCAGTTTAAGATAATGTAAACTCATGAGGTCAGACTAAGAGAATAAATCAATAATCAATTGGGAAATCATTTTTTTATTGTAGAGGGTTCTTGAGGGGTTTAGATGGCATTACAAAGGAGCTTAATCACCATCTCATCACCCTCATGTGGGGCCCACGTGGCTTAAGCTTGTTATTGATCAAAATGAGCACTTTATGATGCCTTCTCAATCCACCAGTCTTTGGGGAGTTGCCAAAGTTGAAAGCACATCTTTCCCACCAGATCTTCTAGAGGACCTCCCCTCTGATGGCACTCTAGAGTGTCATCGAGCAGCCAATCACTTCTGCCAATAGAGCTTGCTTCCAACTGATATGCTTCTGAAGTCTAATTTTCTTTCTCACAATCTGCTAAACCCTATTGGAGGAGGGATAAGTAAAGAAGATGTGGACAGCATGTTCAATGGACCAGCAATAGTGCTTATATGAGGGAGATGCCCCACAAATTTTGCTAGCCTTTAGGTTGGTCTAGATTCCTCGATGAAGAATTTTTGGTAATAGCACAGACTTTTTATTTTCTTTGTGAGGGTGCCAGATAGCCATGAACTTCATATCCCATCACAATCGCATCCACGATAGGCACCACTTCTTGTTGAGGTTGAACTGATAATCAATGTTTCCTTTCATGTTTGGGATTTTTGTTAGGCAATTACAATCGTATCCCATGAGAAGACGGACTTTCGAGCGGTCCCAGGCAAGGTGTCTACTTTGTAAAATATTCTATTCCTCATAGGTAATGCTGACGCTAGAGTCAATATCCTCAAAGTTTATCCATTGGTTGGTATCTTGTTTCCAGAGATGTTTCCATTTTCTGTAGCCCTTGTTCTAGTGCCTCTTGGCACTTCGAATGTTCCAAGCTTCCACGTTCCTCATGCCATGGATCGAAAACCAGATAGAGTCATTCTGTCTAATACTAGTCGCCCACTTCCAATCTTAACTAATTCTTATGAAGCTTTTGACTTTATTCCAAATCTTCCCTAGGGAGCACACAAGATTTGAGCCTTTTGGGAAAACTAGGATTGGGGAAAAAAAAAGGGTTAGATCATCCATTTTGCCGAAGTTTGTTATCCATGCAACTAATGTCAAGAATACCAAGGTCCCCACTATCCCTTTGACTAGTGGAGATGGACCATTTCATTTTCGGAACCCCCATCATGTTGTGGTCTCTTGTCCAGAGGAAGTGTCTGCAAATACTTTACAATTTGGACAACTCTTTTTCTTTTGGTCTCCAACAAGAGAGGAATTAAATGATCGATGAGATAAGCATTGAGGAACGTGTTAATAACCATTGCCCGACCCTCATGATTGATTTGCATACCTTCCCCATAGTTTAGCTTGCTCTCAAGTTTTGCCAAGACCGAGTTCCACCGTTGCTCCAAGGAAATGCCAAAGCCCAAATGAATCCCAAGAAGCCGGAAAATTTGGCCTCGAAGAATGTTTTGGCAGCCATGTTGAGGGAGAAAGTTAGGTTGAATCCCGAAACAAGCTCGAAAAGCATCTTTGAGTGGTTGATTTTGGATCTAGAGGCTTTGCACAAAGTCTCTTGGCACCTCGAAAACATCTCCAAGCTGGTACAATCATTGTGGACAAATGCATTCATATCATCAACAAAAAGTCTTGGTGATTTGGCTATGGTTAAGAGGTAGTAAGAGGCCTTTGATATTACCAACTTCCACCTGCTGCTCTAGTAGGCACATAAGCCCTTCCATGGCAATGGCAAAGACAAGACGAGCCAATGTGCACCCTTGTCTAATCGATCATTTTAACTTGATCACCTTCGAAAGTTGGCGATTGACATTACTTTGAGTCCACGTGTTTCCCAATAGGGTTGAGATCATCTTGGTGAATTGCTGGCTGCAACCAAGATCTTTAAGTGATTGCAATATACATTCCCATTCCAGCCTATCATAAGCTTTGTCAAAGTTGATCTTGAGGAAAACCGCATCTTGTGTTGACTCATCCGCATAGTCAAGACCTTCCCAAATATCAATAAGGGCTTTTAATATTGACATGCCTTTGACGAAACCTTTTTGTTCCTTGCTTACCCAAACTCTCAGATGGTCTGCAATTATGTTGGAAATGACTTTAGCAATGATCTTATATCCTGTTTGAAGCATCATAATCGGATGAGATTTCTCAATTTTGTTCTTTTACCCTTTTTTGTGGATTAACTTGATGATGCCAGTGTTGAGACAAGTTTGAAGCGCACCAAAATCAAGTGCCACTTGCCAAACCAAAGGAAGAGGTGTGGCCATCACCAACTTGAAGGACTTAAAGAACTCATTTGTGAGCCCATCCAGCCCTGGGCTTTTTCCACTAGGAAGGGCATCAATGACTTTGATGATTTCTTTTTTCGAGGTAGGGGCATCAAGCAGGGATCAAAGGTTGTGTGGGATCCTATGATAGGATACCCTAGAGATGGCTGCCATGGATTCTCGTCTCTTATGGGAGAGGGGAGTCGAGATCCATAAGAGTCTCGTAAAGTGTTCTTCAATGATTCTGATATTGCTGTCTTTCTTATTGCATACATCACCATTTGAGTCTAGCACTAAGGGAATCGACTTTCTGTTTTGATCTCTTTTAAGAACGCTGGACTTCTCTTTGGTGGGCTTGTCGGCTTTTTCAACCCACCAGTCCTTAAAGAATGTTTCCAAAATTTTTCTTTGTATTTCTTCCTTATATCTCAACACCGCTCTGATTCTTCGTTGACCCTTTTGGGATTGAGCTTTTCCTTTGTTCACTTCCTCCTCAAGTCTCAAAAGTCTATGATAAAGAGCTTCTCTACGTCCACGCGGTACAGTGAGGAGCATCTTTGTGGTTCTTATCATGATCTACCATGACTTATCGATTGCACATCTTGAGCTCTTGGTTGGGGATGAACAGGTGGTGAATGCCTCCTTCCACACTTCAGCAATTTCTTGATGGATGGATGGAAGGGAGAAAGAAGTCAAGCAGGCATGAAACCAAGGAGCCTTATGGGTTTTGGTGAGAGGTTGGAATGAGATAATGATTGGGTAGTGATCACAGATGGCGAGGCCAGTGTCTTGCGAGAGGGAAGAATGGCCCCACTAATGAAATATGTTGTAAGCAATGTAGCTTCTATCCATTCTAGCTTTCCTCAAGTCCTCCCTCAATTGGACATTTGACCACAAAAATCCAGTCAAATCTTCAAATTCAACCAAATCCAAGTACGGTTTGGTTTTTTCCCAAATTTCCTTCTCACGACTATGGATGACCCCAACCTTGTTGTTCCATCTGTCTGTAGGGTCGTACACCATATTGAAGTCATTGCAAATTAGCATGTTTTGGGGGAGCCGGTCCAAGGAGGCCGAGGTGTCCAGTCTCTCCAACTCCCGGTTTGGCGCATACATAGAAACTAACGTGAATCCATAGGGGGCACGGAAGGAAGCAACAATCCACCGATGGTTGTGATCTTCAATGGAGTTCTCAAGCTTTTCAAACCAAAATTGATTTATACCAATTATCTTCCCATCGGATCGTGGGGGTGCGATGTTGAAATCCAGACATGGGTCAGGGAGACATGTCTAAGGCATTTATGGAGGTCTGCTCCATCAATTTTATTCTCTTCAATAGAGAAAAATTCATGGTTTAGGCTAATGTCCTGAAGCCATTGAACAATGATGGTTGCTCTTAAGGGGTCAGTCAGCCCCCTAGCATTTAATGAGATGATGATCATTGCTATAAGTTACGCTCTTTGTGGGAAGGGGCCTTATCCTTTCTCCTCTTGGATTAATCTTTCTTTTTTGTTGGGAGGGGTTCGTGACTTAGTAATTTGTTCTTGTGGGGGCTTTTCATGGGTAACTCAATAGGCTGTTTTCCCTTGCAGGAGGCTTCCTATTGGAATGAACAAGAAACTCTTTCTAGGCTAGTCGATCCAATGATGGAGTTTTCACTATCCATATTCTCTTTGTTACTAGTGGTAAAGTCATCTTCTTTGCTTGTAGTGTAGCCCTTCTGATTACTTTCTCTGTTTTCATGGATCTCTAGGGATCTGTCACTACTCTCCACCTCAAGCTAGTTCCTACCTACATAATCAAGCTCATTAATCCCCTTTTCTAGATTGCAATACAAGTTTTTTTTTTGGGGGGGGGGGGGGCATTTGGAATATAGTTTCTCTTGGAAGTCGCCCTACGACTTGTTTTCCTTCTTCTTCTAACTTCCATGAACCCATCTCAGTCAGTTTTTGGTTTTCGAGAGCCCTTAAATTCCTCTTCATTCATGGAGCGATTCAATGTCCCATTGTTGTCTTGAGGTTTTTTGGAAGGTTCTTGTTTTTGTTTTCTTTTTTGTCTCTGTGGGAAATGTTTAATCTTATGGCCTTGTTGGCCACAACAAAAACATGTGTTAGGTGGGTTTTCTTTACTTAACGTCTTGTTCCTAGACCTTCCCTTTGCCAAGGTCCACTTTGATCTTTGATGGAAGTGGCATGCTAAGGTCAACCTGGATGCAGATTTGAGGGTGCCACCGAGCATTGAAAGAGTCCCTCACACCTTCATAAATGAGACTAGCAACATCCTCCTACTATGTGAATGGCTTGCAAATTGGAGATACGATGTCCCAGACGAAGCTAAACAAGATGTATGGTAGGTTAGTGAGCTCGACCGAGAGAGGGTAGGGGCAGAATTTGATTTGTCGGGAATAAAATTGGGGGACCATCTGAACAGGCATAGGGACACCTGCTTGAGTTGCCAGGTTCTGATACTAAGGGCTTCTGTATCGTGGCATCTCTCTCTCTCTCCCTCTCTCTCTCTCTCTCTCTCTCTCTCTCCCCCTCTTCCCCCCCACCGCCCGCCAACCCCTCATACTCCTCCCCGCGCACCCCTCATATTTCCCCCCACAGCCCACCCCCTGGCCACCCCCTCATATTTTTCCCCCTCAGTCCCCACAGCCCACCCCCCTGCCACTCCCTCATATTTCCCCCCTCAGCCCCTACAACGGCCCTCCACCACCTTCTCCCTTCCTCCATCTCCACCACCTCCATCACCATCTCCCCCTCCACCTCCACCTCCACCTCCACCTCGGCCTCCTCCATCTCCTCCTCCTCCATCCCCTCCTCCTCCATCCCCTCCTCCTCCATCCCCTCCACCTCCGCCTGCTCCATCCCGTCCTCCTCCTCCATTCCCTCCTCCCTTCCCTCCACCTCCTCCATCTCCTTCACCTCCTTCACCTCCTTCACCACCACCCCCACCTATATCTTCCCCTCCACCATCTTCTCCTCCTCCACCGTGCTCTCCTCCTTCCCCACCTCCTCCACCGTGCTCTCCTCCTCCCCCATCTCCTCCACCACCATCTCCCCCTTCCCCTCCACCTCCACCTCCGTCTCCCCCTCCATCCCCGCCTCCCTCTTCTCCTCCTCCCCTTGCATCCCCACCGCCTCCAACACCACTGCCACCCCATCATACTTTCCCCCTCAACCCCCACAACCACCCCCCCCCACCCCCTCATACTTCCCCCCATAGCACCCACAACCACCCTCCACCACCTTCTCCCCCTCCTCCATCTCCACCACCTCCACCACCATCTCCCCCTCCACCTCCAGCTCTGCCTCATCCATCTCGTCCTCCTCCATCCCCTCCTCCTCCATCCCCTCCTCCCCCTCCCCTCCACCTCCTCCATCTCCTCCACCTCCTTCACCACCAACGCCACCCATATCTTCCCCTCCACCACCTTCTCCTCCTCCACCGTGCTCTCCTCCTCCCCCTCCACCTCTGCCTCCTCTATCCCCTTGTCCTCCTCCATCCCCTCCTCCCTCCCATCCACCTCCTCCATCTCCTCCACCTCCTTCACCACCACCGCCACCTGTGTCTTCCCCTCCACCACCTTCTCCTCCTCCACCATGCTCTCCTCCTCCCCCACCTCCTCCACCGTGCTCTCCTCCTCCCCCATCTCCTCCACCACCATCTCCCCCTCCACCTCCACCTCTGTCTCCCCCTCCACCTCCACCTCCCCCTCCACCTCCATCTCTGCCTCCCCCTTCTCCTCCTTCCTCTGCATCCCCATTGCCTCCATCACCGCCACCACCACCGCCATCACCTCCACCTCCCCATTGTGCTTCTAAAAATGTTCTCCTCTCCAACATTGTGGTCTCCTCAGGAACTCTTGTGCCTCCCTTCAATGCGTCTGTATTCAGCTACACTGTCTATGTGAGTAGCTTCGTCCCATAAATCCAGCTCTCCATTGCAACTTCTCTGCAAGATCAAGGCATCAGTTATTTATGTTGCTACTGCGAATGGGACATGGTTGGAACAAGATGAGGACCGATTTTTGCTACAATTAGCAAACAACGGGGAGACTTTGGTGGTGCTTCTCTATTTATTTGTTGATGGTTATCTTATGTCGACAACAATATATGTTACAAGAGATGTCCTTCAATCTTCCTCATTCTATGTTGTGTGAAGAATTATGTGAAGAATTATGTGAAGAATTATATGAAGGATGTGCTTCTGAGGGTCATTCCAATATCACGTGCGACACATAATGAGGATCTCAGCTTGCATGCAAAAGTGACAATAAAAGTGTAAGTGGTAAAAGTGTAAGTGGATAAATGATTGTTGCCGCCATTCGTGACGAGTGCCTGGTTTTGAGTATCTAATTCAAAACTGGAGGCTAGTACCATATTTGACCTACCCCTCCAATTTTGGGGCAATCAATTGGTGCATATTCAGTGAACATGAAAAGTTGGCAAGGCCCTCTTGGCCTATTGGAGCCTATAAAAGCAATGGACTAGTACTCATTATAGAGAGACATACATACGTACAGAGGTCCTCTCTTTGCACTCTAAGGCTACAAGCCTACTGTAGCAAGTCACTCTGTGGTGACGATACAAAGTGTGAACTTACCAATGGAGGGCTAATAGCACTATAGTGTGAAGAACGTGGCTTGGTTTTGTCATTAAGTGTGATTAAGTGGTATTTTCGTGCTCTTTCCCTTAGAGCAAGTCTTTATACCTTTGTACTGATCAATGCTAGTCTGCATTTAGTTGTGTTCATTGTATGTACTGGATGGATCTCTTGTACTGATTTTGATTAGTCTTGGAATGGCACGTTAACCCAGAGTATCAACTTTTAGAGCATTTCTTTTGCTTATATTTATTCCCCTGTTCAAACTAAGGAGCGGTTTCATCCTTCACTATTGTCATTTGTCGTTAATCCTCTTTTTGAGTTTCTACATTACTGTGCAATTATTGAGACTTGATAGCTCACAAAAATGTTAAAGGGTATATTCCCCTAAGGAGAACCTCCCTTGAGTAGGCGAAGTACTGGAAGTGCATATTGTTGTCTCCAGCTAAAAGTACATACCCCACTACCTCCTCTACAGCTTGGAACACCATGTTCAAATAACAAAGAACTACTCCTACTCTACTCACATGCACAAATCTAACAAGCTATGGAGGAAGGAACAAAAGATATCAAAACATGATGAATGAATTAAAATAGAAATGGAAATGACTTACAAATAAGATGCTCTATGAGCATGGAGACTCCATGAGGAGTGGGAGCACACTCTTGGGAATGAGCTAGAGTGGAATGACTTGTGTGGAGTGAAGGGAGGCTTTTCTTATATGGAGTTTGGGAGAATTCCCTTGTATGTGGGATAAGTGAGCTTGCATGAGAATGAAAGTAGCTTTGGACAAAAGGGTGGAGAATGGAACTCTCAACACCCCCTCCATGTGATGATCCTTTTGTTTTGAATATGGGGGACTAGTGACATATGGGATCACTTAGTCCATTGGTTTTTAGGTTCTAAGGACATATGGGATCCTTAGACATAACTTGGACATACGGCATCCAAGTGTGGGACATATGGCATCCTTAGGATCTTGGGACATATGGGATCCCAAGACATATACTTGGACATTTGGGATCCAAGTGGTTTTTAATGGGATCTAGGGACATATGGCATCCCTAGACATGTACAAGGGTTTACATCATGGGGTAGGTAGTGCTTATGGAACCATTTGCCACCTTTTGAGCATTTTTCTTTTCTTGGGTCTTTTGTTGTCGGTGTAGCCTTTGTCTTGTGAGTTTCCTAGCCTTGTAGTGGGCTTTGAGTGTCATTTGTTCAAGCCATAGGGAAGGTCTTACTCTTTTAAAGAACAGTGTCTAGTCCCTTTACATGGGGCTTGATATGATTAGATGTATGTGACATACCCTTTCATTTTGCAAAATAAAATCATCGCACTAACATTTGTTGATGCTGTCTATGTGTTTTCAAATTAGCACTTGTGGAGAATATGACATCACAACTGATGTAAGAATGCAAGAGCGGTGGAGTTTAAAAATATCCCGCACATTCAACAAATCACTTTCTATTTCTGGCAATGTGCATTGATGTCCTCTAGTCGAATCCGTTACCTGTTAGCTTCGCGCTTGCAACTGTATAGTGGGAAATTCGGAATCTCTCTCTGTTTCTCTGCTTCTCTTCTCCATGTAGTCAGTGCAGCCAGTAGTCTCTCCATGTAGAATCTCTGTCCATGGCTCGCGCTATCTCTCTCGCCTGTGCCAAGCATTTTGAGATATGATTGCTTGTGTAAGACAGTACCAAAAGTTCAGTTGTATGTCTCTCTACCGCAAATCTTCTTGTTAGACACATGTCGAGCGCAAGGACTTCTGTATTTTTGTGGATGAAGCTGAGTTAATGACAGGTTCATCATCCGTTGTAGAAAAATTCCAATAGCTTCAGCGCTTATCTATAGATATGAAGGATGAGGAGCAGCTTTAGACACTCGACTTTTCCGGAGGAGCATACTTGAGCTTCTTTGCTTGAGCAGCAGGGCAACGACCTCGGTAACCATAGCTGAAAACTAGCAACAAGAACGATAGCGATAGGAAAATACTCTCAAAGACCTCAAAAGCATGATGAACCCGACTATAAAAATGATTCTAAAGTCCTTCGGCAAAAATCGGACATCAATGGGAGCTTTCGTGACTTCTAGCATGACTTCTAGTTTTGAGTCACCTCTAGTGGTGCAACATTCTGATGCAGAGGTAGTGCAACATTCTGATGCAGAGAAAGGCAAGCACAGGGGGATACCGATCGATACAAAGCATTCCCTGATGCTTCATCATGGTCGCAAGCATCGTTGGTAGCGTTTGCTCACGACTGTATCGGATTTGGATTCTTCATCACATGCATTGGCGATCGAACTCTGTAGCTTTGTGTTGTGGTTGGCTTTGATTGTAGATGTACCGACACACAGCGGTCAATGGCGACTTCAAGTTTTAGAGGAGACCAATGTTAGGACATTGAGGCACACCCCCTCCTCTCATGGAGGAGCTCTTTCTAATTCGATTGTGATACTACTCAGATGTAGATAGATATGGTGTGATGGGCACAACCTTTTATTTTGATGAATGATGATGCAGTCGAAAGACTGATGAAAAATAGAATCAAGAACCACAAAGAACTAATGATGAAACTTTTGAAAATGATAGAAAATGAATACTAGTAGTACTTAAGAGCACTTTATTACAACGACATTCAAGGGTGGGAGGGAGGTATTAAGCGAAGAATGTATCTAAAATAATGACAATGAAGATGAAGTAAATCTATGCTAATGAAGAAGATGAGAACATGAAACTTGAAGGGAAAAAAATTGAACCTATTCTCTGATACCATGTTGAAATAACAAAGAACTACTCCTACTCTACTCACATGCACAAATCTAACAAGCTATGGAGGAAGAAACGAAAGATAAGTAAACATGATGAATGAATTAAAATAGAACTGGAAATGACTTACATAAGATGCTCTATGAGCAGGGAGACTCCATGAGGAGTGGGAGCACACTTTTGGCAATGAGCTAGAGTGGAATGACTTGTGTGGAGTGAAGGGAGGCATTGCTTATATGGAGTTTGGGAGAATTCCCTTGTATGTGGGATAAATGAGCTTGCATGAGAATGAAAGTAGCTTTGGACAAAAGGGTGGAGCATGGAACTCTCAACACACCATACCTTCATTCTCAAAGACTAGCAGCATATGACTAGCCGATAAGAACTGACACTTGCAAACAATGAGCCTACGGGGGAACCACTCTTTTCGAAGCCACTGGCGCATAGTTTCGAATGGAGGCCTAGGACCAAACACTTGTCCAATGAGACATACTTTCTTGAGCTATTCTTTCTTTGATAGAATTGCAGCTCTTTCTTTACTTAGGAATGTTGTGCTGAATTAAAAACGCAATGGCAGTCTACAAAAGGGTCACTCTCATTTTCTTGGTCTTACACAACTGAGGACTTATGTTTGTTACAAAAATGAAGAATGTTGTGCTTTGGATCTAATAAGAAAGAGGCAATCTGCCTTAGGTATTACATGGTGTTGTGAAACTTATATTCTGAGGTTTCAGCTTTCTGCAAAAAGATTAGTATGCGACAAGGAAGTAGAAAGACGAAGATTACTATGCAACAACGAAGATACATGTCCTTTTCAAAGGATGGCTTAAGGAGCCGCTTCACTGATATGTAATGCAATGTATCATTGAAAATATAGTAACTTATCTTTTCAATTATTATTATGGGGGAAAGCTAGAATATCAAATCTCTGCGTATACGGGCATCTTTCATCTTCATCATACAAAGATAGATTATATAATTTTTGGTAGTCATTAAGTTCTTATGATCGAAAAAAGGGTATCTCGTGAAGTGGTTCCTATAAAACAATGTCCTTCTGCATTTCACTATTCTAGATCTGGAAATCATCCTATCAAGCTGGTGAAGCGATTGGTTTCTTTCCAACATTGTGAAATTCCAGTAGAAGAGAAGCTCTTAGGAAAATTTCGAAAGAGGAATGCTCCCTCAACTTCGCAAGCAATCCAAAATCGTGCTCAATTGGTAAAATCGTGAACCTTCTAGGGAGAAGAATAGTAAGTATAGAAAGATAGCAGCCTTCACACATCATAGTGTTTATTTGGGATAATAACAAGACCCATTGTAGATGGGATCCTCACGAGGGGGATGAAAAGTTGATTAACGTGATTTGTAATCAAGGTTTAATATTCTGTATTCATTGATTAATGTTCTTGTCCTAGAGCCAAACATGATCTTTCAGATGTAACAAAGACTTGATCTCAGCATTGTAACATTTAGGACCCCAAATTGAAGGCTTTGGAACATCCTTATGAGACATCCAACCAGATTCTTAACATTTAGGACCCTAAATGGAAGGCTTTCGATCATCCTTATGAGCCATCCTGCAACCAAATCATAAGGATTTCTGCATCAAAGAAGACTCATTAGTCATCCTATCAAGAGGAAGAGAAAAATATTTTCTTGGTCTCCATCCAAGATATCGACATTTCTATTAATCAAATGGTTTCGAATATGTACAAATGAGATTCATTGAGGGGAGAAAATGATTTTCCTCAAGTTCCAATTCCCTCATGAACTATAATAGTCAAACTAAGAAAGATTGATGTTTATTTTTACGAGGCCAGCCCATAAATCATCACATTTTATTCATTCCCATATCCATTAACTACAAACATACACAACATTCGTTTAGGACATAAACACTATGACCTCGATAAATGTTCATTACGAAATGGGTATCCCAAGCAACTTTGGTCACTTTATTAAGATTATCGTACCAAGCCAAGATGGATCTTCTTGCTAAAGCAATGGCTTGCAAACATTCGAAAAAAGAGGATTCTTCATGCCTTGTAATGGAGACGTTAATGGAAAAGAGGGGAGGATCCAAAATAAACTTTAATGGAAAAGAGGAGAAAATCCAAAAGATTAAAGGGTTGTGTGAGCTCCCCGTTCATAGAATCCCTTGTGTACGCATTGCCAAAGAGGATGTGGAAATTTATGATGAGCATTTTGCAAAGCCCAATGCCTTGTAGGGGATTGAGAATATAGTTCCAATCTACTCCATCAATGTATTTATCAAAATCTACCTTGAAAAAGTAGTGTTCATATCCAAGGGCACGAACACACTCCATCGCTTGCCAAAAGGGTGATTATCATGTTAGGAATGCATATCCAATTTATGTGAGCCTTCTGTTCTTTGAAAATAATGTGGCTCATAACAAGGATCAAACTCCTTGCAAGAGAAGAGGAAAATAATTTGTAAATGGAAATAAAAAAAGGGATAGGTCTCCAATTATTCAAATCATCTTTGGATCATTTTTTGTGTACCAACATTTTAACGTGATTGTTGATGCTGATGGAGAAAATACCTTGTCTAATAGCTTCTCTCTCGATCAAGAGAATGAATATGGTGATGAATTCCTTAAATTGCACAAAGAACGATTCAAGAAGGGAATCAAAGCCATGAAAGTTACAAGGTTCCGTATTACCTGCATGAACTCCTGCATGAACTCCTCCCTCTTACAAGTACTGGAAAAAGCATCTACGTAGAAATTTGATGCCACATGTTAGCTCTTGTTAGGGTTGATAGCCAGCTTGCCATTTTGACCCGTAGAGATGATGCCCGTGATTCTTCCTCTTTTGAACAACACAAATTTGTTCGTGTATCCACTTTTCGTGTCTAAGACTCTCTTCAGCTGGACAGCGTAGTACTATTCCCAAGATGCTCTTCGAGTATCAAGCTATCTGTAATGTCATAGATCCTCCGTCTATCAATGCGAGATATTACTACTCTTCTTCTATCTCTAAGATTACGCACAACCTTCTTGTGTAGTTGGTCAAGGTGTTTTGAAGTCCTTCATCATCTCTTTTAGAAGCGCTAAAGGGGCACATATGTGTATAAAAGTTATAAGTGTTGTTGTGTTTGATCTCGCCGAGAGTACTTTCATGCTTAGGAAGCTCCATATCCGAATGCGGCCACCTTCCATTATAACTACGGCAGAAAGAGCGAAAGCTCAGCTTTAATACATAATGATCAGACATAAGAAGGGACCTATCCACCTCACAATGAACATTCCCAAGACTATGTAGGGACACATTGAAAGGAATAACCCATCAACGAAGGCTGCATGAAAACAAAGAACACTTTTTCTATTGTTCCAAGTTAAAGCCAAGTTTGTGGACACATCGATAAGGTCATGTTGCATGCTCATTTAGCACTAAAAAACGATTAAGTCTTTCCACAAGCAAATCATTTCTATGGAAAATGCCAGGGGTAAAACCGGTTTTCCAATCCAGATGATTAGTGAAAGACAAATCCTAACTATCAAAAATCCTACTAGGATTAAAATTTGGAATGCCATCTGAAGGGAGGTCCTCTAGAAGATGTTGCGAGAAAGATGTGTTTATAACTTTAGTGACTCCCGCAAAGAGTGGTTGATTGCAAAATCGCTATTCCTCCTCGGTAAAAGAATCACCAACTGTAAAAATCCCCCCCCCCCCCCCCTTTCAGGCTTCATAAAGTGCTCCTTATGATCAACCACAAGCTTAAACTCAAGTGGGTCCTGCATGAGGGTGATGAAAAGGTGATTAACCTTCTTTGTATTGCCATCTAAACTATGTAAGATGTACCCCTGCTCTGTGGGACTTGGGGGGTCCCGTGGGTACTAGTCCCCTTCACTTATACTTTTCCTTTCCTTTTATTTGATACAAGTCCGGCAGAGTAGGGTAAGGCTGAACTTCCTTTATATTAAAAAAAATTCAGTGCGAAAGAGTGCTCCATTGAGAAGTGCCTTGCTTGGAAGTAGGATATGAATTTCTAAGAAGTTCCCCTTCATCCCAACCCCCTTTACACATCATAGAGAGTTCATGCTAGAGGACAACAAGATCAAACTAAAGTGGTCTCCCATGAAGGGAATGGAAAGGTTTTCAAACTTCTGTGTATCTCTCTCTCATCTGCTTGTGTTTTCTTTCCCACTCATTTAATTGCAACGTATTTTCTCTTTTAAAATCCAATAAGGAATAATTCAGTTTAAGCTCATCTAAACTCATGAGCTCAAAGTAAGAGAATAGATCAGTAAGCAGCTGGTAAATCATGTTTGTATTGTCTTGAGGCTCATACAATTTAAAGACACGGATTTTCTCATATGAGAAGATATCATTTCTTACAGTTTTTGGATCGCTTAACCAACAAACCAAAGACACAAGTAGAATCAGGTTCTTCTCGAACTTTCTTATTTTCCAACAACTTGGAGATATATCCAATATTTGTTGTCGGCATCACCTAAATTTTCATTGGCCATCTTGACTTAAGCCAAACACAATGACCTCGTGCAAGAGCAATCACATGTGTACGCAAGCTTGTCTCTTTATGGAGTTTGCAGCTATTCTCTACATAAAAATAACTTGAGTATCCCGCACATATCCTAATTGATTGAAAGTCTGGGGATAAAAAAATAAGCACGAGAAAAAGGGCATCTCGTGAAGCGGTGCCTACACAACCATGTCATTCTGCATTTAAGACTGTTGCAGATCTTGAAAGCATCATATCAACCTCTAGCATTCTTTTTCGAGCGCACGTTCCTCTAGTTTCCATTACTATGAGTTCTGTGACCTTCTGACAGATATGGAATGGATTGGACTTGGCAACGATGGAGACAAATGCATTTGCTCACGTTGTAGAATCTGGATCCTATGGGGACCTATTGCATGATAAGATTTGCCCTTGGATTGTCTTTCTCCACTTAAGAATGTTGTGCTGAATTAAAAATACAATGGCAGTGCGCAAAAGGGTCACTCTGACTTTGTTGGTCTTACACAAATGAGGACTTATGCTTGTTACACTCTCGTTGGTAGAACAACATTCTGTGTTCTTTGGATCTAGTGAGTAAGAGGCAGTATGCCTTAGGTGTTACATGGTGTTGCGAAACTTATATTTTGAGGTTTCAACTTCGTGCAAAAAAGATTACTATGCGACAATGAAGTAGAAAGACAAAGATTACTATGCAACAAGGGAGATACATGTCGTCCAAAGAATGGGTTAGGGAGCCCCTTCACTGATATGTAATGCAATGCATCATCTTATTGTAACTAACGGTATATCATTTAAAATACAGTAACTTATCTTTTCACTTTTTAATATGGTAAACGAATAGAATAGGGGCTTCTTTCATCTTCATCATACAAAGAGAGATTATATTGTATTTGGTAGTCATTAAGCGCTTATGATCGGAGTTCTAACTACCAAAAATTGTAAAATGTTAAAGCACTATTCGAAATGATCAATGCTCCACCTTCATGAGATGTCTTGAATAATCCATGGCGTTCCATATTGTAAGGCCCTCATTATGACGAGAAACCTTTTTATAGGCCTTCTGTATTAGGTGAATGAAGCTTTATGTGACCAGGGATGACAGTTTTGTGGACTCCCTACAGTACCGGAAGCACATGGAACCCTTCAATATGACGAACTTCTTAAACAAGATAACCATCGAATCAATATTACTTTTAACTAGGGTTTAATTTAATACATCATTCACACATTGTATAAAATAGATGCATAAATAGAGATTTGGATATTGCCCAAATTCAAAAAAATTTGCCAAATATTTTGTACATGATTATGCTAGACTTGAATAGATTTTGAAAAAGAAGAAGACTACAAGGATTGAATGTCAAATATTCAATGAAATAGTAGAAAAAACACAATTTCTATGAAAGAACCTAAGTTAGACAGAATTAAAAGAAAAAATGGAGCTTTCGGGGATATTATCTAATGGGATATGGCTACACTATAGGCTGAAATTGCTTGCCTTGATATGTAGCACTTTTAGTAGTTGTAATGATCCTCCATTCAATCTTACTTATGGAATGTCGGATTGCAGATCTTTACCGAAAGGAATTTCAATTCTTCTTTTTTCTTTCAAAGGAAGGAAGTTCAACCTTGGCCTACTCTCCGGACTTTGATTCAAGAAAGCACAGGTTATAAGTGAATGGGACTAGTGCCCTTAGCACCTCCCGAACCCCACAAAGTAGGGGTAGAACTTGTGGGTGTAGAGCATGTTACAAAGGAGGTTAACAACGCTCCCATCCCCCGCATATAGGACCCACATGGGTTCAAGCTTATTTTCCTCAATGATAAGCACTTTATGATGGCTAAAATGTGTGGACCACTTACATTCGGAGATTCTTTTGCCCAGGAGGAAAAGAGACTTCTCGATCGACCACTCTTTAGGACGTTGTCCAAAATTGCAGGCACAATGCTCCGTGCAAGTCTTCCAAAGTGTTTCCCCTCTTATAGCATTCCACAGTGCCACTAAGAAGCCAATCGCTTCACGCAGTAGCACTTGCTTCCAGGTGATTTGTGTCTGCAGTCTCAGAATATTCCCAAGGGTTTGCAAGAGTAGGAGAGACTTGGGGCAAGTGAAGAAAATGTGACTCAGATCCTTGATGTTGTGGTGGCATCGCTTGTAGCACGGTGGAATCCCACAAATTTTGTTAGCCTTTAGCTTGGTCAAGATACCATGGTGGAGAATTTGTCACGTGAGAACCAATTTTTGGATCTTGATGAGGGGATGCGAGATAGACATGAACTTCAAATGCCAAGGAAGCCTAGTCCAAGTCAAGCACCACTTCTTGTTAAGAACGATATGATAGTTCATGTTCACCTTGATTCTAGGAATTTTTGTCAGGCTATTTTCATTGTGCCACATAAGACCCTCATGGCATGATGGATCCCACCCAATGAGGATTCGGGTTTTTGAATGTTCCCAAGTGATGCATCTACTGTGAAGGAGAGTCCACTCTTTGTAGTTTAATCTTATTTTAGGGTTTATGTCCTCAAAACATATCCATTGGCCAGTTTCTTATTTCGAGAGGTGTTTCCAATGTCAAAAACCCTTTTTCCATAGCCTCTTTGCAATTTGAAGGTTCTTGAAAGCCACACCCCTGATGCTTGAGATTCAAAACCATATTGATTCATTTTGTCTGATATTGGCTGCCCACTTCAAATCCTCTCTGACTATTGTTTGAACTTGTTTCAACTCTTCCATAGGTCTTGGGCCAAATAGTTGGCCAAAAGGGATTTTTTCAATAGTTCTTCTTACTTTGCCAAGATAAATTCCCAGCATAAGGAAACCATCACGGGAACCCAACCGGGAGGGTTCCCTGCAGCCTCGGAAGCATCCAACACTAGTGGAGGTTTGTAACAAAGTGATAGGTAGGTGATGGTTGAACCACACCCTTGATTGATCAGAGATGGTTGAACTACACCCTAAGAGCCAGGATTAGGAAGTAATCCTCAACCATGGCTTTTGGGGCAAGTGGTTAGCCGATCACATTCCAACCTAAGAGGTTGTGAGTTCAACTCCTTACATTGGTATCAAAGCCAAAGAAGTAGGCTTGGGAAAGGTGGATTGACCTAATAGCCTCTAAAAAAGGCACTTGGGTATCCTCTATATGAAAGGGTACAAACTAGCGCATATCGCGTTCACAACTTGATTGAGAGTTAAAGATACCAAACATGGATGAGAACAATGATCAAGAGTGAGGTTGAGAACAAGGTCCCAAGACACCAAGGTTGCGAACAAGAAGGTTCAAGAGACCAAGGTTGAGAGCAAGGGTTCAAGAGACCAAGGTTGCAAACAAGGTTCAAAAAATTGTGGAAGGTTGAGGACATCAATTCAAGGGTACCTTGGGAGTTCAAGGGATTGATCACCGAGGCTAGAGGGATACAAGAGCAGATCCTTGAGGATAATGATTGACCAAGGGATGAAGAATGTAATAAAGTGATAGGGAGGAGATGGTTGAACCACACCCTTGACAGATAGGAGATTGTTGAACTACACCCTAAGAGGGAGGATTAGAAAGTAATCCTCAACCATGGCTTTTGGAGCAAGTGGTTAGCCCATCACATTCCTAACCAAGAGGTTGTGAGTTCAATTCTTTATACGGTACTACATTGCTGACCACTAAGAAACGGAGTACACCACCCATATGAGGTGGGAGTTAAAGGAGCTTCTCGAAATAAAAGCTTTTCCAAATTCTTTTTGCAAACTCTTTATTCGTGATGGCCAGGGAAAAACCTGAACCAAGATGAGTGACTAACTTTCACTCTTCTTTATTGAACATGCTCGGGGCCTCCAGCCAAATGCCTACAATCATCATAGGAATGACAAGCTTCAAAACGAACGCCTAATCTGCGAGTCGCGACTCATCATGCCAATATCAGGGAGGACAAACTCACAAATATTGGTTAGAATAAATTTCCTATCTATCCCACACCAAAAGAATGACCAATGCTAGGTAGAATTACGATGGTGAAGGAATAAGTCGATAGCAACCCATGCCGCCTAAAAAATCCCGTTTGGATACTCACTTAATCTAGGTTACCCTTTGGAACATTACTTTTAGCTTTAAATCTTTATTTTGATGCTCTAAGTCTCCTCTTGGTTGTCTATGCTATCGCATGGTCTTTTGTGCTACGATACATGGCATCAAAATGTTGTAACAAAGCGTTTCTCTAATAAAATGTTAGTGGACCTCTTAATGATTCCTTCTTGCGTGATGTATATCATTGCTAGCTAGATGTATGCTAGAAATGGTATCTCCAAACTAAGAATATGTTTTTAACTTTGTCAACCACATGGTTTTACATGTAGCTAGCGCTAAACCTATATGCTTAGCTCTTCTGATTACAATGCCATCAAAGGTCTCTTCTTCAAGCTCCATCAGATTGCTTTTGAAGCTAAAATGAAGATCTATCTTGAGCTAGTTTTACTATCATCTTTGGGGCCTTGCCAATCCAGATCATTAGACACCGAACTCCCAAGGATAATCAATGCCATTCATAATTGCATGCTTTATGTACCTCAATTTTTTCTAGCTTCATCAAGATGCTCACTATCCGTAGCATGCATGAACTATGAAATAACACCAACAATAAAAGAAAGATATGTTCCAGTTATGAAGGGATAAAAATAAATATTCCTATGATACTATTATGAAGTCATCTGTTTTGAGCTTTTTGCCTTGGCTAACACATAGCTTCACATTTTTGTCCATAAGTTCTAAGAGTGGCTTATATTCACTCACACAGAATTTGGAAAGTATCTCAAGTACATACCATCTGTGAATAATGTAAACTCCATCATGCAAATGAAAAAGTTAGTACCTAGACCATACTTCAAGATGCAAAACTCTAATCATTTGATTTCTTTCCCTAACTTTTTTCTAAAATCTATTCAGTATATCATCACATGTCAAACAAAGATCATTCACATTTAGATAAGAGATCTCCACCGTTTAGACATCACTGTATTTATCTCCTCGAAAACAACAAGTTGAAACCCAAATGGGTCCCACATGAGGGAGATGATAGATTTATCCGCCTCATTTGTAACGCCCTCTAGCTTGCCATACTCCTCCCCTGCATTGTGGGATTTGGGGGGTCCCATGGGCACTAGTCCCATTCACCTGTAATTTTTCTTCTTTATTTTAATTAAAGTCGGGGAGAATAGGCTAAGGCCGAACTTCCTTTGGGTGGCCCTCATGAATTTGGAATTCATTTCGTTTTTGCATCCAATACCCACTCTAAGAGATTAAGTTCTTGGCAACCATTGGACTTCCTTCCCTTGGATTTCATCTGATGTAAGAATATTTAGAGTAGTTGAGGACCCATTTAGAAGATGGGAGAAAAGAGGTCATGTTATCGATAGGCTTGAGAGAGAATACTAGGACGAGTTAAACCTCCATCAAGATTTGGTGGAGTTCAAGAATGTCCAGGGCTGTTCTTTGTCCAAACTCCAATTTGGTGTAGACTTGCATAAAGCTAGGCTTGGAAGCTGCTACATAACATAGAACATTAGAAAAAAAATTAGTTCCCCCTCCCTCTCTCAACGCATGTTTCCTAGTGATTCGTACATTGAAACACATCACAAAGTCCCGAAAGACTCCCTTGTTCCATGATGATCCTATCAACTTCTCCCTTCCTTCTATTCAATGTGAGGTCAACATTGTTTGGAACCAAGCCATCAACACTCACTCCCCTCCATCTAAGTGTTTGATTATGGAAGCTAAACGTAAGAAATTTTGGACATGACCTAAAAGAAAATCCAAAATATTTGTCATGCGAGGAGGAAAAACTTTATCAAAGTTGTAGTGTCTATAGATGGAAGCTAGCAAAGGCAAATGTCACCTGTAGAATGGCGTTTAAAATATTAGAAGAATGCTTAAGTATGAAGAAGAAATTGAGGGAAAGAATATATAGATCTACATTTAAAGCTTAGTGGGAAGGAAAAGAAGACAAATCGACTAGTGAAATCTATAAACTCTTAGGGAGAAGCAACATAAGAAAGCGATCCTTTACATGATTGAAAACAACCATGTTGAGTGCACTTCACATGTGAAAATTGAAAGCGATCCTTTACATGATTGAAAACAACCATGTTGAGTGCACTTCACATGTGAAAATTGTGCAGTGATTGTCAATCAGATCACTCACCTCACGTGTTTGAGAGCTCTACTCCATTTTCTTCCCATAGATAGGATTATATGGCTAGCAATCCTACAATAAGACCTCAAATGATTCAACAAAAGAAGATGCATTCTCTCATGTCTACTATTAGTGACACACAAGTCTTGGAAGAAATGGAATCTCTTACAAAAAGTAAAATCGTGGGGCTTGATGGTCTCACAAATGCATTATTCTAGACCTTCAGGAAAGTGTTGGTAATCCCTTATCACTTAGATTGGAAGGAGCCCTTGTGTTGTGGTGTTTTGTCTGGATGCCATAACAAAAGAGCGATTTAACTTGTACACAAAAACAAATATTAAATGCATTTGAAAATTTACTTTTTGGCATGCTGGCAAGATCAGTAGTTAATATAGCTGGAAAGAGTCTCCAAAAAATTTGCTCTGGACACACTATTCTAGTAATAGAGGAATGTCAAAAATAAGATGGGAAATCTTCACTATTCTCAAAGACTTTGGTGGTTTGGGCATTCAGGACATTCTAGGAATGGCCAAAAAGTTGGCAGTGAAATGGATGATTAAAGCTTGGAACAATGACAATGCCTCATGGGCCAAGCTAAGTTTCAGATACAGAAGTGCTCTTGCACTTGTTGATCTTCCTAGATGGAAAGGCCTAGACGTACTCACTCTTTTGTTCTCTCCCTTTTACAATGATGCCCAGAGGATCGGATCTAATGTGCTCCTTGTGGAAGGGTAAGAACAAGGAGCGCACTAGATTGATCTGGTGGAAAAAGATCTAGAGTATCCGATGTAGTGTGTTGTTTTGATCTAGTGGAACAAGTTTTGGTATCTTTAACTCTCAATCAAGTTGTGAACGCGATATGCGCTAGTTTGTACCCTTTCATATAGAGGATACCCAAGTGCCTTTTTTAGAGGCTATTAGGTCAATCCACCTTTCCCAAGCCTACTTCTTTGGCTTTGATACCAATGTAAGGAGTTGAACTCACAACCTCTTAGGTTGGAATGTGATCGGCTAACCACTTGCCCCAAAAGCCATGGTTGAGGATTACTTCCTAATCCTGGCTCTTAGGGTGTAGTTCAACCATCTCTGATCAATCAAGGGTGTGGTTCAACCATCACCTACCTATCACTTTGTTACAAACCTCCACTAGTGTTGGATGCTTCCGAGGCTGCAGGGAACCCTCCCGGTTGGGTTCCCGTGATGGTTTCCTTATGCTGGGAATTTATCTTGGCAAAGTAAGAAGAACTATTGAAAAAATCCCTTTTGGCCAACTATTTGGCCCAAGACCTATGGAAGAGTTGAAACAAGTTCAAACAATAGTCAGAGAGGATTTGAAGTGGGCAGCCAATATCAGACAAAATGAATCAATATGGTTTTGAATCTCAAGCATCAGGGGTGTGGCTTTCAAGAACCTTCAAATTGCAAAGAGGCTATGGAAAAAGGGTTTTTGACATTGGAAACACCTCTCGAAATAAGAAACTGGCCAATGGATATGTTTTGAGGACATAAACCCTAAAATAAGATTAAACTACAAAGAGTGGACTCTCCTTCACAGTAGATGCATCACTTGGGAACATTCAAAAACCCGAATCCTCATTGGGTGGGATCCATCATGCCATGAGGGTCTTATGTGGCACAATGAAAATAGCCTGACAAAAATTCCTAGAATCAAGGTGAACATGAACTATCATATCGTTCTTAACAAGAAGTGGTGCTTGACTTGGACTAGGCTTCCTTGGCATTTGAAGTTCATGTCTATCTCGCATCCCCTCATCAAGATCCAAAAATTGGTTCTCACGTGACAAATTCTCCACCATGGTATCTTGACCAAGCTAAAGGCTAACAAAATTTGTGGGATTCCACCGTGCTGCAAGCGATGCCACCACAACATCAAGGATCTGAGTCACATTTTCTTCACTTGCCCCAAGTCTCTCCTACTCTTGCAAACCCTTGGGAATATTCTGAGACTGCAGACACAAATCACCTGGAAGCAAGTGCTACTGCGTGAAGCGATTGGCTTCTTAGTGGCACTGTGGAATGCTATAAGAGGGGAAACACTTGGGAAGACTTGCACGGAGCATTGTGCCTGCAATTTTGGACAACGTCCTAAAGAGTGGTCGATCGAGAAGTCTCTTTTCCTCCTGGGCAAAAGAATCTCCGAATGTAAGTGGTCCACACATTTTAGCCATCATAAAGTGCTTATCATTGAGGAAAATAAGCTTGAACCCATGTGGGTCCTATATGCGGGGGATGGGAGCGTTGTTAACCTCCTTTGTAACATGCTCTACACCCACAAGTTCTACCCCTACTTTGTGGGGTTCGGGAGGTGCTAAGGGCACTAGTCCCATTCACTTATAACCTGTGCTTTCTTGAATCAAAGTCCGGAGAGTAGGCCAAGGTTGAACTTCCTTCCTTTGAAAGAAAAAAGAAGAATTGAAATTCCTTTCGGTAAAGATCTGCAATCCGACATTCCATAAGTAAGATTGAATGGAGGATCATTACAACTACTAAAAGTGCTACATATCAAGGCAAGCAATTTCAGCCTATAGTGTAGCCATATCCCATTAGATAATATCCCCGAAAGCTCCATTTTTTCTTTTAATTCTGTCTAACTTAGGTTCTTTCATAGAAATTGTGTTTTTTCTACTATTTCATTGAATATTTGACATTCAATCCTTGTAGTCTTCTTCTTTTTCAAAATCTATTCAAGTCTAGCATAATCATGTACAAAATATTTGGCAAATTTTTTTGAATTTGGGCAATATCCAAATCTCTATTTATGCATCTATTTTATACAATGTGTGAATGATGTATTAAATTAAACCCTAGTTAAAAGTAATATTGATTCGATGGTTATCTTGTTTAAGAAGTTCGTCATATTGAAGGGTTCCATGTGCTTCCGGTACTGTAGGGAGTCCACAAAACTGTCATCCCTGGTCACATAAAGCTTCATTCACCTAATACAGAAGGCCTATAAAAAGGTTTCTCGTCATAATGAGGGCCTTACAATATGGAACGCCATGGATTATTCAAGACATCTCATGAAGGTGGAGCATTGATCATTTCGAATAGTGCTTTAACATTTTAAAATTTTTGGTAGTTAGGAACTCCGATCATAAGCGCTTAATGACTACCAAAAACAATATAATCTCTCTTTGTATGATGAAGATGAAAGAAGCCCCTATTCTATCCGTTTACCATATAAATATTTAAATGATATACCGTTAGTTACAATAAGATGATGCATTGCATTACATATCAGTGAAGGGGCTCCCTAACCCATTCTTTGGACGACATGTAGCTTGAAAGAAATGTTGCGCTCAGCAGAGAGCTATAGAGTGATCAACTGAAAGAAATGTTGCGCCCAGCAGAGAGCTATGGCTATGGCGAAAAGCACAGTTGAGAGAGAGAGAGAGAGAGAAATGTACGCGCAGGTAAAGCAATGTGTTGCGGCTTATTCAATTAATCACAAAGACTGAATATATACATGCTGCTTGCCATTTGAGCATTGAAGATGGTCAAGGTGTTAGGTGGTGCACATGGCTACTCGAATGTGCCCTGACAAAAGGGTCACTGCCAAAAGGTACTCTGCCATACGAGATTTCCAGAGTATTGACAAAGGTAGTTACAATTCTCCCCCTTTTTCGAAGCATTGGAAAACACTATAGTTGAGTGCCACATTGGAGATGCCTCATTGGGCATTTACATTGGGATATTGAGTGTGCCATATTAGGCTACCTTACTAGATATGTCACATTGGACATTTACATAGGAATTAAGTCTATCACGTTGGCCTATTTCATTGGGTTTGTATTACCACATTGAGTTTAATTTACCACTTGGGATTTGATCTACCACATTGTATTACCACATTGGGTTTGCTAGCAACTCATTGGGTTATGTGCGGAAGCTACATCTATCACATTGGATAGTATTCTCTATCGTCTTGTTTACATGTGTGATTTTGTTTACACCATATTAGGATTCACCATTCTAGGCTAGTAGGGGGTAGGTTGTCTTGCTTTGACTATTGTTGAACCATAGTAGGTCCACGTCCCTTCGTCCATCTTTGCATTCCACCTCAATTGATTTGGTTGTTGAAGCATAGACTCATTGGCTATTGATTTTTTTTTTCCGATACTTTGATTCAACATGTTCTTTGGCACATGAGCAAAAGATTGGGAAGGTCTAACCGAGGCTTGATTATGGCCTTGGCAGTGTCTAATCCCTTATTTTCAAACAACATAATAGAAACTATTTACAAAGAGGCCAGCTCAATCTAAATACGTAAGATTTATTATAGAGCTATAAAAGCTTTTGTTAAAAGAGTTGTGTTTTTTATTCTCTCTCTTCCAAGAAGTTCTCGGTACCTTTGAAATCCAGAATGCCTATACATACTAAAACGCATTTGAACCCATATTGGAAAAACCAACAACTATGTCGTTCTATGTTCATGCATGTTGCGCTCAGCAGAGAGCTATAGAGTGATCAACTGAAAGAAATGTTGCACCCAGCAGAGAGCTATGGCTATGAGGAAAAGCACAGTCGAGAGAGAGAGAGAGAGAGAGAGAGAAACGTATGTGCAGGTAAAGCAATGTGTTGCGCCTTATTCAATTACTCACAAAGACTCAATATATACATGCTGCTTGCCATTCGAGCATTGAAGATGGTCAAGGTGTTCGGTGGTGCACATGGCTACTCGAATGTGCCCTCACAAAAGGGTCACTGCCAAAAGGTACTCTGCCATACTAGATTTCCAGAGTATTGACAAAGGTAGTTACATATTGTAGAGCCCTAACCGGTTGAAACTAAAGGTGCAAAGTATTTTTCCTCTTAAGGTTCAAAGGATAAATTTAAAATCTTAAGGTGCAAAAGTAAAGAATTAAAAGAAAAGGTGAAGGTGGAAGGCCGCGCAAAGGTAGAAATGGGCCGCCCAATCAAAAATTTTATTTTTGAAAGTCACTCTTGTTCTAAAGTCACTACAGGATAAAGTAGCGAGTCGTTGAGGACCAATTCAAAAAGACAATCTTGGGACATTGAAAGGACACCAAGATTGTATTGCAGTTAGAGTGCGCGAACCGGCGGGCCTTAACAAAAAGAAGGACAAAGGCTATTCTTGGAGACATTGAGAGCGAGGAGCAAGAGAGAGCTCCAGAAGAAGCAAGAAGAGGAAGCAAGAAGAGCCTCCAGTGTGCGACGACATTCAAGAAGTGCAAGAGGTGTCAAGAGGAAAGTGTGCAGAGAAGGCGGGGTGGATTCCAAAACTTCCAAGGTCTATTGCGTGTGCGCCGTGATACCAATTCCTTAGCTTGGCGGAAGCTTAGTGCAAGGTGTGCACAAGGGAAGCGGGAAGCAAGTGAAGGATTGGTGCACGAGAGGCTGCTAGAGGGCTTGAGATAATTGGTCTTCAGTAATTGATATTCTCTAAAGTGGTATTTAGCCATTGATTAGACTGTGCGCAGTCCTTGTAATTGCTGAAAGATAATCAATATTCAAGGTTTCCAAGAGTATTCCTTTGCAGAAGTTCTCACTGTATTCCATTTTCATCATCTCCTTTTTCTCCTACAAACCCTCAAACTCCTTCTTGTCCCCGAATCCCCAACAAATTTGGCACGCCCGGTGGGACCTCCAAGGAGCTTTGAGCATAGGAGACTATATATTGCCATTGGAGGACAATATTCCAGTGTCGACAACATTACTCCAGTGGGCCAAAAGGTACATACTTTTATCAAGTGTCTCATTTTAAGTGGACTATGAATAGCTCATGACCGCGACCCGGTCACAAACCTTGAGAATCAAGTGCAAGCAGACAAGAAGAAAGACGAACAGAAGATCATCGAGTCCACTTTCATCGACTTCATCGGTAGGAAGCATGGCAGGACAGGTGGACCTAGAAATCTTGCTCTCCAGATTAAACATAAAATTTCCCTCCTTCAGGGGTTTAGCCCAGGAGGACCCAGATGAGCACATTCGACGATTTCTTGCATTATGTAAGACTAGGGGGCTAATGGGTAGGGAAGATGCTTTCTTGATACTCTTCCCCGCCACATTGGAAGGTCTGGCAGACAAGTGGTTTAGCCAGTTTGCTGAAAATCACTTTACCTCTTGGGATTTGATGAAAGAGGCCTTTAAGAATCAATTTCAGCATGGCAACACGGCTGAGATCATTATAGAAGAATTGGAAAACTTAAAGTTGGGTCCAGGAGAGAAGTTCCCCGAATTCGTGACCAGGGCCAAAGCATTAATGGCTAAACTACCGGATCCACCACACGACTTCTTTGTCAAGAAGTGGTTAGCCAAACCCTTACCTGTGGTCACCCAATGCAAAATAAAAGAGTTAGTGCTACCTACTGCCTCTGTTGAGGAATTCATCAATACGGCCACTCGCTTGGAACAGATAAGGCACCAGTATGGTGCAACTTCTTCCCAACCATCATATGGTACAGAACTGGAGGACCCAGTGAGCCAGTTAAGAAGGGAACTAGAAGGCTTGAAAAGGAATAAGCCCTATACAGAGGAGGAGACTACTGTAGCTCAGCTGAGAAGAGAGATTGAAGCCCTCAAGCTCCAAAAGGAAGAGGAAGCCCAAGCAGAGGAACTAGCTCAGCTGAGGCAGGAGTTGCAAGAACTAAAAGGAGGCGGCATTAAGAACGGACTATGGTGCTCCATGTGCAGCAAGCAAGGACACATAGTAAGTGAATGTCCTTTGCTAAATGTGACTTATCAATTATGCAGGAAAATTGGGCATGAGGCCCATGAATGCCAATCAAGGGGAATGCCGACAACGACATACTGGACACAAGGCGGGCTCTTGCCACCAGCAAATGTAATGGTAGCAGCAACAAATCAAGGTAATAACTATAATCCTAGACCGAGAAATAACCTTGCAAATGGGCCTAGAAGGCCAATTATTTGCTTCAGATGTGGAGAATGTGGGCACTACCAATCTAGGTGCACCCTTCCGGAAAATGCACCTCCTTGCAGGAATTGTCCAGAGGCCAGAGATCACTATACAAACTGTTGTCCTAAGAATCAAGCCTCTACTTCCGGACCCCATCTCCAAATGATCTCTGTATTCAAGGAGGAGATATTACCTAAGGTGAATGAACCCTCACCATCCACTAGAGTGGTACAATTAGAAGAACTCGAATCTTTTGCAGTACAGACAAGAAGCAAGGGAACGGCAAAAGTGGTAGAAAATCAAGAATTGATAATTAAGGAATTGAACAAAGACAGAGTTGCAATTGAAGATAAAGATACTACAGGTACAGACACAAACCACAATGAATGTCTCACAAGCACCAGCAATGCCATTGGGCATGCCTTCAAGAGGGCTCAAGAAGAGTTTGGCAAAGCAAATGAAGCTCACCTTCTTAAAGAGTCAGAGGCTTCAAAACTACTCAAGTCAATTAAGAAGGAGGTTAGTATTTTTGATTTAATAAAGATGGACGGAAAATTCAGGTCAGAATTATTGCAGATAATTGATGAGGCTTCTACGACAAGCTTAGTAGCTAAGACTGCTATCTTACATCAAGGGATAATTAGGGGGGAAGCACCCCTTACAGATTATAAAAGCCCTCGGCTTACAATATCAATCAAGGGCCATGAATTTCAAGGTGTTATTGTAGATGGGGGTTCTGGCATTAATTTGATGCCTGAACATACCATGAAAAGGATTGGACTCCACCCTTCAAGACGTGCAAATTTCACGGTTACTTTGGCAGATCAAAGCAAAGTAAGGCCCTTGGGGGTAATCCCAAAAGTTCCACTTGAAGTACAAGGTAATCTATTTATCCTGGATTTTGTGGTTTTAAGATTGCCCCAGGTTGAAGGAGGATTTCCTCTCTTAATTGGAAGACCTTGGTTGAGGCATGCCAGTGTCATTCATGATTGGGGTAAGGACACCATGTGGGTACAAAAGAAAGGGCAGGAGCTGACACAAATTCATTTAGAAGAAGGCCCAGACAATCAAGGAAACACTAATATGATGCAAACAGTGAGCATTTGCATGGAAACAGAAGCGGAGGATCAACCCCAAATAGATTTTGAGGAAGAAGAGGATATTTTAAGTTGGCTTCATGCCGGCAACTCTTCTTCTTGTTTTGGAATTTTTCTTGATAATCCTGGTACATTTAGAGGCTATGATGAAGACAAAGGAAAGGTCCAGGTTGATGGATTGGGAGAGCCCATCACTGACCACAGAAGGGGCAGGAAGATACCCCTCAAATACAAATTGGAGGAGGATGTGTCAACATCAGATAACGAAGTTTCCAAAGCTAAAAACAAGGTAAAAAATTCTGAGGTTGAATGTTCTTTCCCAATTCAAGAAATCCCTGCAGGATGGATGTAGGACAAGGAGGAAAACATCGAAGTCCAAAACACACCTACTTATGAAGCAATGCACGAAAAGCTAGTAGAAGAAGACAAGGAAGCAGGTGCACAAGAAGATAATATGGTAACAAGAAATCCGGTCCAAGAAGTACATTTATGCACCCAAAACAATAATCAACTAGTTCTAGTGGCCACTTGGTTGTGGAGCCACCCAAAGCTCCTGGAAAAGGTAAAATCATTCTTGACCCAGTATGCAGATGTTTTTGCCTGGCATTATAAAGACTTAGAAGGAGTGCCTGCATCTTATGGAGAGCACAGAATTCCTCTGGTTGAGGGAGCGAGACCCATCAGAGGAAGGAGTTATAGACTTAATCCAAAGTATGCCGAAGCTCTCTATGTGGAAATCCAAAAGATGGAAGATGCAGGAATCATCATTCCTGTGGAACACTCAGAGTGGCTCTCGCCTATGGTTATAGTACCAAAGAAGAATACTAATAAAATCAGAATTTGTGTGGACTTTAGAGCTCTCAACAAGGTGACCATTCCAGACGGGTTCCCTATGCCTTTTGCAGAACAGGTCATTAAAGAAGTGGCGGGGCATGCACTATATAGTTTTATGGATGGCTTCAGTGGCTATAATCAAATATCAATACACCCAGAGGATCGTGAAAAGACTGCTTTTATCACACCGTGGGGAACGTATGTGTATGTAAAAATGCCATTTGGGCTCAGAAATGCTCCAGCCACATTTAACAGAACGGTCAATCTCATTTTTGGCCCCTTATTGCTGGAATCACTTAGAATCTTCATGGATGATTTCTCTTCATTTTCAGGATCTCACAAGGAAACTCATCTAGATTGTTTGGACCAGCACCTGAGGCAGCTGCAGAATATTTTTTAAAGATGCAGAGAAACTAAGTTAAAGCTCAATCCAAATAAATGTCATTTCCTTGTGACAGAAGGAACCCTTTTAGGACATGTGGTATCCGCTAAAGGTATGGCCCCAGATCCTCACAAAATTCTCTCTATATTAAAGTTACCTAAACCTAAAACTCCTAAAGAGATCCAGAGTTTTTTGGGGCATACCGGTTATCATAGAAGGTTTATAAAAATGTATGTAGAGATAGCTAGACCTCTGACTAGACTCACAGGTAAAGAAGTACCTTTCAAATGGGAAGAAGAGGAGGAAAAAGCATATCAGACATTAAGGTCACGGTTAGTGTGTGCTCCTATCTTGGTCACCCCGGAGTGGTCAAAAATCTTTCATATACATGTCGATGCCAGTGCATATGCAGTGGGAGCAGTTCTGACTCAACCCAGTGAAGAATTTAAAATGGACAGGCCAATTCAATATGCCAGTAGAATCTTGACCAAGGCTGAAAGGAATTACAGTACTACCGAAAGGGAAGCACTAGCAATGGTCTTTGCAGTTCAAAAATTCCGCCATTACTTATTGGGGGTAAAATTTATTATTATATCAGATCACCAACCTCTCAAGTACTTACTCAACAAACCACATGCTACTGGTAGAATATGGAGGTGGTTACTGTTATTCCAAGAGTTCGATTTCTCGGTAATCCATAAGCCAGGAAGAGAGAATGTGATGGCGGATCACTTGTCCAGAATAAATAGGAGGGATCAAACCAGTGGTATCAATGATGATTTCCCTGATGCACACTTGTTTACTATACAAGCTAAAGGATGGTATGATGATATCAAACAATTCATCAATACTGGATTGTATCCAGAAAGTGCTAATGTTGTACTTAGGAAGAGACTGCTTATCAAGAGTAGACCATATACTTTCATTGAGGGTAAACTCTACAGACAGGGCAAGGATGACAGGATTAGGAAATGTTTAGAGGAAGATGAAGTGAGGGAAATACTACAATTTGCACATGAAGGAATAGGTGGTGGGCACCTTCCATGGCATATCATGAGCCAGAGAATACTAGATGCTGGTCTATGGTGGCCTACACTCTTTAGGGATGCAGATGATTGGAGAAAAACATGTGATGTGTGCCAGAGGTGTGGACCTAAACCCACCAAGCAAAGACATTACCCTTTGGTAGTTTCCACTTCTTGGCAGCCCTTTGAGAAGTGGGGATTAGACTTTGTTGGGCCTATATACCCTGCGGCACTTCCAAAAAGGGAAAAGTACTTGCTGATAGCCACGGACTACGCAACAAAATGGGCTAAAGCTATAGCATCAACGGACTGTTCTGCACAAACAGTGGCTGACTTTTTGTATTGTAACATCATTTGCAGATTTGGATGCCCGCTTGAAATCTGTACCGATCAGGGTACTCATTTTGTTAACAAAGTACTGCAGGAAATTTCCAACAGGTATCGCATTTTACACAGGACTTCTTGTGCATACTACCCACGAGCTAATGGACAAGCCGAGTCAACGAACAAGATATTAATTTCAATGTTACGAAAAGAATGCATGTTACAGCCGACCTCTTGGGGACAGGCATATCTGGGCACATTATGGGCATACAGACTGGCCTATAAAGAGACTGGGTATTCTCCTTTTCAATTAGTTTATGTCTTGGTTCCCATTGAACCATTTGAATTCATCAGAGGCTCTATAAGAACGGAAAGACTAGAGAAAAATGGGATGGAAGTTCCAGCACGACTGACTGCTTTGCATAAACTGGAAGAATCGAGAATTTTAGCCTCCAAACAGTTAGAGAAGCTTCAATTACACAGGAAGGAGACTCATGACAAAAATCTATGGCAAAGCAATTTGAAGCCTGGAGATTTAGCTCTGCTACACAGACCACAAATTTCTACTCAAACAAAAGGGAAATGGATCCCTCACTGGGAAGGCCCTTTTCGCATCACGAAGATACTACAATGGGGTGCTGTGCAATTGGAAACACTGGATGGGGACACCCTACCCTTGGTAAACATCTCCCGACTCAAGGGGTACCACCTAAAGTCATAAACAGTGCATTTTCATTTCTTTTGTTCATTAGTGTTTTGGATTGCTTTAATAAATACAATTAATAAGCAAATATTCACGCAAGTTTTTTTGGAACGCAAATTTTGTTATGTTGCTCAATAAAAATCAAGTTTATTAATTGGTGAATAAATTAGGCGCCAATTTTTGATTGGCCCTTACTTCTGCAAATGACTTTCATTACCACCCTCTCTTTTGTTTATCTTTTGGATGGATGAGATTAGAACTTGCATCTCCTCTCTTTTGAGCACACTTTTGGGTTAAACCATCCATTCCTCTGAGGTAGTCTTTCATTCCTCCTTGCTATATAAGGTGCCTTCTCCTTCATTATTGCTCCCCTCAGCATCCGCAATTTTGTATCCTCATCAACGCTCTGGCCAGGTTTAGCTGTCCATGATAGTGCACTTTGATCTGTCGTGCATCCGACGTGGAAGAGAGAGCTGTGGAAGAAAGAAGACGCACTCCTTCCCCCTCCACCTCCCTCCAACTTTTCCCAAAACCTCCACTCCCACCTCTCAATCCTCCGCTCCTTCACTCCCTCTCCCTCTTCCACCATCCTCCTCCTCATCCTACACCTCAACCCCCCCCATTGGCGGCACCCAACCACCCCCCCCTCTCCGACACCCAGCCCCCCCCTCCGACCCCGCTCTACACCTAACCACCCCCCTCATCCTACACCCAACCCCCCCCTCCGACCCCGCCCGACACCCAACCCCCTCCCCCTCTCCGACGCGCAGTGCCCCCCCCCCCCCCCATTGGCGGCACCCAACCACCCTCCCCTCTCCGACACCCAGCCCCCCCCTCCGACCCCGCTCTACACCTAACCACCCCCCTCATCCTACACCCAACCCCCCCCTCCGACCCCGCCCGACACCCAACCCCCCCCCCCTCTCCGACGCGCAGCGCCTCCCCCTTTCCGACCCCTCTACACCCAACCCCCCCCCTCATCCTACACCTCAACCCCCCCACTGGCGGCACCCACCACCCCCCCCTCTCCGACACCCAGCCCCCCCCTCCGACCCCGCTCTACACCTAACCACCCCCCCTCATCCTACACCCAACCCCCCCCTCCGACCCCGCCCGACACCCAACCCCCCCCCCCTCTCCGACGCGCAGCACCCAACCCCCCCCCCCCTCATCCTACACCTCAACCCCCCCACCGGCGGCACCCAGCACCCCCCTCTCCGACACCCAGCCCCCCCCCCTCCGACCCCGCTCAACACCTAACCACCCCCCCTCATCCTACACCCAACCCCCCCCCCTCCGACCCCGCCCGACACCCAACCACCCCCCCTCTCCGACACCCAGCCCCCCCCTCCGACCCCGCTCTACACCTAACCACCCCCCTCATCCTACACCCAACCCCCCCCTCCGACCCCGCCCGACACCCAACCCCCCCCTCTCCGACGCGCAGCGCCTCCCCCTTTCCGACCCCTCTACACCCAACCCCCCCCTCATCCTACACCTCAACCCCCCCACTGGCGGCACCCAGCACCCCCCCCCCCCCTCTCCGACACCCAGCCCCCCCCTCCGACCCCGCTCTACACCTAACCACCCCCCCTCATCCTACATCCAACCCCCCCCTCCGACCCCGCCCGACACCCAACCCCCCCCCTCTCCGACGCGCAGCACCCAACCCCCCCCTCATTCTACACCTCAACCCCCCCACCGGCGGCACCCAGCACCCCCCTCTCCGACACCCAGCCCCCCCCTCCGACCCCGCTCTACACCTAACCACCCCCCCTCATCCTACACCCAACCCCCCCCTCCGACCCCGCCCGACACCCAACCCCCCCCCCCCTCCGACCCAGCCCGACACCCAACCCCCCCCCTCTCCGACGCGCAGCGCCCCCCCCCTTTCCGACCCCTCTACACCCAACCCCCCCCCTCATCCTACACCTCAACCCCCCCACTGGCGGCACCCAGCACCCCCCCCCTCTCCGACACCTAGCCCCCCCCTCCGACCCCGCTCTACACCTAACCACCCCCCCTCATCCTACACCCAACCCCCCCCTCCGACCCCGCCCGACACCCAACCCCCCCCCTCTCCGACGCGCAGCACCCAACCCCCCCCCTCATCCTACACCTCAACCCCCCCACCGGCGGCACCCAGCACCCCCCCTCTCCGACACCCAGCCCCCCCCCTCCGACCCTGCTCTACACCTAACCACCCCCCCTCATCCTACACCCAACGCCCCCCTCCGACCCCGCCCGACACCCAACCCCCCCCCTCCGACCCAGCCCGACACCCAACCCCCCCCCCTCTCCGACGCGCAGCGCCCCCCCCTTTCCGACTCCTCTACACCCAACCCCCCTCCCCTCCCGACCCCGCCCGACACCCAACCCCCCCCTCATCCTACACCTCAACACCCCCCCCTGGCGGCACCCAGCACCCCCCCTCTCCGATACCCAAACCCCCCACCTCCGACTCAGCCCGACACCCAACCCCCCCCCTCCGACCCAGCCCCACACGCCCCCTTTCCAACTCCTCTACACCCAACCCCCCCCCATCCTACACCTCCACACCCCCCCTGGCGGCACCCAGCACCCCCCCTCTCCGATACCCAAACCCCCCCCCCCTCCGACTCAGCCCGACACCCAACCCCCCCCCTCTCCGACGCGCAGCCCCCCCCCCCCCTTTCCGACTCCTGTACACCCAACCCCCCCCCCTCCGACCCCACCCGACACCCAACCCCCCCCCTCCGACCCAGCCCGACACCCAACCCCCCCCCTCTCCGACGCGCAGTGCCCCCCCCCTTTCCGACCCCTCTACACCTAACCACCCCCCTCATCCTACACCCAACCCCCCCCCTCCGACCCCGCCCGACACCCAACCCCCCCTCCTCTCCGACGCGCAGCGTGTAAGGGATTGAACTCACAACCTCTTGGTTAGGAATGTGATGGGCTAACCACTTGCCCCAAAAGCCATGGTTGAGGATTTCTTTTTTAATCCTCTCTCTTAGGGTGCAGTTCAACCATCTCCTACTAGGATTATGTTACATTCTTTCCCCCTTGGTCGATCATTGTCCTCAATGATCTACTCTTGTATCCCTCTAGCCTCGGTGATCAGTCCCTTGAACTCCCTAGGTGCCCTTGAATTGATGTTCCTCAACCTCGCACAGTTTCTTGAACCTTGTTCGCAACCTTGGTCTCTTGAACCCTTGCTCTCAACCTTGGTGTCTTGAACCTTCTTATTCGCAACCTTGGTGTCTCGAGCCCTTGTTCTCAACCTTAGTCTTGAACCTTGTTCTCACCCATGCTTGGTATCTTGAACACTCAATCAAGTTCCACCAAAGGTTTCACAAGGACTTCACACTTCCAAGCTAGCTCATTGGAAAGTTCGTTCCCAGAGCTTTCCAACGGTATATTACACGCCTCAATCCGACCTACGGATTGGGAGATACACCCCAATCATTGTAAGGTCCATCATTGAATTCGACGCGCGCCTTCCACAATTCCTACCCTTTCACATGGAGGATGCCCAAGCGCCTTTTTTAGAGGCCATTGGATCATTCCACTTTGCCCAAGCCTACTTCCTAGGCTCTGATACCAATGTAAGGAATTGAACTCACAACCTCTTGGTTAGGAATGTGATGGGCTAACCACTTGCCCCAAAAGCCATGGTTGAGGATTACTTCCTAATCCTCTCTCTTAGGGTGTGGTTCAACCATCTCCTACCAGGATTATGTTACACAGCGCCTTCCCCTTTCCGACCCCTCTACACCCAACCCCCCCCTCATCCTACACCTCAACCCCCCCACTGGCGGCACCCAGCACCCCCCCCTCTCCGACACCCAGCCCCCCCCTCCGACCCCGCTCTACACCTAACCACCCCCCCTCATCCTACACCCAACCCCCCCCCCTCCGACCCCGCCCGACACCCAACCCCCCCCCTCTGCGACGCGCAGCGCCCCCCCTTTTCCGACCCCTCTACACCCAACCCCCCCCCCCCCCTCATCCTACACCTCAACCCCCCCACTAGCGGCACCCAGCACCCCCCCCTCTCCGACACCCACACCCCCCCTCCGACCCCGCTCTACACCTAACCACCCCCCCTCATCCTACACCCAACCCCCCCCCCCCCTCTCCGACGCGCAGCGCCCCCCCCCTTATCCTACACCTCAATCCTCCCACTCGCGGCACCCACACCCCCCCCCCTCCGACCTCGCCCGGCACCCAGCCCCCCCCCCCCCCCCCTCTCTTCAACCCCGCTCCACAACCAAACCCCCCCTCCCAACTCTCCGCCTCCAACCCCACCGCACCCCCTCCTTCCTCCCCCGTGCGCCACCCTCTTCCTCCCAACACCCTCCACCCCTCAACCCCTCTGCCCCTCTCCCACCACCTCAACCCATCGATTCCTCTCCCCCTGCATAGGCTTTCTTTTGTTCCACTTCTTCTCCCCATTTCCATCCATGGCGGACCCCGCTCCGGGTGCTCGTTCTGATCCTACCTCCGCCATTCCCTCTGACCATCCCAATCCACCTCCTCCCTCATCGGCAGAACAATCTGTTCAAGCGACTCCAACAGCTCCTATGGCCCTTGATCTTCCCATTTATTCCATACACTCTGATTCCACCGACCTTTATTCCCCACCTCCCCTACCGCACCCTTCTTCTCCTTCCCAATCTATGTCTCATTCATCCCACCCATCTTCACCAACCGGCGATTATATGCGCCTGTTTCTCCCACCTGACTTAAACCTGCAAATCCGAATGCATCTATCCCTACCTACCATTGCCCTTCGTCAAATGTTTTCCATTGAGGATCTTCAGCAGGCGGGCTTGTGGGGCTTGGCTAATGTTTTCTTCAATAACCCCGCCAATTTTACCCAGGTTTATGAAGCTATCCGCCTCTTCCCTCATTTTAGAACTGGCACTCTCTTCATCCCAGACATTGCCGCCAGTATTGGGTCTTCCCTAATAAATTTTCGTGCTCCCCCTTTCCTATACTCTGTCCGCCTCAGCCACTATTGCCTTTTGTACCACACACTTTCAAAGTAATGCTAGGTTTTCGCTCCGCATGACCACCCTTCTCAATGCGTTCATCTTTTTCTTCTTACTACGCAGTCAAACCTCTTCCCTTCCCTGGTCAGATATTCGTATCGCCGATCCGTTTTTCTGCTTTCTCCATAGCCGTCCTTACCCTTACGCAACCCTCATTTATAGTTCCTTGACTTTGCGCTCCCGTCGACTCCGCGGGGCTATCTCTAGAGGCTCTAATGCATTTTCCATCTATTCTGCACCCTTCTTAGCTTGGCTATATCACATTCCCGCACATTCTGCACACAATGCTGCTTATCTCCCTTCCCAACCTGGACCGTCCATTGCTCCATCTCCCTCGCCCCCTCTAATCTCAATTGACTCAGCTTCCGCATCGACACCCGCATCCGCAACCCCTGATGTAACCTCCTTCCCTCCCCAATCTTCTTCACCTATCCCTCCTGCATTCACCACCTCTCCATTCATGACTAATCCCACTGATGTAACCTCCTTCCCTGCCCAATCTTCTCCACCTATCCCTCCTGCATCTACCATCTCTCCATTCGTGACTAATCCCCCTGATGTAACCTCCTTCCCTGCCCAATCTTCTTCACCTATCCCTCCTGCATCTACCATCTCTCCATTCATGACTACCCCCCCTCATTAGGGGAAAAAATGAACCCTGAATGGGCCTTTTAGATTAAGGAGTGATTAGTGATGGACCAATCAGAAGAGGGTGGTGGCCACAGTCTATGCCCTATAAAATACTAGGCTGAAGGGTGGAGAGGGGACATATTTCTCCCTTATTTAATGAGCTGCCTCTAGAGAGAGAATGAATCTCGTAACTCAGTTGGGCCCAAAAATTCAAAATTTCTGAAAAGTTAAAAAACTCATCATAACACCTGAAAATGGACCCCCCATTACTTTTTAGGGTCAAAAGTACTCTTTTTGACCCCAAATTCAAAATCCGTGCATGTTTTGAGCTGAAAAAAATGAGTTTTTTCAAAAATACTCAAAAAAGAGTTATTTCCCTCCTAAACCTCACATTTTCATACCCAGGTCCCAAAAAGTCATCTTTTCCCACTACTTTCACTCTGTAGCACACCATTGAAGCTCCTGTTTCTACACTCCAACCTACTTGCATCTCCTATCTCGAATTACTATTGTAGCTTGAAGACCTTTAGCTTCAATGGCAACATCTAAAGCTTCTAGGCGACCAAAAGATGAAATCCTCACATTAAGATGTCACAATATCAAAGCCACAGATGGGCAGTGGCTATCACATGAGTACTCCAAAGGTGCATGGGTGTACATGCAACCCTCTAGAGTTGGGCCTCATCGAGTTAGAGATCGTGGAAACTTAGATCTTCATTGGAAGGGAAAGTTACTTGGCTTCAAGAAGCATAGAGACAATGGGATGGTTGCTATTGTACAACATGTTTTTACAATGGCAACTATGAAACTTGAAAACTCTAGTAGTATGAGATATCCTGTGAACTGTAAGTATTACTCTACAATATTTTATGTTTTCTTGTGTCGGATATATTTCTGAACTATTTAGATATGTTTTTGTTTGTTTCAGATGTATTTCCTTCTACTTTGGTGGAAGAGCAACCACTTCATAGTCTTACAGGTACTTTCCAGGCATTGCATGCAGATGTTGGTGCACTAGTCTTTCCAAATATATCTCCTGCTCAACTTTACCATGATAGATTTTTCTTTTACACACATAGATATGTTGTACCCTCTACAATGAATGGTTTTGGAAGGTTAGAGAGAATTGAAGTACATTCTCTTCTTAGCTTGGAGTGGCCAAAACCTGATATATGGTCCGTATCATCTTTGAAGCAAAAGATGGTAATGGATATACATAACTCTTTGAAATTCACAAAAGTGTCTAGGTCTGTAGGTTTGCACTGGTCTTTTCCCATTCATTGTTTTGTATATTTATTCCAAGGATTCTCATTCCAAGAGACTTCCACCATGTTCATGTGTAAAGATATCACATATGAGCAAGTCGAAAGTCTTCTTGGTGAAAATTGGGGTTTGATGGAAGGAATTGCAAAAGGTGATAAATATCTCTGTAAAATAGGTGGAACAGGTATAGCATTTCGATATTTGAAACAACGTACTTCATTATACATCAAATTCTACTATGATCGTTGGATGTGCAAACTTGGCAAATGGATACCATTTCAAAGTTCAGAGGGATCTTTGCATTCATTTGAAATAAAGCTTAGATTGCCCAACAATGAAACAGAAACTATTTTAGTGAATAATCATTGGACCTTGGCTAATCTGAGAGAACACTTGACGATTATGGGGTTTGAAGGACTAACTCAATCCATCTTCAAAATTCAAGGACATAAGGTGAGAAATGTTTCATGTTTTTGTGAAAGTAATCTTTTTGTTATTGTTTATTTTACTTTAATGACTTCAATTTGTTGCAAATTGATTACAGGTGGGCAGAAGAATGGAATACAAAATGAAAGTCCCTGTAGATTGGAGCAAAGATGGAACAGAGCTCTCATTGTCATAGTTCTTTTGCAACCTGATAATGTCACTTCTTGGGCCCTAGTCATTGTATCTCATGGTTTTTGCACTTTCAAGAACCTTGTAAAAAGTAGGACAATTGATTCATGTTAGATATTGTATATACCTTATTCTCTGCAATGATAATTTCAAAACTTTTGGAATGTCAAAAATTATGTTCACTACTTTGAAATGTGGTTGCCCATGTTTTTTTCTGTGCATTATTTTGTCATCCGAAACTCATTTTTTGAAATTGCACTTCTTTATTCTATACTTTTAAAAGTGGGCCCAGTCAATTTAAAAACTTGAAACTGCTATAAAAATGGCTCTATGTGCTCATTTCTCACATTTGCACTCTCAAAGAGCTAGAAAGCACAGACTGCAAGCCTCTAGAAATCTCGCGCGCAAGCAATGGCTGCTAGCACTTCCACTCCCATGAAATCTCCTCGAGATTTATTCATGGAGTTTTTGGAAACTACAGACTACAATGGTCGTACGGATTTGTATGACCTAGTCTGTAGAGTCCCTAATCTTGAAGGGACAATAGCCATGAATTCCGATGTGATCGATAAGATCACAGATTTTATGGACCTCTATATTTTAAGATATGCCATAGATATTCCAGCATATGAGTGTAAATGGGTCCCCTGTGACCTGCTTTTTTACATTCATAAAGGAGATGAGGCATTTGCGAAGCGCTTAAAGCGTTTCATGGCGATTGCTGAGGCTTCAGGGCACCTGTTAGATGACACAGTGCCCTTAATTAAACAATTAAATAAGAAAAGGAAAATGGGAAGAAAATATCTTTCCTACATAGCAACAACAATCTTTTTTGTCAATGAGGAGCCCGAACCTTCACCCATGGACCTACCCCATCTTGTTACTGGGGGTTTTGTAGATGACAAGAAGGAACCCCAGACAGAAGCTCTCAACTTATTAGAAGAGAGTCAAAAAATTTCCAGAGAATTTCCTCAAGGAGTAGTGGACAAATTAAAGGAAGCCAGTACACAGAAGAGTCCACCCTCCAACTTAGACCCCGTGGAACCCACTCTACCAGAGGTAGAGATGGAAATGTTTTCAGTTGTACTTGTTGATGGAGAGGAATTTTTGTTCCTGCATGATATTGAGAAGGCATTCGGTCTACGCCTCGACGAATGCCTTAGTATTTTCAGCTCAACCTCGGATGTTCCCATGGACAACACTTCTGACATTATCGAAAAGGCAACAATTCCACTTGGTGAATCAGTTGCGGACACCATTGCATTTGTGTGTGAAGAGATTTTGAGCCATGCCAACCAAGATGCCAGTGAAGAAGATCTAGCCACAGCAAGGGAAAGAATTTTGGAGAAGAAGATTCCAACATCCCCTGTTGTGGAGCAAAGTGGCATGGCCCATTCATCAATTCCACTAGATGCAATGGGAAGAGGAGAGGATGAAGACAGGCTTCAAGATGTAAGTCTCTACTGACATTTATGGTTGTCTCATATTCATACAAGATGTATCTATTTAATTTTATGATTGTCTATGTGCAGGAAACAATTGAAGTGGATAAATTTGCAGCAAGGAGTGGTGGTGACCGTGTTTCCCGGGGCCATGGCTCTTCCTTGGCACAGTACATTGGAAAATTGCCAAAGGAAGATTTTGTAATAATCCACAAGGACTTTTCCCCTCAAGGACACTTCATGACTTGGTGTATGAAGGCCTTGAGTAAAGTTTTGTGCCTATCTACAATAATGCAAGGGACCAATTGTATATTTCTAGTTAGGAAGTCCCTTGCCCTTACTACCCTAGGAGTTAACTTTAGAGGAAAAATATTAGGTCAAATAGGAATAGCTTTGGGTCTTGGATTGACAGACCCTCAATTAATATCCCAATCAGTTTTGACTTACCAATTGCCTCTATCTTTTCAGAGAAGAAAGAATGTAGTGGAGAGGCTCAAGGCCAAGAGCCAATTGTAAAAACTTTATAATACCAATGTTTTGTTTTTCCAATTTCCATGTGCATTCAATCTATTATATCTTTATGGTTTGACAATCTCATAACTTTTGCACAGTTTAATCAGTCTTTTTCCATTGTTTCTTGTAATTTGTGTTGCCCAAAATGCATGGAATGGCTAAGGAATGCAAAAAAAAGGCCTGCCACAGAAACGCGGGGATGGGCCCTGCAAAACTTTTGCAGGGCCCATCCCCGCGTTTCTGTGGCAGGCCTTTTTTTTGCATTCCTAGGCCATCCTATGCACTAGGTTACCTGTATTGCAAGTCTATCTTCTCAATTAGCACCTTCACTTGGGGAAATGTGGAACACTCTTCTTATATGCAATAATTAGAGAAAATTAAGACTCCTCTGGGTGCATATAAGCATGCAGCAGTAAATCAGTGCATGTATGTATGTTCATAAACATTTCTTAGCTATTGGTCAGGGGTTTAGCATGCAGTGCACTATGGCCAAGGCTAATCATATGCCCCCATGTGCATGGCATGGGTTTTCATGGCTTGGAAATGCCAAAAAAAGGCCTGCCACAGAAACGCGGGGATAGGCCCTGCAAAACTTTTGCAGGGCCCATCCCCGCGTTTCTGTGGCAGGCCTTTTTTTGGCATTTCTTGGCCATGAAATGCATTAAATAGCATTACCACTTACAACAAGTACAGAAAAAAGAATGATACAACTATGAAAAACACTTCAAAGATGTACTGGAAAAACACACCTACAAACATAGGAGAAATAAACTTCAAAACATGTACACTAAGAGATAAACATTTGGGAGAGCAAATATGACAAGACAAAGATTATATTCATCATTTGGGTTTTACAAAATATTCATCGTATGGGATATACAAAAGGTTATCCAAACAAGGGAGTACAAATTATGGTTAATGGTTATTCCCTCTAATTCTCCTAGCTAGCTGCAAATCTTTAGGTTGTATTGTCACTCTCTTTGCATGGATGGCACATAGGTTAGAGTCCTCCAACATTGATATAAGATACGCCTCTGCAGCTTCTTGTAGAGCTTCAATGGCTATCCCTTGGATACGAAGTCCAGCGCAATAGCGTTGGATCTCTTCCTTCACAACTCTTGCAAATGACCTTCGTGGAATCAGAAGCTCCACAGACTTTTGATAGTGTCGAATCTCCGCAAAGGCTCTGGTTTGCTTTCTGCGCCTTTGTGGTGCTCTTGCATTTGGGGGGATGTTGGGTTGTGGTCGTTGTGGTCTATGACGTGGTTGATAGTTCTTCTTTCTTCTTGGAGGACGCCTAGATGGTCCTGCCTCATCATTTACTTCCTCTGCCCGACCTTGCTCTCTTTCTTCATCGGCTGGTCTTTGTCCTTGTCCTGGGGGGAGTGTCTTGCCTCCTTGTGTTACTCGATGGTTCACGGGGATATCATCATTGTTCCATGGTGGCTCATTTATACTTTCTTCATCTGAGGAACTCGATAAATTTGATGTCTCAATCACAACTCGTCTATGTCCTCGTTGTTTGGGCCTTGCCTTCACTGGTGTCCTGATTGGGGGCTCATCATGAGATGCAGAAGGGGAATAATTTATTTCTTGGGATATATCTCTCTCTGGTGAACCTTCATCCCCCCGCGATGCAATGCTACCGGACTGTGTCCCTGCACCTGAGTTTCGTCTTGAAGAGTGGCTTGTGGTTCGACGCTTCTTGTGGGGTGTCATCCATGTTGGGCGCTGAGTACCTTGCACATGGCTAGGGTAGACGACATGATCCTTCCTAGCAGTCTGCTTTGTGCGTGCCATTCTCTTAGATTGTAAAGTGGTAAAATGAGGAAGGACACCTCTATTTATAGGCTTTCACTTAAGAATTGTCCTGTTCACATTTAAATGGATAAAAATTAGTTTTAAGACATTAAAAGTATATTCACAAAAATAGTAGAATTTTATTTGAAGTGAAAGGGGTTATAAAAACCTTGAAAAGTATAATGCATTTTAAGAGTTTGGAAATTATTTCCAAGCAGAACCCTCGCGGACTCTTTGTGAACGCCATTGGGCATGATGTTCGGGTCCTGACGATGACATCCACTTCTCTCTTGCAATATCATGTTGTAGCTTTCGTGTAATCTTTGCTAGTTGTGACTCACATGCCTTTTCCATTACATATTTTCTAGCAAATGTCGCACGAAAGAACCAATTGAACATTTCTTCTAAATAGTTTGATTGGAGTAGACCACCCCCATGACGAGTGTTTTTAAAGTAAACACCTCTAGCCCTGTAATGTGACTTCTCCATTCCTTGTGTACTAAAAATGTCCAGTGACCCATATCGATTCATAAAATATGCTCCATGTGCAAAAAGAATATGCTATGATCTGGTCAATAAGATATACACATAGTGTTTAAGACCAAATAAAAAAATGTAAGCGAAACTTACTATGTAATGTGTAATGTTGCTTTCTCCCCAAGATAAGATGAATGACTGTGTAAACTCCTTCAAAGTCACTTGGAATAATTCTCGTTGTGAAGCATTAGTGGAAGCCAAACACATCAAATGTAACAATTGATCGAACGATGACCAAACCTTCTTTCGCTTGTTAATGAGATCAACCTGACTATCATTGTCAGTTGTAATTGAACAGAGGTCCTTCCAAAGCTCCCATTTCCCATCATCTTGACTATTCACATCTTTTTTAAAGAAACGTCGTGCCTTCTTCCCAGTCATTGAAACTTGTTGTAAAATCTCTTGAGACTCACCATACTTCTTAACAACTAAAGATACGTGGCCACCATGACAACCTATAGAATTCAAAAGATCTTCTATTTTCTGGATTGCTATTATAGACCTCTCTAGTGGTTTCATTGCAAATGCATATTCAACATGGAGCTTCAAAAGCCTATCAAAGATCCTCATGAATGCATGCAAAGTACAAAAGTGAACATTGACTAATGGAAATGGGATAATGGGGTTCCAATCATTGCTTATTTTATCACGAGTCGGTTCCTGTAACATTGGACACCTCAAAAGTGATATCTCCCATTCCCTGTGATTCAATGAGTCTGTTTCATCAATTTCTTCAGAGTCATCAACTCTCGTCAATGCCCTTGCATGTTTAGACTGTCTCTTAGATCCTTTGTAACCTTGTGTACAATATGGGCAAGGATAGAGAGAAGATGCTCCTTGTTTACAACCTAACATGCATTTTATACTCTTAAGGTCTCCACCCAAATGCCATTCTACATCAAAATCACCTATATCATCTACAAAAAGCTTTTGCCCATGTATTTGAGAAGAGATTACTTCCGTAATCCACGGAGTCCTACTAAAAATCCATGAAATAACATTATTTGTTTCTTTGGGAACTTCTATAGCACCTAACCACCAGATATCTCTCTCTGATTGCACACTGTAAGTCAAATGGTCCCTCTCTCCTAAAGTTTCATCACTCATTGCATGGTCCATAATTTCGTTCATTAGCGTCACACTCAACCTTTCTAGTCGCCGACCCTTTATGATTTGACACTCATCAAGCTTCAGTATGAACTTTAACTTAACATTACAGTCTGCACAAAAGAGAAAACATTATCTTAATATGACACTTGAATGCAATAGAACTTCAACACCAAATAAAAGGTAGTAGGGGTACCTTTGATTGTTGAACTATAAAAGTGAACCATTGCTTGTTGAAGCTTTTGAAGATCCACAAATATATTGTTGAATTTAGTGTAAGTAAATCCTTGTGTAGATAGGATTTTTGATTGCTTCTTGGGAATATTTGGATGATAAATAGAGGCAGGCATAGTTTCTTCTATGAATAAATATTGTCCAATAGTACGAGTCACATCCTCATTTGAAGTTTTTTTATTGATAGACAATTTATATGGGCATGGAAATATACTTTGAGAAATACCTTGTGATTGTAAGGCTTGCCTGAGAAGGGTGTACATTGCAGTATACCCATTTCTACTGATGCCTGCTTCATCACATATTGCCTGCACATCTTGCACTGTGATAAGATTTTTTAACTTCTTTGAAAACTCAGCTTCAACAACAACTCTAATACACTTTCCTATGCGTGAGTCTAAAGCAGAAGTGATTTCTTTGGTGTTTATACAGCTATTCATCAGCTTGAATTGGTCTTGTGTTGTTGATGAAGCAGTTATGTCTTCAATAAACGACCTACACAATGAAATATTCCATTACAAATCTTCATTAAAACATATAAAAGTAAAACAAACACTCACCTTGTTGCATATATACGTCGTTTGCGTGCTCCACCACCTTTTGAAAGAGCTTCAAAGGATGACAATGATCTTTTCCTATGTCTCATACCAAGTGGAGTCTCTTTCAGCTGCTGGAGATTGGCAGTTAACTTTGAAATTGTGCTTTGTTTTGCTTCAGTATCCTGTTCCAAATCTGCAAGTTGTTTTTGTAAAGATATGATTGTGCTTTCTAAAGTGACCACCCTCATATGATCAATGTGATGTTGTTGGAACCAATACTTAGCAGTAGCAAGTGAATGTGTAGATAATCTCTTGCAGTAACCTAATAGTCCAGCTTCACCCGCACCAATGAACTGAAGTAAAGTTGAGAGGTTATGGAATGTTGGATGGTAAGAAGATATTGGATCAAGAGGATAGAGTGAACCATGAGCCCAAAGATCAATACTTTTTTCTCCAGCTGCACGACGTTCATTTTGAGAATTGGCATCATTGTTGCATCGTGTATTTGGAGCAAACTCTCTAGGCACACGAACATGGATACTTGTTGATGCAGGAGCATGAGGACGTTCTACTGTGAAGTTTGTGATACATGTCAACACCATCTTTGCTAATGACCAACAATATCAAAAACAAAGATGAAAAACTGGTTGGAAGGGAGTCTAAAGCATAGGTTTTGCTCAAAAAATGTGTTTTCTTGTATGTGTATGGGTTAAAGTGTATTTTTCCACTGAGTATGGCTGAAAATGATGAAATTTGAAAAAAGTCATTTTTTGGGGGAAGCATAGTCACGGATTTGATGATGTGGCACTTACTTTTGGAGGGAGTTTGAAAATTATACTTTTTCTAAAAGAAACTTCAGAAAATGGGCCCAAAAAAGTAACTTCTGACATATATATTAAAAAATAGGCTCTTTTGAGTTAATATACACTGAAAATGAGACTTTTTAAAAAAACTCATTTTTTTATTCAAATACATGTACGAGTTTGATGATGTGGAAAGTAGATTCTCTTTCTCTCTCTCTAGAATAAGAAAGAGAGAGGCCTATTGAAGCCTAAAAAAAAGCCTACTCCAGCCTACTAAAAAGTGCTCTATTAAATGCACTTTGTCCCCTTAAACAAGAACAGAATTAAGCTTAATCCCTAAAAATTAGGGATCCTTACAAGGCCCATGCAGGGTTCATTTTTTCCCCTAATGTCACATTCCCTACTTCACTACCCAATCTTCTTCCCCTTTCCCTCCTAAATCTACCCCTTCTCCATCCATGCCTACCCCTCCCATTATCCCTAGACCTCCCCTCTCTTCAACTTTCACGCCACTCATTCAATCACAGCTCAACCCTCAAAACCCCACCTGTATGCCCCCCATTCACCCGGATTACACCTCTCCCTCTATCAGTAACATCCCGGGCAGTCAACCGCTTCCTTCCCCCAATCCTTCACTTCCCACTCCATCTGCCACTCCAACCCTTCATCCTCCGCCGTATATTCCCCCTCCCCCTCCCCCTCCTGCTCCACCGGCCAATCCCACTCCGCATTTTGACCTACCATCAACCCCTTCATTTTTGCAATTACTCCAGGACGCGAGTGTAGTCGCTATCGGCAATGCTCAAGCATCCCAGATTTCCTTGGATTCGGTTTCCGCAGCAGCTTCGGTTCATCAACAGTATATCTCCACAATAGAAAACATCAATCGCATGGCCACCTCTCAATGGCACTCCCTCAACGAAACGGCGCGATTGCTTAAAGAAGAGAGAGATCATTATCGCGATATGGCCGACTCTGCGATGAAATCCTTAGAAGATCTTCAGAATCGCTCCAACTTAGGGCTTTGTGCTAATGCTGCATGCCGACGTATCCGTCGGGAGAGGGATCATTTTAAGCAATGCCTTAGTTCGCTACAGCTTACGATCGAACAAGCTTCTGCTCCTTTGCCCCCTTCTCCATCAACCTCGGCTGACAATCTCAATCAACCTCCACAATAAATTGCCATCCTCAGTCTAAATAAATTGCTCATCCACAGTCATAATAATTGCTCTTAGATTCCAGTATCGCTTTGTCAATAATTACCTCATCCTTTTGATTTCTAATAATTCTTGTAGGGTGCATTATATTTTTCTTCTTAACTCAATAATATACACACCCTTTACCTTTTTTCTTGCCTCCGTTGTTTTCATCTCTGTGTCTTTGCAATTTCTCAGTTGGTATCGCTGTTGTCTCTCCGGGACAGAGAGATCTTTAGGTGGTGGGCATCTGTAGAGCCCTAACCGGTTGAAACTAAAGGTGCAAAGTATTTTTCCTCTTAAGGTTCAAAGGATAAATTTAAAATCTTAAGGTGCAAAAGTAAAGAATTAAAAGAAAAGGTGAAGGTGGAAGGCCGCGCAAAGGTAGAAATGGGCCGCCCAATCAAAAATTTTATTTTTGAAAGTTACTCTTGTTCTAAAGTCACTACAGGACAAAGTAGCGAGTCGTTGAGGACCAATTCAAAAAGACAATCTTGGGACATTGAAAGGACACCAAGATTGTATTGCAGTTAGAGTGCGCGAACCGGCGGGCCTCAACAAAAAGAAGGACAAAGGCTATTCTTGGAGACATTGAGAGTGAGGAGCAAGAGAGAGCTCCAGAAGAAGCAAGAAGAGGAAGCAAGAAGAGCCTCCAGTGTGCGACGACATTCAAGAAGTGCAAGAGGTGTCAAGAGGAAAGTGTGCAGAGAAGGCGGGGTGGATTCCAAAAGTTCCAAGGTCTATTGCGTGTGCGTCGTGATACCAATTCCTTAGCTTGGCGGAAGCTTAGTGCAAGGTGTGCACAAGGGAAGCGGGAAGCAAGTGAAGGATTGGTGCACGAGAGGTTGCTAGAGGGCTTGAGATAATTGGTCTTCAGTAATTGATATTCTCTGAAGTGGTATTTAGCCATTGATTAGACTGTGCGCAGTCCTTGTAATTGCTGAAAGATAATCAATATTCAAGGTTTCCAAGAGTATTCCTTTGCAGAAGTTCTCACTGTATTCCATTTTCATCATCTCCTTTTTCTCCTACAAACCCTCAAACTCCTTCTTGTCCCCGAATCCCAAACACATATCTCCCTTGTTGCGTAGTAATCTTCGTCTTTCTACTTCATTGTCGCATAGTAAGCTTTTTTGCACGAAGTTGAAACCTCAGAATATAAGTTTCGCAACACCATGTAAGACCTAAGGCATACTGCCTCATACTCACTACATCCAAAGAACACAGAATGTGTTCTACCAACGAGAGTGTAACAAGCATAAGTCCTCATTTGTGTAAGACCAACAAAGTCCGAGTGACCCTTTTGCACACTTCCATTGCATTTTTAATTCAGCACAACATTCTTAAGTGGAGAAAGACACTCCAAGGGCGAATCTTATCATGCAATAGGTCCCCATAGGATCCAGACTCTACAACGTGAGCAAATGTATTTGTCGCCATCGTTGCCAAGTCCAATCCATTCCATATCTGTCAGAAGGTCACAGAACTCATATTAATGGAAACTAGAGGAACGTGCGCTCGAAAAAGAATGCTAAAGGTTGATAAGATGCTTTCAAAATCTGCAACAGTGTTAAATGCAGAATGACATGGTTGTGTAGGCACCGCTTCACGAGATGTCTTTTTTCTCGTGCTTATTTTTTTATCGCCGGACTTTAAATCAATTAGGATATGTTCGAGATACTCAAGTTATTTTTATGTAGACAATAGCTGAAAACTCCATAAAGAGACAAGCTAGCGTACACATGTGATTGCTCTTGCACGAGGTCATTGTGTTTGGCTTAAGTTAAGATGGCCAGTGAAAATTCAGGTGATGCCGACAACAAATATTAGGTATGTCTCCAAGTTGTTGGAAAGTAAGAAAGTTCGAGAAGAACCTGATTCTACTTTTGTCTTTGGTTTGTCGCTTAAGCCATCCAAAAACTGTAAGAAATGATATCTTCTCATATGAAAAAATCCTTGTCTTTAAATTGTAAGCGCCTCAAGAACCCTCCAGAATACAAACATGATTTACCAGGTGCTTATTGATCTATTCTCTTACTTTGAGCTCATGAGTTTACATGAGCTTAGACTGAATTATTCCTTATTGGATTTTTTTATAATATAAAGGAAGTTCGGCAATAGCCTACTCTCCCGGACTTGAATTAAATTAAGAAACAAAGGTACAATAGAAGGGGACTAGTGCCCACGGGACCCCCCAAATCCCACAAAGCAGGGGAAGCTTGGTTGATTCCTAGGTTGCAATACAAAGAAGGTTGATCACCCTCTCGTCGCCCTCATGCGGGACCCACTTGGGTTTGAGCTTGTTGTTGATCAAAAGGAGGACTTGATGGTGCCTGAAGGGGGGGGATTTCTTACTGTTGACAATCCTTTTGCCAAGGAGGAATAGAGATTTTTCAATCGACCACTCCCTGGGGGGGTCGCCGAAGTTGAGAGCACACCGCTCCCGCCAAATTTTCCACAGGACTTCCCCTCTGATCGCGTTCCAGAGAGCCGCAGAGCATCCAATCGCTTCACCCAAGAGGACTTGTTTCCAGCTAAGCTGTTTCTGAACTCTGATTTTCAGTCCAACCATCTGCCAGATTCTGTAGGAGTTGGGGCAAGTAAGGAAGATGTGAGGGACATCTTCGATTGCTCGGTGGCAGCGTTTGCACCACGGAGGGATCCCACAAATTTTGCTTGCCTTATGGTTAGTCCAAATTCCTCGATGAAGAATTTGCCATAAGAGAACCGACTTCTTAATCTCTATAAGTGGGTGCCAGATACCCATGAATTTCATGTCCCACCGAAGCCGCGTCCAGGACAGGCACCACTTCTTGTTGAGGCTGATCTGGAGGTCAGTCGTTTCTTTGATGTTCGGGATTTTGAGTAGGCTATTCCCATTGTGCCATTTGAGACCACGTGCGTTCGGAGCATCATGTCCCATGAGGAGGCGAGTTTTGTGACGATCCCAAGCGAGGCATCTGCTTTGCAAGGTGTTCCATTCTTCATAGGAGATGTTTATGCGAGGGTCGATATCCTCGTAGTTGATCCAACTGTTGGTGTCATGTTTCCAGAGGTGTTTCCATTTTTTGAATCCTTTGTTCCATAACTTCTTGGCATTTTGAGTGTTCCACGACTCCACACTCCGGATGCCATGTATCGGAAACCAGATAGAGTCGTTTTGTCTGATTCCGGCCGCCCACTTCCAGTCCTCACTGATTCTTGTGAAGCTTTTGACTTTATTCCAGCCCTTCCAAAGAGAGCATACGAGAGTGGAGCCTTTCGGGAAGACAGGAATCGGGGAGAATAGCAGGGTCATGATGTCAAGGTTCTTCCAGTTCGGGAACCCCGTGAGGGCCAATTCATTTTTGTTTCTGAATATCAGCTTGGCCCACGAGGCCTCCCTATTGCACCAAGCTTTAATCATCCATTTGGCTGCCAGTTTGTTAGCCATGCACCCGATGTCCAGGATGCCAAGCCCCCCGCTATCTCTAGGGCTGGTGCAGATGGCCCATTTTATTTTAGGCACCCCCCTTCTGTTATGATCCCCCGTCCAAAGAAAGTTTCTGCAAATGCTATTCAGTTTGGACAGGCCTTGCTCATTCGGTCTCCAGCAAGAAAGGAAATAGATGGTAGACGAGAGGAGGAACATGTTGATAACCATCGCCCGTCCAGCGAGATTGATTTGCATGCCTCTCCAGTAATTGAGCTTGTTTTCAAGTTTGGCCAGCACCCAGTTCCATCGCTGCTCCATAGAGACGCCAAACCCCAAGGGGATTCCAAGAAGCCGAAAGATTTGGCCCTGCGGAATGATTTGGCAGCCATGATCAATGAGAAGGCCAGGTTGATGTCCCACAATGGCCCTAAAGGCGGTCTTATTGTGGTTGATTTTGGATCCAGAGGCCTCACAAAAGGTATCAAGACACCTCCAGAAAGTCTCCAGGCTGGTATTATCATTGTGAACGAACGCGTTCATATCGTCGGCAAAAAGTCTCATGATGATTTGACTGTGATCGTGAGGAAGCTGGAGGCCTTTGATATTGCCAGCCTCCACGTGATGAGCCACAAGTCTGCTCAGCCCCTCAGTGGCGATGGCAAAGAGAAGGGGGGCAAGAGGGCACCCTTGTCTAATAGATCTTTTAAGATGGATCGCCTTCGAAAGTTTGCCGTTAACGTTGATTTGGGTCGTTGCGTTGCCGAGGAGGGTCGCGATCATCTTAGTGAATTTCTGACTACATCCGAGGTCTTGGAGCGACTGCAGAATATAGTCCCATTCTAGCCTATCGTAGGCTTTGTCAAAGTCGATCTTGAGGAAGATCACATCTTGATTAGACTCATTTGCAAATTGAATACCTTCCCAAATATCCATAATGGTTTCCAGGATGGACCTGCCTTTGATGAAACCTTTTTGGTCCTCACTAAGCCAAGATCTCAGGTGGCACGCAAGTCTGTTGGCAATGACTTTGGCGACGATCTTGTATCCTGTTTGAAGCATGGTAATTGGCCGCCAGTTCTCGATTCTGTTTTTTTCCCCCTTCTTGTGAATCAGCTTGATAATTCCATTATTTAAACAAGAAGGAAGAGCACCAAATTTTAGCGCTTCTTGCCAAACCATCCGAAGAGGGGTGGCAACCACCAGCTTGAAGGATTTATAAAACTCGTTAGTGAGTCCGTCGGGTCCCGGGCTTTTACCGAGAGGGAGGGCATCAATGACCTCAATGATTTCTGATTCAGAGATCGGGGCATGAAGCAGGGAGTGGAGGTTGGGCGGTATTCTCCGGGGGGAAACCCTAGAAATGGCAGCCATGCAGTCCCTTCTATGGTGGGAGAGGGGGTTCGAGGTTCCCAGGAGTCTCGTGAAGTGCCCTTCGATGATGCCAACATTATCTTCTTCCGAGTTGCATACATTGCCATGTGGGTCTAGCAGTAGGGGAATCGTCTCTCTGTTGTGTTTCCTTTTAAGGATACTGCACATCTCTTTGGTGGGTTTGTCGGCTTTTCCAGCCCACCACTCCTTGAAGAAGATTTGCAAGTTTTTCCTTTGTATTTCTTCCTCGTATCTCAACGCCGCTCTGATTTTTCGGAGACCTTTCTGGGCTTGTTGTTTTCCTTTGTTTACTTCCTCCTCGAGTCTCCAGAGTCTGTGGTAAAGCGCTTCCCTACGAGCCCGCCGCACTGTCTCGAGCATCTTCTTAGTTCTGATCATGATCTTGCGAGACTTGTCGACCGCACTTCTCCAGCACTTGGCTGGGGCCAAGCCAGAGGCGAACGCCACCTTCCACACATCGGCAATCTCTTGATGGACGGAGGGGAGAGAGAAGGTGGAAGCGTTAGCATGGAACCACGGAGCCTTGTGGGTCCTGTTGGGAGGTTGAAAAGTGATAACGATCGGGTAATGATCAGAGATGGTGAGGTCAGTACGTTGCGTGATGGAAGGGTGGCCCCACAGATGAGTAAAACTCTGAGAGATGTAGCATCTATCAAGTCTAGCTTTCCTCAGATCCTCGCCCGCTTGTAGATTCGACCAGGAAAAGCCATTCGAGTCTTTGAATTCGACCAGATCCAAGTGGAGTTTGGCCATGTCCCACGTTTCTTTCTCCCGACTGTCGATGACCCTTCCCTTGCCCATCCATCTATCCATAGGGTCCTCCACCATGTTGAAGTCTCCACAAATAAGCACGTTGTGGGGAAGCGAGTCAAGAGAAGTCCAAGTGTTCAGCCTCTCCACATCCCCGTTAGGGGCGTACAAAGAAACCATAGTAACACAGAGGGGAGCACCAAAAGAAACCGCAATCCAGCGGTGATTTACATCTTCAATGGAGTTCTCAAGCTTTTCAAGCCAGGGTTGTTTAACACCGATAGCCGTTCCACCGGATCCCCGCTGGTGCTTTGTTGGGATCCACACATGGGCCGAGGAAACCTGTCTGAGCGGTTTCAGAAGGTCTTCTCCGTCAATTTTAATCTCTTGAATGCATATAATGTCTGGTTTTAAGCTAATGTCGCGGAGCCATTGACCGATGATGGCCGCTCTTGAGGGGTCGGTTAGCCCCCTAGCATTTAGCGAGATGACAATCATTTTTGTGTTGATCCCTCTTTGCGGGAGGGAGCCTTGTCCTTTCTTCTCTTGGCTTCATCTTTCTTTTTCGCTGGGATCTAATCCCGACTTAGAAATCGGTTCTTATGGGGGCTTTTCCAGGGTAACTCCAAAGGCTGTTTCCCTTTGCGGGATGCCCCCCGCTGGGGAGAATTGGGCCCCGTGCTCGGCATCGTTTCCGGGATCGTCGATCCAATGATGGAACTTTCACTGTCCATGTTGTCTTCATTATTAGTAGTGAAACCATCTTCTTTGCTTGTGATGTAGCCCTCCTGGGGGGTTTCTTTGTTGTCAGGGATCTCTAGGGCTTCGTCGTAGTTGTCTACCGCAGGTGGCTTCCCACCTGGGTAGTCGAGCTCGTTGATCTCCTTTCCAAGATTGCAATACAAATTGCTGTGTGGGGAAACCACGTTGCAATTAAAGAGAAACCACGTTGCAATTAAATGAGTGGGAAAGAAAACACCAACAGATGAGAGAGAGATACACAGAAGTTTGATAACCTTTCCATTCCCTTCATGGGGGACCCACTTTAGTTTGACCTTGTCCTCTAGCATGACCTGTCTATGATGTGTAAAGAGGGTTGGGATGAAGGGAACTTCTTAGAATTTTAAATCCTACTTCCAAGAAAATCAAGGCACTTCTCAATGGAGCACTGTTTTGCACTGAGTTCTTTAATATGAGGGAAGTTCAACCTTAGCCTACTCTCCCGAACTTGTATTAGATAAAAGGAAAAGAAAAGTACAAGTGAAGCGGATTAGTGCCCACGAGACCCCCCAAGTCCCACAGAGCAGGGGTACATCTTACATAGTTTGGATGGCAACACAAAGAAGGTTAACCATCTTCTCATCACCCTCATGTGCGGCCCACTTGGGTTTAAGCTTGTTGTTGATCATAAGGAGCACTTTACAATGCCTAAAAGGGGGGGGGGATTATTACAGTTGGTGTTTTTTTTATGGAGGAGCAATAGCAATTTCTCAATCGACCACTCTTTGGGGGAGTTGCTAAAGTTATAAGCACATCTTTCTTGCCAGATCTTCCAATCTTCCAGAGGATCTCCGCTCTGATGGCATTCAAAATTTTAATCCTAAAAGAATTTGTGATAGTTATGATTGGTCTTTCACTAAACATCTCGATCGGAAAACCGGTTTTATCCCTGGCATTTTTCATAGAATTAAGCTGATTGTGGAAAAACGTAATAGTTTTTTGGTGATAAATGATCATGCAACCTGACCTTATCGATGTGTCCACAAACTTGGCTTTAACTTGGAACAATAGAAAAAGTGTTTTTTGTTTTCATGCAGCCTTCCTTGATGGGATATTCCTTTCAATCTGTCCCTACATAGTCTTTGGAATGTTCATTGTGAGGTGGATATGTCCCTTCTTTTGTCTGATCATTATCCATTAAAGCTGAGCTTTCGCTCTTTCTGCCGTAGTTATAATGGGAGGTGGCCGCATTCGGATATGGAGCTCCCTAAGCATGAAAGTACTTTCGGCGAGATCAAACACAACATCACTTATAACTTTTATACACACATGTACCCCTTTAGCGCTTCTAAAGGAGATGTTGAAGGACTCCAAAACACCTTGACCAATTACACAAGAAGGTTGATCGTAATCTTAGAGATAGTAGAAGAGTAGTAATATCTCGCATTGATAGACGGAGGATCTATGACATTACAGATAGCTTGATACTGGAAGAGCATCTTGGGAATAGTACTACGCTGTCCAGCTGAAGAGATTCTTAGACACGAGAAGTGGATATACGAATAAAATTGTGTTGTTCAAAAGAGGAAGAATCACGGGCATCATCTCTACGGGTAAAAATGGGAAGCTGGGTATCAACCCTAACAAGAGCTAACATGTGGCTCCAAATTTCTACGTACATGTTTTTTCCAGTACTCGTAACAGGGAGGAGTTCATGCAGGAGGCAGGAGGTAAAATTTCCAAAAAGAAAATTAAAAAATATTACTCTGGTGTTGGCTATAATCTTTGACACATCCCTCTATTTAGAAGATGTCAAAGAAGCCACTCGTAGTATGGAACCTTGTAATTTTCATGGCTTTGATTCCCTTCTTGAATCGTTCTTTGTGCAATTTAAGGAATTCATCACCATATTCATTCTCTTGATCGAGAGAGATGCTATTAGACAGGGTATTTTTTCCATCACCATCAATAATCAGGTTAAAATGTTGGTACACAATAAATGATCCAAAAATGATTGGAATAACTGGAGACCTATCTCTTGTCTTATTTCCATTTACAAAATATTTTCCTCTTCTCTTGCAAGGAGTTTGATCCTTATTATGAACCACATTATTTTCAATGAACAGAAGGCTCACATAAGAAGTATATACATTCCTAACATGATAATCACCCTTTAGGCAAGCGATGGAGTGTGTGAGTGCTTTTCAAGGTGGATTTTGATAAATACCGTGATGGAGTAGATTGGAACTGTACTCAATTCCCTACAAGACATTGGGCTTTGCAAAATGCTCATCATAAATTTCCACATCCTCTTTGGCAATGCGTACACAAGGGATTCTATGAACGGGGAGCTCACACAACCCTTTAATCTTTTGGATCTTCTCCTCTTTTCCATTGAAGTTTCTTTTGGATACTCCTCTCTTTTCCATTAAAGGCTCCAATATAAGGCATGAAGAATCCTCTGTTCTCGAATGTTTGCAAGCTATTGCTTTAGTTAGAAGAATCCTTTTGGCTTGGTACGGTAATCTTGATAAAGTAACCAAAATGGCTAGGGATACCCATTTTTTAATGAAGATTTATAGAGGTCATAGTGTTTATGTCCTAAAGGAATGTGGTGTACGTTTGTAGTTAACGGATATGGGAATGAATAAAATGTGATGCTTCATTGGCTGGTCTCGTAAAAAGAAGCATCATTCTTCCTTAGGTTGACTATTATAGTTCATGAGGGAATTGGAACTTGAGGAATATCGTTCTCTCCCCTCAATGAATCTCATTTGTACATGTTCGAAACCATTTGATTAATAGAAATGTCGATATCTTAGATCGAGACCAAGAAAATATTTCTCTCTTCCTCTTCATAGGATGACTAATGAGTCTTCTTTGATCCAGGAATCCTTATGATTTGGTTGGATGGCTCATAAGGATGATCCAAAGCCTTCCATTTAGGGTCCTAAATGTTAAGGATCTGGTTGGATGGCTCATAAGGATGATCCAAAGCCTTCAATTTAGGGTCTTAAATGTTACAGTGCTGAGATCAAAGATCAAGTCATGGTTACATGTAAAAGATCATGTTTGCCTCTAGGACAAGAACATTAATCAGTGGAAATACAGAGTATAAAACTTTGATTACAAATCACGTTAATCATCTTTTCATCCCCCTCGTGAGGATCCCATCTACAACGGGTCTTGTTATTATCCCAAATAAACACTATGATGTGTGAAGGCTGCTATGTTTCTATAATTTCTATTCTTCTCCCTAAAAGGTTTACGATTTTACCAATTGAACACTCTTTTGGATTGTTTCCGAAGTTGAGAGAGCATTCCTCTTTCCAAATTTTCCTAAGAGTTTCTCTTCTAATGGAATTTCACAATGTTGCAAAGCAACCAATCGCTTCACCAGCTTGATAGGATGATTCCCAGATCTAGAATAGTTTAATGCAGAAGGGCATTGTTTTATAGGAACCACTTCACGAGATACCCTTTTTTCGATCATAACAACTTAATGACTACCAAAAATTATATCATCTATCTTTGTATGATAAAGATGAAAGATGCCCCTATACGCGGAGATTTGATATTCTAGCTTTCTCCCATAATAATAATTGGAAAGATAAGTTATAGTATTTTCAATGATTTACCCTTAGTTACAATTACATGCTAAATTGCATTACATATCAGTGAAGGGGCTCCTTAAGCCATCCTTTGGACGACATGTATCTTCCTTGTTACATAGTAATCTTCGTCTTTCTACTTCCTTGTCGCATACTAATCTTTTTGCACGAAGATATAAGTTTCACAGCACTATGTAACACCTAAGACATAATTCCTCTTAATCATTAATCATTAGATCCAAAGAAAAGCATTCTTCATTTGTGTAACAAACATAAGTCCTCGCTTGTGTAAGACCAACAAAATGAGAGTGAGCCTTTTGCAAACTGCCATTGAGTTTTTAATTCAGCATAACATTCATAAGTAAAGAAAGAGTTGTAACTCTATCAAAGCAAGAAGAGCTCAAGAAAGTATGTTTTGTTGGACAAGTGTTTGGTCCTAGGCCTCTGCTCCAAACTGTGCGCCAATGGCTTCAAAAAGAGTGGTTCCCCCGCAGGCTGGTTGTTTGCAAGTGTTAGTTCTCACCGGCTAGTCATATGCTGCTAGTCCTTGAGAATGAATGTATGGCATTCCAAGCCCTTAGTATCGGAACGTGGCAACTCAATCGGGTGAACCTATGCCTGTTCAAATGGTCCCCCAATTTTATTCTTGACAAATAAAAATCCCTCCGCTACCCACTCTGGTCAAGCTCACTAACCTACCATACATCTTGTACAACTTCATGTGGGACACCCTATCTCCAATTGGCAAGACATTGGCATAATGGGAGGATGTTGGTGGTCTCTTTTATGAAGGTGCAACTCACTCTTTCAATGCTCGGTTGCACCCTCAAATCTGTGTCGAGGTTGACCTCAGCACGTCGCTTCCATCAAAGATCAAAGTGGACCTTGGCGAAGTGGATGTCTAGGAACAAGACGTTAATTACAAAAACCTATCTAACGCATGTTTTTGTTGTGGCCAACAAGGTCATAGGTTTAAAGATTTCCCACAAAAAAAACAAGCAGAAACAAGAACCTTCCAGAAAAACTCAAGAAAACAATGGGACACTGAATTGCCCTGCAAATGAAGAGGAAGTTAAGGGCTCCTGAAACCCATAAACTGGCTCAGATGGGTTCATGGGAGTGAGAAGAAGAAGGAAAAGAAGTCCTAGACTGACTTCCAATAGAAACTGTATTCCAAATGCCCGCCCCCCCCAAAAAAAAAAAACTTGTATTGCAATCTAGAAAAGGGGATTAATGAGCTTGATTACCCAATTAAGAAACAACTGGAGGTGGATAGCAGTAACAGAACCCTAGAGATCCATGAAAAGAGAGAAAAAAATTAGGACGGCTACACTAGAAGCAAAGAAGACGACTTTACCACTAGTAACGAAGACAATATGGATTTTGAAAGCTCCATCATTGGATCGACTATCCCAGAAACAGTTTCCTGTTCATTCCAGCAGGAAGCCTCCTGCAAGGGAAAATAGCCTATAAGTTACCCTAGAAAAGCCCCCACAAGAACAAATTTCTAACTCAGGAACACCTCCCAACGAAAAAGAAAGATGAATCCAAAAGGAGAAAGGATAAGGCCCCTTACCACAAAGAGGATAACATACGGCAATGCTCATCATCTCATTAAATGCTAGGGGGCTGACTGACCTCTCAAGAGCAACTATCATTGGTCAATGGCTTCGAGACATTAGCCTAAACCATGAATTTTTCTAAATTGATGGAGTAGACCTCCATAAACACCGTAGACATGTCTCTCAGACCCATGTCTGGATTTTGACATCGCACCCTTGGGGGTCCCGTGGGATGATAATTGGTATAAATCAATTTTGTTTTGAAAAGCTTGAGAAATCCATTGAAGATCAGAGCCATCGGTGGATTGCTGCTTGCTGTGGTGCCCCTTAAGGATTCATGTTAGTTTCTATGTCTCCACCAAATGAGGAGTTAGAGAGACTCGACACCTTGGCGTCCTTGGACTCGCTCCCCCACAACATACTAATTTGCAGTGACTTCAATATGGTTGAGGACCCTATAGATAGATGGAACAACAAGGGCCGGGCCATCAACAATTGTGAGAAGGAAATTCGGGACAAAACCAAATTATACTTGGATCTGCTTGAATTGGAAGATTCGTCAATCCCTTTACTTCTAGAATCAAATGGCGATGTATGCAATAAAAAAGAAGAAAATATCAGAATAATTGAACAACAGTTTACGAGACTCTTGGGGATCTCGACTCCCCTCTCCCATCATAAACAAGACTCCATGGCATCCATCTCTAGGGTATCATCTTATAGGATCCCACACAACCTTCGATCCCTGCTTGATGCCCCTACCTCGGAAAAAGAAATTATCGAAGTCATTGATGCCCTTCCCAGTGGAAAAAGCCAAGGGCAAGGCCGGCTCACTATTGAGTTCTTTAAGTCCTTCAAGTTGGTGATGGCCTCACATCTTCCTTTGGTTTGGCAAGAGGCACTTGATTTTGGTGCGCTTCTGACTTGTCTCAACACTGGTGTCATCAAGTTAATCCACAAAAAAGGGTAAAAGAACACAATTGAGAACTTGCATCCCATTACGATGTTTCAAACGGGATATAAGATCATTGCTAAAGTCATTGCCAACAGAATTTCGGACCATCTCATAGTTTGGATAAGCATGCACCAAAAAGGTTTTGTCAAACCCAAGTCAATATTAGAAGCCATTATTGATATTTGAGAAGGTATTGGCTATGCGGATGATTCAACACAAGATGCGGTTTTCTTCAAGATCAACTTTGACAAAGCTTATGATAGGCTGGAATGGGACTGTATTTCGCAATCACTTAAAGATATTGGTTGCAGCCAACAATTCGCCAAAATGATCTCGACCCTATTGGCAAACACGTCAACTCAAAGTAATGTCAATGGCCAACTTTCAATGGTGATCAAATTAAAATGATCGATTAGACAAGGGTGCCCATTGGATACCCTTCTCTTTGCCATTTCCATGGAAGGGGTTAGTTGGCTAGTGGAGAAACAAGTGGAAGTTGGTAATATCAAAGGCCTCTTGCTGCATCATAACCATGGCCAGATCACCATGAGACGTTTTGTTGATGATATGAACCCATTTTTCCACAATGACTATACTAGCCTTGAGACATTTTGGAGGTGCCCGGAGACTTTTTGCAAAGCCTCTCGATCCAAAATCAACCACTCAAAGATCGCTTTTCGAGCTATTTTCAGGATTCAACCTGACTTTCTCCTTGAACATGGCTTCCAAGACATTCTTCGAGGCCAAATTTTCCAACTTCTTGGGATTCCCTTGGGCTTTGGCATTTTGTTGGAGAAGTGGTCGAGCTCGGTCTTGGCAAGACTTGAAAGCAAGCTAAACAATTGGAAAGGTATGCAAATCAATTGTGTGGGTCGGGCAATGGTTATTAACACAGTCCTCATCTCGTTAACCATTTACTTCCTCTCTTGTTGGAGACAAAAAGAACAAGAGTTGTCCAAACTGTAAATTATTTGTAGAAACTTCCTCTTGACCAGAGACCACAATAGGATGGGGGTGCCTTAAATAAAGTCGTCCATCTGCTCTAGCCAAAGGGATAGTGGGGGCCTTGGTATTCTTGACATTGGGTGCATGGCTAACAAACTTGCGGCAAAATGGATGACTAAGGCATGGTGCAATGGGGAGATTGCATAGGCCAAATTGATTTTCAAAAACAAGAACACATTGACTTTTGTGGGACCCTCAAGTTTGAAGAATCTTGACATTCTGACCCTTTTGTTTTCCCCAATCCCAATTTTCCCCAAAGGCTCGAATCTTGTGTGCTCCCTATGGAAGAGTTGGAATAAAGTCAGAAGCTTCATAAAAATTAGTGAAGATTGGATGTGGGCGGTTGGTATCTAGCAGAATGACTCTATCTGGTTTCCAATCCGTGGCATGAGGAACGTGGAATCTTGGAACAAGAGGCTCTGAACAAGGGTTTCAAAAAATGGAAACATCTCTGGAAACAAGATACCAAACAATGGATAACCTTTGAGGATATTGACTCTAGCATCAACATTACCTATGAAGAATAGAATATTTTACAAAGTAGATGCCTTGCTTGGGACCGCTCGAAAGTTCATCTTCTCATGGGACACGATTCATCATGCGCGCTGGGTCTCAGATGGCATAATGGTAATTGCCTAACAAAAATCCCAAACATCAAAGGAAACATTTATTATGAGGTCAACTTCAATAAGAAGTGGTGCTATCATGGACGCGGCTTCCGCGGGATATGAAGTTCATGGCTATCTGGCGTCCTCACGTAGAAAACAAAAAGTTTGTCCTATTATGGCAAACTCTTCATCGAGGAATCTCGACCAACCTAACGGCTAACAAAATTTGTGGGGCATCTCCCTCGTGTAAGCATTCTTGCTGGTCCCTTGAGCATGTTGTTCACAACTTCTTTACTTGTCCCATCTCCAACAGGCTCTCGTAGATTGTCAAAAAGAAAATAAAACTTCAGAACCATATCAGCTAGAAAGAAGCTCTATTGAGAGAAGTGATTGGCTGCTCGATGACACTCTGGAATGCCATCAGAGCGGAGGGCCTCTGGAAGATCTGGTGAGAAAGATGTGTTTTCAACTTTGGCAACCTCCCCAAAGACTGGTTGATTGAGAAGTTGATGTTCCTTCTCGATAAAAGAATCACGAACTGTAAGAAATCCCCCCCCCCTTAGGCATCCTAAAGTGCTCGTTTTGATCAACAACAAGCTTAAACCCACATGGGCCTCGCATGAGGTGATCAGAGGGTGATTAAGCTTTTTTGTAATGCCATCTAAATGCTATAAGTTCTACCTTTGCTTTGTGGAACTTGAGGGTCTCACGGGCACTAATCCCCTTCATTTGTACTTTTCTTTTCCTTTTATTTAATACAAATCTAGGAGAGTAGACTAAAGCCAAACTTCTTTTTTATATAAAAAAAGAAAAACAATCCAAGAGCGAACCTTATCATGCCATAGGTCCCCATAGGTTCTAGACTCTACAACTTGACCAAATGTATTTTTCTCCGCCGTTGCCAAGTCAAATCCGTTCCAAATCTGTCAAAAGGTCACAGAAATCATATTTATGAAAATCAGAGGAACGTGGGCTCGAAAGAGAATGCTAGAGGTTAAGAGATGCTCTCCAGATCTGCAAACAGTATTGAATGCAGAATGACATGGTTGTGTAGGCACCGCTTCACGAGATGTCCTTTTTTCCGTGCTTAATTTTTTATTCCCAGACTTTAAATCAATTAGGATATTCTCGAAACTCAAGTTATTATGTAGACAATAGCTGAGAACTCCATAAAGAGACAAGCTTGCGTACACATGTGAATGCTCTTTCAGGAGATCATTGTGTTTAGCTTAAGTTAAGATGGTGAATGAAAATTCAGGTGATGCCGACAACAAATATTATATATTTCTCCACGTTGTTGGCAAATTAGAGAGTTCGAGAAGAGGTTGATTGTACTTTTGTTTTGGTTGGTTAGTTAAGTCATTCAGAAAATGTACGAAATTATATCTTCTCATATCATAAAAGCCTTATCTTCAAGTTGTAAGAGCCTCAAAAACCCTCTCCAATAAAAAAATGATTTCCCAGTTGATTATTGATTTATTCTCTTAGTCTGACTTCATGAGTTTACATGATCTTAAACTGGATTATTTCTCATTGGATTTTTTTTTTTTAAATAAAGGAAGTTCGGCCTTAGCCTAATCTCCCGGACTTTAATTATAATAAAGAGAAAAAGTTACAAGTGAATGGGACCTGTGCCCATGGGACCCCCCAAATCCCACAATGCAGGGGAGGAGTATGGCAAGCTACAGGGCATTACAAATGAGGCGGATAAAATTATCATCACCCTCATGTGGGACCCATTTGGGTTTCAACTTGTTGTTTTCGAGGAGATAAATACAGTGATGTCTAAACGGTGGCGATCTCTTGACTCAGGAGATTCTTTTACCTAGGAGAAACAAGGATTTCTCGATCGACCATTCCTTAGGAGTTTGGCCAAAATTGACAGCACAACGCTCCCTCGAAATCTTCCAGAGAGTCTCACCTCTGATGGCATTCCACAGCCTCGATGAGCAGCCGATCGCCTCACCCAACATCACTTGTTGCCAGTTGATTTGACTCGTGAGTCTCAATACTCGAGTCACGTGATGCCAGATAACACGGGACTTGGGGCAGTCGAAGAACAGGTGAGCTAAATCTTCGATGCACCGATGGCAACGCTTGCACCATGGCGGCACACCACAGATTTTGTTAGCCCTTGCATTGGTCTAGATACCTTTATGCAAGATCTGCCACATGAGAACGGACTTTTTGACCTCAATTAGGGGGTGCCAAATAGACATGAATTTTAGCTCCCACCGAAGTTTGGTCCAAGAAAGGCACCATCTCTTGTTAAGGGTGTGGTGAACATCTAAATCCTCTTTGAAGTTGGGGATTCTGGATAGCTTCTTACCATTGCTCCATTTGAGGCCCTCCAAGCAAGGAAGATCCTGACCGCAGAGAAGGCGGGTAGTTGAGCGGTCCCAGGCTAAACACCTGCTTTGAAGAAGAGTCCATTCCTCAAAGGTAACTCTAAGTCTCAGATCCAATTCTTCGAACCTAATCCACTGGCTGGTCTCTTGTTTCTAGAGTTGTTTGCACTGTTTGAACCCCTTGTTCCATAACCCCCTTGCAGTTTGGAGGTTCCAAGACTCCACCCCCCGAATGCCACTGATCGAGAACCAAATAGAGTCATTTTTTCTTATGCCAGCCGCCCACTTCCACTCATCACTGATTTTGATGAACTGTTTGGCCTTGTTCCAATTCTTCCATAAGGAACATACGAGGCTAGAGCCTTTGGGGAAGATCGGGTGGGGGGAGAACAAAAGCGTGAGAATCCCTATGTCCTTCCAACTAGGGTGGCCAACTACGGTAAGGTCTTCCGTGTTTCTGAAGATCAATTTAGCCCAAGAGGACTCCCTATTGCTCCAAGCCTTGATAAGCCACTTTGCCGCCAACTTGTCAGCCAACCCAACAATATCCAAAATTCCTAAGCCCCCTGAGTCTTTAGGGCTCATGCAAGTTTCCCATTTGATTTTGGGAATCCCCCTCCTGTTGGGGTCCCCAGTCCAAAGGAAGTTTCTGCAGATTCTTTCCACTTTGGCCAAGTCTTTCTCCTTAGGTCTCCAACACGAGATAAAGAAAATAATTGTGGACAACATAAATGTGTTAACAACCATAGCACACCCTGCCAGGTTGACTTGCATACCTTTCCACTGATTCAACTTCCTATCTAGCTTGGATAGCACCCAGTTCCAGCGTTGGTCCATTGAGATGTCGAATCCCATCGGAATGCCAAGGAGACGGAAGACTTGACCGCTAGGGATAACTTGACACCCCTGATCCACCAACAATTGGGGAGTATGTCCGCTGATTGCTCTAAAAGAAGTTCTAGCATGGTTGATTTTTGAGCCTGATGCCACACAAAAGGTGTGGAGGCACCACCAAAACACCTCAATGCTGTTTATATCGTTATGCACAAAGGCATTCATGTCATCAGCAAAAAGTCTCACAATCATTTGGCCGTGATTTAGAGGTAAGGAAAGACCCTTGAGATTGCCAGCGTCCATGTGATGCTTTAATAGGCAGCTGAGTCCATTCGAGGTGATAGCGAATAGTAAAGGAGCCAAAGGGCAGCCTTGCCTAATTGATCTTTTTAAACAAATGGGCTCAGAGAGCTTACCGTTGATGTTTATTCTAGTTGAAGCATTTCCAAGAAGAGTGGAAACCATCTTCGTGAACTTTTGGCTGCATCCAAGGTCTTTCAATGATTGAAGAATAAAGTCTCATTCCAATCTGTCATACGCTTTGTCGAAGTCGATCTTAATGAATACCAGATCTTGAGGAGACTCCTCAGCAAAAGCAAGGCCTTCCCAAATATCGATAATTGCTTCAAGTATAGATCTTCCTTTGATAAAACCTTTCTGGTTCTCGCACAGCCATGACTTTAAATGACAAGAGATTTTGTTGGCGATAACTTTTGCAATTATCTTGTATCCTGTTTGGAGCATGGTAATCGGGCGCCAGTTTTCAATTTTGTTCTTATCTCCCCGTTTGTGGATTAACTTGATGACGTCATTATTCAGGCACTCAGGGAGGGCACCAAAAGAGAGAGCATCTTGCCACACGAGGTGCAGTGGGGTGGCCACCTGATGTTTGAAGGACTTGAAAAACTCATTGGTAAGGCCATCCGGACCCTGACTTTTCCCATTGGGAAGGGCATCAATAACCTCGATAATTTCATTCTCGGAGATGTTAGCATCCAGTATAGCAATCAAGTTCTGTGGGATTCTGGTTTGAGCAACCCTTGAGATGGTTGCCATGGAGTCGCCTGTGGGGGGTAAGAGGAGTCGAGACTCCGAGAAGATTGGTAAAGTGTTCGACGATGATATATCTATTCTCCACTTCCGTGCAACATTCAGTTCCATTGTTATCAACCAATAGGGGGATGGATTCCCTAGCTTGTTTCCTTTTGAGGATGTTACACATCTCTTTCGTTGGTTTGTCGGCCTTCCCTGCCCACCAATCTTTGAAGAAAATTTCAAGATTTGTCCTTTGAACCTCCTCCTCTAATCTTAGTCTTCCCCTGATTTTCAAAAGACCTTGTTGGCAATGTAACTTACCTTTGTTCACCTCTTCTTCAAGCCGTGAGAGCCTCCGGTACACCGTTTCTCTTCTTTTTTTTCGGATTTCACTTATAGCCTTTTGAGTCCTGATTAGAATTTTTTGAGTCCTTTCTACTGATCTTCTCCAACACTTAGCCGGTTCATTACAGTAAGCAAAGCCTTCCGTCCACACCTCAGAAATTTCTTGGTGGACAGAGGGGAGGGAAAACGATGTCTGAAAAGCATGAAACCAAGGAGCTTTCTGGAACATGGGAATCGGTTTGAAAGACAGAGTAATCGGATAGTGGTCTGAGATAGTCAGGTCCATGTGTTGGGAAATCGAAGGAATACCCCACTAAAGGATGGTGTTCTGATCGATGTAGCATCTATCAAGTCTTGCTTTCCTCAAAGAGTCCCCCGATTGGAGATTTGACTAGGAGAACCCCTTCATGTCTTTCACCTCGACCAGGTCAACATGGAGCTTGATTTTATCCCATATCTCTTTCTCCTGACCGTCAATAATTTTTCCTTTGTTATTCCATTGGTGCTCAGGAAACTCAACCATGTTGAAGTCCCCACAAATGAGAACATTGTGTGAAAGGGAGTCGAGGGAAGCCCAAGTATCCATTCTATCTGCTTCACCATTAGGGGCATAAATTGAGACCACAGTGAACTGGAAAGGGAACCCGAAAGAGGTAGCAATCCAACGATGATTCCGACCTTCAAAAGTCGAGGTCACATTGCCAGACAAGGAGTGACTAATGCCGATAGAAGCACCCCCCATCCCTCTAGGGTGAGAAGTGGAGAACCAAAGGTGGTTCAGAGACATGCATTTAAGCCGTTTCTGTAGATCCTCTCCATCGATTTTAATCTCTTGTAAGAAAATAAAGTCAAGGGCGAAGCACTTGTCTTTGAGCCACTGGCCAAGAATCAAAGCTCTTGACGGGTCAGACAGACCCCTGACGTTTAGACATGTGAATTTCATTAATTATGGTTGCCCTCTTTGAGGGGAGGGACCCGATCTTTTTTCTTCTTGTGGTCTTCTTTTTTCCTCCCTACTTCTTGACTTAGGATCCTACTCTTGAGGGGGCTCTTCCAAGGCATGCCGGAAGTTTGTTTTCCTTTAAGCTTTGACTTTTGTTGCGGTAATCTTGGAAAGCATACCGGAAGGGTAGGACCAAGAGAGGAGCTTTCGCTGTCTTGGTTGTCTTCATTGCTGGTAGTGAAGCCTTCCTCTTTACTCGTGGTATAACCTTCTTGGTTGTCTTCTTTGCTGGTAGAGCACCCAAGGGTATTATCAGTGGGGTCTTCTTCAAAGTGGTTGTCCCCTGGGAAGTCGACCTCATTAATCTCTTTTTCTAGGTTACAGTATATGTTATTCGAGGGGGCAACTGTCGTAGTATTCCTTGCTGTTGATCTTCGAGGGTTAACTTTCCTCCTGCATCTCACTTCAGTGAATCCTTCTGAATCCGTCTCAGCAACGCGAGTTCCCTCTTCTTCCTCCATTGGAGGGGGATGGCCCCGAGTGTCATCTTGGGGGAGAGGATCTAGGGTCCCATCTAGTTTAAGCTTGTTTTTATTGGTACTTTTCTTCAGGGGGCAGTCTTTGATCCTATGACCTTGATGCCCGTACCAGAAGCACGCGTTTGGCAAATTCCTGTAAGTAACCTCTTGTGTCCAGGTTTTACCATCTCCACAGTTTATGGAGATCTTCGAGGGAAGGACCTGGTTCAGGTCTGTTTCAACGCAGATCTGTGGATGCCATCTTGCATTGAAAGAATGTTGAGCACCATCGTAGATTAACCCCCCAACATCCTGTCTTACGGCCATCGGGCGACCGATGGGTGAGACGATTTCACGAATAAATCCATACATGAAGAAAGGCAGATTGGGAAGCTCCACGCAAAGCGGGTAATGAAGAGCCTTTGATCTGTTCGGGACAAAGTCTGGGGTCCACTTAAAAAGGCAAAGGGTGGACCGGCCCACTTGCCAGGAGCCGGCTTGCAGGGCTTGGAAAGCCATCTCTTCGTTCTCAAAGACTAGAAGCAGGTGATTGGCCAGTAGGAATTGACATTTGGACACAATTATGCCATGCGGGAACCACTCCTTGCGAAGCCAAGTTCTCACACTTTCAAGAGGGGGCTTGGGGCCAAACATTTGACCGATCAGGCAAGTTTTCATCAGTTCTTCTTGCTTTGCCGCCACAGACTCCTTGCATATAGAGACCTATGGGGGCGCGACCTCCACTAGGACGGACTCCATCTCAAGGGGGGACACGGACTGAGGGGGAGCCACATTGTTCGTGACTAATTGTTAATTGAACCCCGCTACTAATTGATAATTGAACCCTGCTTTGCCAGATCTCTTTTTTCCTTTTTTAATAAAACACTTTCACTCTATCTTAAATGATGTATTAAAGTAGACTATGTTAAACCAAGAGTTAAAGAGCAGCCAGCGCCAAAAAAGCCCTCAAAGGGAAGCCCTCATTCAAATCTCACACGCGGCGATAGAAGGAGAGCGAAGTTGACGGGTTTTTTTTTTGGGCCACACTCAAAACCAAGTTGTCTTTCGCGCATCCTTCACAAGACACGAGGCCGAATACCGTCAATCGTGCACCCTTTATGCAAAAACCGTCAATCACGAAATGAAAACCATCAATCGCGAAAACTTCGGGGAGAAATCCATCAATCGCGGAACCAAAACCGTCCATCGGGGAAGAAGGTGGTCTGTCGTGGAGGGCGCGCGATCGCAAAGGAAACCGCTCTATTGGAAATGAAGACGATGCTTCTCCAACCTTCCAGCCGTCGTCGTCGTGGGAAAAACTTCGACACTGAGTTTGTCAGTCGGAGGATACGACACTGAGTTGAAGAAGTTGCTTCTTTGTAGCATCAACGAACCAGCGACTCACCAAAGCGCACAACAACTTTTCTACATGTTGCGCACAGCAACGCCATGGATTCTACTCTACCGCTTGTATGCCTCGAGGAATGGCGCTATTCTTGCTCAGTGATGCATTTCACGAACCCTTCTTATTGGATTTGAAAAGAAAAAATACGTTGTAATTAAATGAATGGGAAACCAAATGCAAGGAGATGAGAGAGAGAGATACGAAGAAGATTGATAACCTTCCAAACCCTTCATAGGAACCCACTTTGATTTGAGCTTGTTGTTCTCTAGGATGAAGTCTCTATGATTTGTAAAAGGGGTTGGTGTGAAGGAAATCAAGAGACTTGTCAATGGAGCACTGTTTCGCACTGATTTTTTATCTTAAGAGGAATTTTTCTAGTTATGATTGGTTTTTGACTAATCATCTCGATTAGAAAACAGGTTTTATTCCTGGCATTTTCTGTATAATTAATTTGATTGTGAAAGAAATCGATATTATTCCTACCCATCAATGGGTGGTGGTTGGATTAAAGATCGGTTTAATTACAGTCTTGTTAGTATTTATGTCTCTCGTTCCTCCTCTGAGCGGTCTCCATGATGGAAGGACCTCGCTGAGCTTAATAGTTGAGTATTGCTGGATGGTGACTTGAATGTGGCTACTAGGTTTGAAGATGGTTCAACTAAAAGAGTTGCACCATAAATGTTTTTGAGAAGATTGTTTGATGCTAAATGATCATGCAACATGATTTCTCATTTGCGTAATGATTTATTCTCTTAATTTGTGCTTGTGAGTTTACATGAGGTTAAAGTGGATTTTCGTTCACTAGATTTTAAAATTTAAAAGAAGGAATGCGTTGCAATTAAATTAAATTCAAAGCAAATACAAGCAGATGAGATGAGAGAGAGAGAGTGAGAGATACAAAAAAGGATTGATAATCTTTTTGTTCCCTCGTGGACGATTTGCCACATGAGAACTAATTTTTTAATCTGCATGAGGGATGCAGAAAGGATTGCAACTTAAAATACCACCTAAAACTTGACGAATCTTGACACCATCTCATTTTGATAAATCGACGGCCACATCCGATGTCTTGTGGAACTTGTAGAATAAAGTCCCATTCAAGTGTTTTGTAAACTTTGTCAAAATGGGTCTTCAGAAAAAGGGCATTTTCCGAAGACTCATTATTTCGACAAGGTCAAACACAACATTACTTCTAAATTTTTACATATATGTTTCTCCACTACTCCTAAGAAGGGGGGGGGGGGGGGTGAATAAAGGAGGCAAGAGCTAAAGTTTTCAAAAACGAAAAGTAAAAAGAAATACTACTTTGGAGTTGGCTATAATCTTTGACACCCCTCTTTGTAGACGATATCAAATAAGCCATTGGTAATAGGGAACTTTGTAACTATCATGGTTCTGATTGTCTTTCTTATGCGTTCTTTGTGCAATTTAAGGTATTCATCGCCATATTCATTCGCCTGATCCAGAGATAAGCCCATCAGCATCAACAATCGGGTTACAAAGTTGATACACAATAAACGATCCAAAGATGACTTGAATAATTGGAGACCTATTTCTTGTCTCATCCGTTGAGCTTGGATATGAACAAGAACTATCACTTGTCTCATCTCTTGAGCTTGGATATGAACTCTGATTTAAAGATTTTGATAAATACTGTGATGGAGTAGATTTCAACTTTATTCTCAATTCCCTCGAAGACATTGGGCTTTGCAAAGTGCTCATCATAAATTTCTACATCGTCTTTGGCAGTGTGTATACTAGGGCTTCTATGAATAAGGAGCTCACAAAACCCTTTAGGCTTCAAAGATCTATTAGGAAAAAGTTCCTTTTGGATCCTCCTCTCTATTCAACTGCTAATGATGCTTTACACTAGCTCTTTAAGGGTTCCTTTCATACCTATCTCTCCCCTCACCCTTTGTTTTCAATTTTGGCAAGATATTGCTTGAGCAAGAAGACTCCTTTCGGTTGGGTATGTTAACCCTCATAAAGTGACCAAACTGGCTTGGGATATCCATTTTTCGATGAAAAATTGAGGAGGAGAATGTTGTTTATGTTTGTAGTGAATGGACATTGGAATCAATAAAATGGGATGATTTCTGGGCTTATATCGTAAAAGTAAATATCAATCTTTCTTATGTTGCGTATTATAGTTCATGGGGATTTGAAACTTGAAGAATCGCATTTGTTACCCTAAATGAACCCTATTGTACCTGTTTGAAACCATTTGATCGAGAGAAATGTGTATATCTAAGATGGAGACCCAGAAAACATTTCTCTCTCCCTCATGAGCTGATGATTCTTGAGTCTTCTTTGGTGTAGGAATCCTTAATCTTTGGTTGGATGGCTCATAAGCTTGGTTTCAAGCCTGCATATTAGGGCCCTTAATATTATTAAAGAGCTGAGTTCAAGTCATGGTAAGAACTGAAAGATCATGTTTGCCTCTTGGATCCCTCAGATTCAATGGAAATACAGATTCATTTGTGCTTTAGCTGCTTCCTATTACTATTAGACTGTCTATTCTCTTATGGGTACTACTAAGTAAAGGTGTGTAAGGTGGCTCTACAGTGAGGCAATTTAATATTGGCTCTACAGTGTGGTGGGCTTGAAGATGTTTAACATGTTTTTGTTTACAATAGATATGCTCACGGCTTCCACAAAATACTTCACTAACAGCAAAGACCTGCAGCCAAACGGATGGGCTCATGAAGAGAGACTTTCTGAACAGTGTGGGGATGCCTTGCTCTATAACATTTGGACATCACCCACAATCGGGTTCATGTGGATCAAGACGAGGACTGCCTTGTTCCACAATGGCAAAAAGAAAAAGTATTAGTTTAGAAGGGATCTTAAATGTATTGCAATATATTATATAAGGTACGTTTCCATATATTTTCTTAGGAATGAGAGCTTCTTTAATGTAGTGAGAGCTTCTTTTCCCTTGTCAACTAATTTGGTCTCTAATTTGGGTTTCTAACGCTCAGCGTTGATTCTCCTTTGTAATATCTCCTCCTTTTAATACATCTTGTGTCTCTTTTTTTCCTAAAAGCAGAATAGAACTAAGTCCTAGAAAAGAAATAGAGAGCTTGAAAGACCGTAGTCATGGTCGCTCCATTTTCTCGAAGAAACACGGAGCCTAAATTTTGTTAGATCTGGTTCTCCATATTTACTTTATTTTGAATCTCTATTTATTTTGCTGGTCTATTTCTATGCCTTTCTTCATCTAACTACGCACAAAAATTTGAGTTTCTTGCTTTGTTTTTTATCTAATCACACAATGAATTAAGAGTAAGAAAAAAAAATACTCCTTCAGGGAGAGGGATGAGAGTTAAGCGTTGCTTTTGATTATAGTATTCTATAACACGATTATACTCGATTCAAATTTTCAAACCTTTACACCTTGCTTTCCGCACAGTCTTGTAGGAGGGCAGAAGTGAACAAGGGTAAGCTGAAAGTTGTTGAGCATTGCCTTCACATCTAGTGTCCTGACTCTGGACCTTCAGAAAATCTATTTCTCTCCATTGCCTATTTTAATCATTTAAGTAAACTGAAAAATCAATAAACCTCTAATTATAAACAAAGGAATAGAGAGGTACAAGGAAAGCTCATGAGCCGTTCACCCCCTTCACAAAGAATCGACTTCCATTTAAGATTGTTGTTCTCAAATAGGAAACCCTCTGGTGTTTAGAGGGGAGAGAGCTTTTACAGTTCCTTATTCTTCTCCTTAGAAGTGTAAAGTTCTTCCATTTTTTATTATTATTTTTTGTAAAAGGAAGTTTGGCCTATGTCTAATCTTGTTGGAATGAATTACTTAAAAGCAAAACTATACAAGAGAAGGGGGCATAGTGCATGGGATCTCCCTTATTCGACAAATTAGGGGCAAGCAAGACCACATTGACAGCTTGAGGGCATTCCTTATGTTTATTGATGGTTACAAAGAAGTGTACGGCAGAATCTTAAGCCCTAATTACAAAGCAAGTTAACAATCTTCTCATCCCCTTCGTAAGAATCGCATCTACTATGGATCTTGTTGTTATCTCAAACAAACACCCTATGATGTTGTGGAATGGCACACAAATCAAGCTACTAAAAATCAGAGGAACTCCAAGGAGAATGTTGGAACCCATGAGATAGATTTTAGATCTGAAGAAGCGTTAAATTCACGAGGACATGATGGAGAAATAAAGAAAGGTGAATTTTAGCCTGATGGAGAATTTTTAGCAAATATCAAAAACTTTGGCTATTTATGTTTGATTATTAGAGTTCAGGAATATCCATCTTTTTAAAATTTTAGGGCAAGAGTCTTAACTCATATTTTCCCTTATTTCACGTATGATTCTGCATCATGAACCCATCTTCGCCTAGTGTGTAGGAGTTGATCCCCATCCTCAACTAGTGTGTAGCACATGGTTAATTACAGGGTCTTTGATGGTATCCAATGTAGCATCCAAGATTTCTAAAGGGATTTGATATTGTCTTGGTAGCTTTCGAAGCGATGTATAAATTAAGGTGTCTTACATAACTCCTTTTCACATGAGCTCTACATAGCATGTCATCAGCTTTTGAATCTCAAGCACATATCTACATAATCGTATGAACCCAGATGTCATTAGTTGCTCCAAAGGAGGGGGATGTACAAGATATACTTTTTTTTTAATATAAAGGAAGTTCGGCATTAGCCTACTCTCCCGGACTTTAATTAAATAAAGAGATATAAGTACAAGAGAAGGGGACTAGTGCCCACGGGACCCCCCGAATCCCACAAAGCAGGGGAAGCTTTTACAGAGCTTAGATGGCATTACAAAGAAGATTAATCACCCTCTCATCACCCTCATGAGGGGCCCACTTGGGTTTAAGCTTGTTATTGATCAAAAGGAGAACTTGATGATGCCTGAAGGGGGGGGATTTCTTACAGTTAACAATCCTTTTTCCAACGAGGAACAATGATTTCTCAATTGACCACTCCTTGGGGGAGTCACCGAAGTTGAGAGCACATCTTTCTCACCATATTTTCCATAGGACCTCCCCTCTGCTGGCATTCCAGAGAGTCGTGGAGCAGTCGATCACTTCTCCCAGCATGGCTTGCTGCCAACTGAGATGTTTCTGAAGTCTAATTTTCTTTCCAACCGTCTGCCAAAGTGTGTTGGAGTTGGGGCAGGTAAAGAATATGTGTGGAACATCTTCGATAGACCGCTAGCAGCATTTGCACCAGGGAGGAATCCCACAAAGTTTGCTAGCCTTAAGGTTGGTCCAGATTCCATGATGAAGAATTTGCCATAAGAGGATAGACTTTTTGATTTCTATGAGGGGGTGCCAGATAGCCATGAACTTCATGTCCCACCAAAGCCGCATCCATGACAGGCACCACTTCTTGTTGAGGTTAACCTGATAGTCAATTGTTTCTTTGATGTTCGGGATTTTTGATAGGCTATTCCCATTGTGCCATTTGAGACCAAGCGAGCTCGATGTGTCGTGTCCCATGAGAAGGCGAGTTTTGTGTCGATCCCAGGCGAGACATCTGCTTTGCAAAGCGTTCCATTCTTCGTATGAAATGTTGATGCAAGGGTCAATATCCTCGAAGTTGATCCAGCGGTTGGTGTCTTGTTTCCAGAGATGTTTCCATTTTTTGAAGCCTTTGTTCCATAACTTCTTGGCATTTTGAATGTTCCAAGATTCCACACTCCAGATGCCATGGATCGGAAACCAGATAGAGTCGTTTTGTCTGATACCGGCAGCCCACTTCCAGTCTTCACTAATTCTTGTGTAGCTTTTGAATTTATTCCAACTCTTCCATAGGGAGCACACGAGATTAGAGCCTTTCGGGAAGACAGGGATCGAGGAAAACAACAAGGTCAAGATGTCGAGATTCTTCCAATTTGGGGAACAGTGGTGGAACTGGGTGCTGGCCAAACTCGAAACAAGATTAACTATTGGAGAGGTATGCAAATCAATCTTGTACAAGATATACTTTGTATCTCTTGTGAATGTCTATGTAATTGAGGCATCTTCATGTGAAGTACTCTTCATGCTTATATTTCATAAGTACAATTTACATATTCTCTTCTCTTGTGGACTCCCCAAGGTTTTTATATCATTCTCAAGCTAACATGGAAATACTTTGAGTTGTCAAATAGGTGCTTGAAGAGTGTGGTAAGTATGCGTTTACTTACCACATTTAATTCAAGGTGCTTGAAGAGTGTTGAAAAACTCTTTCTAATATTACATCTGCAAGGGAATGGGCTTTGGTAGACGGATCTATCTCTCTTATGCACATGTTCAACATCTCGCCTGAACAATCTACTTCATATATTGTGGCATGCAACGTGTGGATGTGTCACCTATGTGCTGGAGTGGTGATATCCAAACCATCCTGAGACCGTGCATACCAAGGACTCATATCTTATGATGTTTTCACTCTGATAAGACTATGGATGCTTCAAAATCTATACAAGAAAATATTTCTAAAATTATTTCTCTAAAAGTTAACTTCATTTTCTCAAGAAGTACCTCAACTGACATGTGCTCCATGGGAAGGGTCGTTGTGATTATGTCATGCACTATCAACTTCTTGACTTTAGTCACTTGAGACAACATTGTGTGTTTTAATCTTGCAATTAACTATCTTAGCTCCAAAATTAACCTTTTCGGGAACAGCATGATGAATAATTCCCAACATTCATTACCTTGATTGGTAAGAGTTATTGTAAGTAGTTCACTATCCTTAGCTAGTTATCCGATTTTCAACTATTCTCATTATCATGGTCATTCATAGATTGCTGCAACTAGATGACTATGAACTATACATTGTAGGGAGAGTCTACAGATAGCGTGTGGCAACGAAAGACCAAGCAGAAAGATGGAGACTCCCAAGTGTTTGGAAGATGGCTTGGAGTGTTGAAAATAATGAACATAGGGGCTTGGAACAAGAATGTGAAGTGGGGAACTCGAGCTCTTTAGATAGTGTGTGTGTGAGTTGCAATGACACCTTTTGAGACAGCAATGAAGTATGGTCTTTGTTGTAAGTATGTGTGTCATGTACTATGTCTATGAGAATGAGGACAAAGCCTACACTCTTCATAAAGAACCCCCTTGAGTTCAAAAGCATCCACCAACTTACTCAACAATGGATCATATCTCTAGTTATACATTCTACATGAGAGATAATTAATGGCCACGCTAAGAGCGCCAAGGCACTTTTTTCCCTCTTTAGGAGGTTTTTTTCCCCCGGCTTGTATATACGCCTATTGCTCTAATGGGCTACTTATCTTGTACATTCTAAAGGAAATACATTAATTATTATGTGTTGTGCTCCAAGCTTCTTCTTCTTCTTCTTCTTCCTTATGTTGTTGGCATGCTTCTAGAGACGTCTAACTCCAACAGAAGAGAGGAGAGAACTGAAGGAGAGGTGAACACAGAGAAGGGCTGAGAGTAAGTGCAAAGCAGAGAGGATAAGAAGATAGGTTAAGAGAAAAGAAGAGAAGAGGAGAGAGAGAGAGAGAGAGAGAGAGAGACTAAAAGAAAGGAAGAGAAGAGGAAGAAAAGAAAGGCTAAAGGAGAAGTAGAGAAAGAAAGAAACGAGAAAGAATAGAAAAGGGAAAAGAAGACAAAAGGGTTGAGTGAAAGAGAGGAGACGAAAGGCTGAAGGAGAGGAAGAGACGAAAGGAGAAAAGGAAAGAAAGAGAAGAAGAAAGGGAGAGAAGAGAAGAAACATGAATATTGACTGAGAGATATATTAAGAAGAGAGGAGAGAAGTGAAGGAGATTAAGAGAGAAAAAGTAGAAGATACAGAGAGAGGAGAAGATAAGAAAAGAAAAAAGAGAGGGTAAGTTTGCTTGAAGGAAAGAGAGACAAAAAGAGTAGAAGATAGGTTCGCAGAGAAGAAGAGAGGAAAGAGAGGTAAAGTAGGGCCCAAGGAGGAGAGAAATAGAGAAAGGGAGAAAGAGACAAAGAGAGAAGGAAGAGACGTGAGAACAAGGCTGAGCAAAAGAGAGAGTTTAGGATGGGCTGAAGGAAAGAAAGAGAGAAAGAGCAGAAGATAGTGCTAAGAGAGAGAAGAGAAGCGAAGGAGAGGAAGAGAGGTGAAGAGAGAGAAGGGCTTAGAGTAAGTGAGAAAGAAGAGAGGAAAAGAAGATCTGCGAAGAGAAAAGAAGAGAATAGAAAAGAGAAGAGGGCTGATAAGTGAAGAGAGTATAGGTAAAGAGAAAGATGACTGAGAAGAGAGAAGAAGAGAAAAGGAAAGCGAAGATAGTCTAAGAGAGAGGTAAGTAGAGAGGAGAGAAGTGAAGGGAGAGAGAGAGAGAGAGAGTAAAAAATAGGCAAAGAGAGAGGATAATAGGGGAGGAGAGAAATGAAGGAGAAAAAGAGAGAAATACTAGAAGATAGGCTGAGGAGTAAAAAACAAAAGAGAAAAGTGGAGAAAAGAGTGCGAAATAGAAAGGGTGTGTGTGTATGTGTGAATGTTGGAGTATGCAAAAAGAGTGATAGAGATAGTGTGTGTGAGATATGAGAATGAGGAAAAGTCGAGGTTGGTGTAGAGTGTGTGAAAATTAGGAAATTGTGGAGGTTGAGAGGGTGTGTGTGTGTGTGCATGGAGTGAGTGTGAGTGTGTATAAAGGTTTTTTTTTTTAATAAAGGAAGTTCGGCATTAGCCTACTCTCGCGGACTTGAATTAAATAAAGAAAAGTACAAGAGAAGGGGACTAGTGCCCATGGGACCCCCCAAATCCCACAAAGCAGGGGAAGGTTTTACAGAGCTTAGATGGCATTGCAAAGAAGGTTAATCACCCTCTCATCACCCTCATGAGGGCCCATTTGGATTTAAGCTTGTTATTGATCAAAAGGAGTAATTGATGATGCGTAAAGGGGGGGGGGGGGGGGGATTTCTTACAGTTGACAATCCTTTTGCCAAGGAGGAACAACGATTTCTCAATTGACCACTCTTTGGAGGAGTCACCGAAGTTGAAAGCACATCTTTCCGGCGAGATTTTCCATAGGACCTCCCCTCTGATGGCATTCTAGAGAGTCGCGGAGCAGCCGATCACTTCTCCCAGCAGAGCTTGCTGCCAACTGAGATGTTTCTGAAGTCTAATTTTCTTTCCAACCGTCTTCCAGAGTCTGTTGGAGTTGGGGCAGGTAAAGAAAATGTGTGAAACGTCTTCGATAGACCGGTAGCAGGGTTTGCACCAGGGAGGAATCCCACAAAATTTGTTAGCCTTAAGGTTGGTCCAGATTCCATGATGAAGAATTTGCCATAAGAGGACAGACTTTTTGATTTCTATGAGGGGGTTCCTGATAGCCATGAACTTCATGTCCCACCAAAGCCGCGTCCATGACAAGCACCACTTCTTGTTGAGGTTAACCTGATAGTCAATCATTCCTTTGATTTTCGGGATTTTTGATAGGCTATTCCCATTGTGCCATTTGAGACCAAGCGAGCTCGACATGTCGTGTCCAATGAGGAGGCAAACTTTGTGTCGGTCCCAAACGAGACATCTGCTTTGCAAAGTGTTCCATTCTTCGTACGAAATGTTGACGCAAGGGTCAATATCCTAGAAGTTGATCTAGTGGTTGGTGTCTTGTTTCCAGAGATGTTTCCATTTTTTGAAGCCTTTGTTCCATAACTTCTTGGCATTTTGAATGTTCCAGGATTCCACACTCCGGATGCCATGGATCGGAAACCAGATAGAGTCATTTTGTCTGATATCGACAGCCCACTTCCAGTCTTCACTAACTCTTGTGTAGCTTTTGACTTTATTCCAACTCTTCCATAGGGAGCACATGAGATTAGAGCCTTTCGAGAAGACGGGGATCGAGGAAAACAGGAAGGTCAAGATATCAAGATTCTTCCAATTTGGGAAACCCATGAGAGCCAATTCGTTCTTGTTTCTGAAGATCAACTTGGCCCACGAGTCCTCCCCCTTGCACCAAGCCTTAATCATCCATTTGGCCGCTAGTTTGTTAGCCATGCACCCAATGTCTAGGATGCCAAGTCCCCCACTATCTCTATGGCTGGTGCAGATGGACCATTTGATTTTAGGCACCCTCCTCCTATTGTGGTCACCTGTCCAAAGGAAGTTTCTACAAATACTATCTAGTTTGGACAGATCTTGCTCTTTCGCTCTCCAACAAGAAAGGAAATAAATGGTATATGAAAGGAGGAATGTGTTGATAACCATAGCACGACCAGCAAGATTGATTTGCATACCTCTCCAATAGTTAAGCTTGTTTTCGAGTTTGGCCAGCACCCAGTTCCACCGTTGTTCCATAGAGATGCCAAACCCCAAGGGGATCCCAAGAAGCCGAAAAATTTGGCCCTGTGGAATGATTTGACAGCCATGATCAATGAGAAGGTTGGGCTGTGACCCAACAATAGCTCTAAAGGCGGTCTTAGAGTGGTTGATTGTGGATCCAGAGGCTTCACAAAAGGTAGCTAGACACCTCCAAAACGTCTCCAGGCTGGTACTATCATTACGAACAAACGCGTTCATATCATCGACAAAAAGTCTCATCGTGATCTGACTGTGGTCATGAGGCAAGCGGAGGCCTTTGATATTACCAGCTTCCAGCTGATGCTCCACTAGCCTACTAAGCCCTTCCGTGGCAATGGTAAAGAGAAGGGGAGCCAATGGGCAACCCTGTCTGATATATCTTCTAAGTTTGATCACCTTCGAAAGTTTGCCGTTAATGTTGATTTGGGTCGATGCGTTTCCGAGAAGGGTCGTGATCATCTTGGTGAATTTCTGACTACATCCAAGATCTTGGAGTGACTATAGAATATAGTCCCATTCCAGCCTGTCATAGGCTTTATCAAAGTCGATCTTGAGGAAGACCACGTCTTTTTTAGACTCATTTGCAAATTTAAGACCTTCCTAGATGTCTATAATGGTTTCCAAAATTGACCAGCCTTTGATGAAACCTTTTTGGTCCTCGCTTAACCACGCTCTCCAGTGGCAAGAGATTCTGTTGGCAATGACTTTGGCGATGATCTTGTATCCTGTTTGGAGCATCATAATAGGACGCCAGTTCTCTATTCTGTTCTTTTCCCCTTTTTTGTGTATTAACTTGATAATGCCATTGTTGAGACAAGAAGGAAGCGCGCCAAACTTGAGCGCCTCTTGCCAAACCAGACAAAGAGGGGTGGCAACCACCAACTTGAAGGATTTAAAGAACTCATTAGTGAGCCCGTCGGGTCCCGGGCTTTTACCAGAAGGGAGAGCATCAATGACCTCAATGATTTCTGCTTCAGAGATAGGGGCATGTAGGAGGGAGCAAAGGTTGGGTGGTATCCTGTGGGGGGAAACCCTAGATATGGCTACCATACAGTCCCTTCTATGGTGGGAGAGGGGGTTCGAGGTCCCTAGGAGTCTCGTGAAGTGCCCTTCAATGATCCCAAAATTATCTTCTTCTGTATTACATACATTGCCATTTAAGTCTAGCAATAAGGGGATCGATTCTCTGTTATATTTCCTATTAAGGATACGGCACATCTCTTTGGTGGGTTTGTCCGCTTTGCCAACCCACCACTCCTTGAAAAAAATTTGCAAATTTTTCCTTTGTATTTCTTCCTCGTATCTCAGTAGCGCTTTGATTTTTTGAAGACCTTTCTGGGCTTGAGACTTTCCTTTGTTCACTTCCTCCTTAAGTCTCCAGAGTCTGTGATATAGAGCTTCTCTACGAGCCTGCCGCACAGTCTCGAGCATCTTCCTGGATCTAATCATGATCTGTCATGACTTATCGACCGCACTTCTCCAGCACTTGGTTGGGGACAAGCCGGAGGCGAATGCCTCCTTCCACACATCAGCAATATCTTGATGGATGGAGGGGAGAGAGAAGGAGGGCGCACTGGCGTGGAACCAAGGAGCCTTACGGATCTTGGTGGAAGGTTGGAAAGTGATACCGATTGGGTAGTGATCAGAGATGGTGAGGTCGGTGCGTTGCGAGAGGGAAGGGTGGCCCCACTGATGAGTAAAACTCTAAGAGATTTAGCATCTATCAAGTCTAGCTTTCCTCAGGTCCTCGCCCGCTTGGAGATTTGACCACGAAAAGCCATTCGAGTCTTTGAATTCGACCAAATCCAAGTGTAGTTTGGTTTTGTCCCACGTTTCTTTCTCCCGACTATCGATGACCCTGCCCTTGCCCATCCATCTGTCCATAGGGTCCTCCACCATGTTGAAGTCACCACAAATAAGCACGTTGTGGGGGAGCGAGTCCAAGGAGGCCCAAGTGTTCAGTCTCTCTAACTCCCCGTTAGGGGCATACAAAGAAACTAAAGTAAAACAAAAAGGAGCACCAAAAGAAACAACAATCCATCGATGGCATTCATCTTCAATGGAGTTCCCAGGCTTTTCAAACCAGAGTTGATTAATGCCGATTATTGTTCCGCCTGACCCCCGCTGGTGCACCGTTGAAATCCAAACGTTGGTCGAGGAGACTTGTCTAAGCCGTTTCTGGAGGTCTTCTCCGTCAATTTTAATCTCTTGAATACATATAAATTATGGGTTTAGGCTAATGTCCCGAAGCCATTGACCAATCATGGTCGCTCTTGAGGGGTCGGTTAGCCCTCTAGCATTTAATGAGATGATGATCATTGTCGTAGTGAGCCCTCTTTGCGGGAGGGAGCTTTGTCCTTTCTTTTCTTGGATTCATCTTTCTTTTTCGTTGGGATCGGATCCCGAATTAGCAATAGGTTCTTGTGTGGGCTTTTCTCGGGTAACTCCATAGGTTGTTTTCCTTTGCGAGATGCCTCCTGCTGGGAAGAACTGGGCACTGTTTTGGACATTGTTTCCGGAATAGTCGATCCGATGATGGAACTTTCACTATCCATGTTATCTTCGTTGCTAGTAGTAAAGCCATCTTCTTTGCTTGTAGCGGAACCCTCCTGGGAGGTTTCTTTATTGTCAGGGATCTCTAGGGCTTTGTGGTTGGTGTCCACCTCAAGTTGGTTCCCACCTCGGTAGTCAAACTCATTGATCTCCTTTTCCAGATTGCAATACAAGTTGCTCGAGGGGGTAACTGACATGTTGTTTTGCTCAGAAGTCGCCCTAGGGCTTCTTTTCCTTCTTCTTCTGACTTCGATCAACCCGTCTGCATCAGCTTCTGGATTAAGGGGGCCCTTGACTTCCTCTTCCTTCGTCGAGTGAGTCAATGCCCCTTTGTTGTCTTCATCATTTTTGGGGGCTTCTTGATTTCGCTTGCTTTTTTGTCTCAAAGGGAAATCTTTAATCCTGTGACCTTGTTGGCCACAACAAAAGCACGCGTTGGGAAGGTTTTTGTAATTCATGTCTTGCTCCCATACATCCCCTTCGCCCAAGTCCACTTTGATCTTCGATGGAAGGGGCAAGCTGAGGTCAGCCTCGACACAGATTTGAGGGTGCCACTGAGCATTGAACGAGTGTCTTGCACCTTCATAAATGAGACCACCAATGTCCTCACGTGAGGCCAACGGCTTACCGATAGGAGAAACAATGTCCCACACGAAGTTGTACAAGAAGTATGGCAGGTTAGGGAGCTCAACCCACAGAGGGTATCGAAGCGATCTCGATTTGTCCGGAGTAAAATCAGGGGACCATCTGAATAGGCACAATGTGGCCCGACCGCGTTGCCAGGTTCCGACGCTTAGGGCTCAAAATGCCATATCTTCAGTTTCAAAGACTAGCAACATGTGGCTTGCTGGTAAGAACTGACACTTACAAACAATTAGCCCACAGGGGAACCACTCATTGCGAAGCCACTGTCACACGATTTCAAGCGGGGGCCTAGGGCCAAACATTTGGCCGATGAGGCAAACTTTCTTGAGCTCCTCCTGAGTTGACAGAATTGCGGATCTACTAAGGGAGACCAAGGGGGGTTCAACACTCTCGGAGGCCCCAAGGGCGGCACAAGATCCCCCCTCCAACAGAGAGGCCAGGTTACGAGTCTCCCCCGGAGGAGGGGCCAGGTTGCTTCTCACAAATGAGGGGGCCGCCAAAGCCATGACAAAGGGCCGACAAAGCAAAAATGGCTCACGAATTACTTGCTTTGGAAATCTTTTCAACGGCTTAAATTTAGCATGACAAAATGCAAAGGCCCCTTTCCATCTCAAATGATCACATAGCTGAGCTTTGGTGACCTTTTAATGCTCCTTTTAACCGCTTTGATGTCGTTTGCTCATGAAAAACTACACGAATGTCATTGATCTGAACTCTGTGTAGAAAGCCCAATTTACCAGCGAAATTCTTTTTCAATTTGAAGTCTAAAAGAAGAGTGATTATCCGTAAAAGGCACCAGCATCTTTTGAAATCAGGTTAACAATAAAGCTGAAAACTTCATTTATATATAGAAACTATGCAAGGCATGTTGGCGTATAGTGAATAGGATCTTGAGGATGTAAATTTTCGAAACCTCATGCGATTACAGCATGTCATATGATAGAAACGTTCAAACGTTCAGTCAGGTATAGATGTTTCTGATAATGTGAACTCGGTAGGGAATATCATTGATTGATGATCACCAGTTGGCTATGCATTTTCTCTTCGAAGCACCACATAAAGTGCAACTTGGTAAATAAATTAGGGAGGAACAAGGCTGCAGACAAGCGTTGGAAGTTGGAAGTTGGAGCTAACGGGCAAAGCCGCCACATGCGCGAAGGGCACGGGGCTCAAGAATTGTCAATCGGCTCCACTAACGCCAGTCGGACACCTGCTCATGAAGTCTCCCCTGTCAATCGCGACGCCTGCCTTGTCAATCGCTACGCATCCCCTGTCAATCGTGACGGACTAGCAATCACGATGGACACCTCCCCAGGTCCACGATGGACCCACGATGCCTTCCCTGTCAATTGCGACGGACCAGCAACAGCAAAGATTCTTCCTCCGACATTGTCAGCATGACTACTTTTTCACGACAATGTCGAGCTCCTCTTCATTGCACCTACTTGACGATGATTATCAGTGCTTTCTTCATCTGTCATCGCCGTGCGCGAAGAAGTTTTTTTCTTTTTGTGTCTACCTCCTCTCCCTCGTCATGTCCAACAGATGAGATCTTTGTATATGAACAGATCGTGTGTATAAAGGTTGTTGTGAGAAAGGCGGAATGTGTTAATGAAAGAAAGAAAGGAATGTATATATGCTAGTAAATCTCTTCAAGCTAGTAATCAAGCTTCCAAATCCGCTAGTAAAGTGTTGGTTGATGCTTTTATCTCAAAGCTATTGACTAATCACTCTCGCTCTTGAGGGATAAGAAAGCCCTCAAATGTTTTTTATGGCTTGCATGCCACTAAGAGAATAGTAATTAGGTAAATTTTTTAATACCCTAATAATTCCTCTTTGCCAACATCAATATTGATTTAAGAATATAGTTCTTTGTTGAGATTGGCTTTGACATATATCTTAGGGTGCTTGATCACATTAAATCAATAAATAAATCCTTCATAGATATCTCCATCAACGTTCTCTCTAGAGGCTAAGGGGTGCCCAATGGGAACAACACTTTCCTTCTTTGATCTATATAGGAAGTCGGGGAGGCAACCCCTTAAATACGCATAATGTTGTATGAGAATTTTTCCATACGCCAACTTGGGATTCATCATTTTCAAACACTAATAGAACGTGTTTATATAACACAAATTGGCATTTAGTAACTACAGTATCATGGGGAACAACTCCTTTAGAACCATTTTACAAGGGATTGAAGCAAAGGCATGGGACCAAGCATCTATCGGATGAGGCAAACGCATTTTAGCTCATCTTGCTTCTTCAAGATATCCACTGAAGGGATAGAGAGGGCTAAGGTTCAGCCCAAAAGAACGTGAAGGAAGAGCTTGTACATTTGTCCCCTATGATAGGACCAACATTACTAACCACTAAGAGGGGGTTAGTACCCACCATCGGATCTAGAACAAAGGAAGCGAACAAGAGAAATGGAGATCGAAAGGCAGGAAGTGAGAAAGAACATAGAACTGCTATAGGAAGAGAGTCACACTAAAACAAAATCCAAAAAGTCCTAAGGAACACTCTCATGAGTCATCGAGCAAGATCCTAGAGAGAATGCCCCAAAAATAGCCTAGACCAATGTTCCAACAAGTAGCAAATAGAAACCCGAAAGGGCAAGCACCAAAACAGTAACCAAAACCTTTCATCTCCATAGAGATTGCCCAAAATCCCTAAGACCACGACTCCTTGAAGAGAGATTCAAGAGAAAAATCTAATCCAAATGGAACAAGGCTTGGAAAAAGGCTAAAAATTGCCCCGAGCCTGAAAGAACTTGGAGAAGCTTGTAGGAGGTAGAAAAGTGCGTTTCAAAGCGATGAAGTTTGGTCTAGCCAACTGGCACAAGACCAGCCCTTGAGATTATGCAGACTCAAATAGACCTTATAGGCATGGGATAAGTGCAAAGAATTGCACTATGTACTTTGGAGCATCATGGAGAAGGAGTTGATACAAAACAAATAGGTTTGTGGGTCGACTAGCTCAAAAAACTTACTATCTATGGAAGAGACAATGAACTTCAAATGCTCATAGTGACCAGCGTGATTACAATTAGAAACAATCATTTTATGGGAGTGATACACATAGGGTTGAGTGTATCTAATGCACAAAATTATAAGGAATAGGCAAAATATGCTATTGTAATGAATCAGACACTCAATGGTGGTATCTCCTATTTTTCAGGAATACGTAGAGATTGACCCGGAGACAGAAAAACTGAGATTTCTCCCAATCTAATGAGCCAATTGATTTGAAAATTTATAGGCATAAACTAGACATATTACCTTTCCAATGAGCCATTTGGCACTCAAATTGGAGCTTTGGGGAGAGAGCAACAGCCTCTACAAGATTACTGTTGGCGAAGAAGATGATGCAAAAAATTCAAGGAGCAAGACAATGATGGTCACGTGTATGTATATTGCTTCCATGTATTGTAAAAATGATTTCAAGTCTTTATATAGAGTCTAGGAGTGTTCCACAACTTCGACAAGTGGATTTTGAGTTGAAATGAAGGTGGGAATGGTTGTTGGAGGGAATCAATTTACTTTCCTACAATCTAGGAAAAGTGAAGATCTAGTTTGATCTAGTAGGTGATTGATTGCTTGATTGAATGCAAATCAATCACCAAAAATTCATGGGATCTGAGCTCTATCTTTATAATTTTACATGTGTAAAGCTTAAAGCTCTTACAATGGTAAAAGATCCATGAAAAGTTTTTTTTTTAATACAATAAGTGAGCATAAAAAGAAGAACTCTCCAACAGATATTCTTTCAATGCAATAGCCTTTGATGTAGATCAAATCCACCTCAAGCATAGTGTAAGCTTGATGTTCCAACAGCTTCCTCGCAAGCTAAAGTATGCTTGAGTCTTCATTCTCTGATAGGTTGAATACCTGCCATAGCTTTGAATCTACAAAGCTTTATTCCATCAAGTGCCTTCATCATCATATCTGCTACTTGCTTTTCAGTTGGAACAAAATAAATGTCAATCTCCTTTGCCATGAGCTTCTCGCTGATGAAGTGGTACTGCACCTCTATGTTTTTGGTTCTTGCATGAAAATAAGGGTTTGTCACTAGATGCATGGAACTTACATTATCTCCAAATATGTGAGGTTTGGAACTCACAAGTCCCAAATCTGTATACAATGCCTTTAACCATATTGCCTCTTGAGTTGCTATGGTCAGGCCTCTGTACTCTGCTTCCTTCGAGGATAAAGCAATTGTTGGTTGCTTCTCGGAACTCCATGACACTAGCTTTGAACCTGCAAATGCTAAGTAACCAGAAGTACTTCTTCTATCATCCTTAACTCCTGCCCAATCTGCATCTGAATAGATTTTGATATCCAAATCTAAAGAGTAAGGATATAATATACCTTGATTGATTGTACCTTTGAGATACTTAAGTACTCTCTTAGCTTCATCCATGTGTGGTCTTCTTGGTGAGTGCATGAATTGACTAAGCACTCTCACACTATATGAGATGTCTGCCCTTGTATGAGTAGCATATATCAAGCTACCTACCAAGCTTTGATACTATTTAATGTCTTCAATTTTCTCACCTTCATAAACACTAAGTTTATGATTCATCTCCAAAGGTGTACCTACAGGTTTAGTGTTCTCCATTTTCAACTTGAGAAGTACATCTTGAATGTATCTTCCCTGAGTCAAAATACATTCCTTCATCTGTGTATATCACCTGCATACCTAGGAAATATGTGAGCTCACCTAGGTCACTAATTTTGAACTCCTCTTGCATGTGTCTCTTGATCCTTTGAATGCCATTTAGATCATCACCTATCACAATAATATAATCTACATATACACATAATTAGATAACCTCATCGTGATCCCTTTTGATGAATAGAGAAGGATCTAAGTTGCTAGCTTTGAACCCTTGATCTTGAAGATATGTAACCAACCTGTAATTCCAAGCTCTTGGAGCTTGCTTCAATCCATAAAATGGTTTCTTAAGTCTGCAAACATAAGATGCATGATTAGGGTTTTCAAAACCTGGTGGTTGTGACATGTATACCTCTTCACTTATCCAACCATTTAAGAATGCATTTTTTTCATCAAGTTGGAGGAGTCTCCAATTCCTTGCAACAGCTACACTTATCAATGTTTTGATTGTTGTCATCTTTGCAACTGGTGAGAATGTTTCAATTGGAGAGAATGTTTCCTCATATAGTCTATACCATGAGTTTGTGAGCATCCTTTAGCAACTAATCTTGCCTTGTACCTACAAACTGATCCATCTGAATTTCTTTTAACTTTATACACCCATCTGCAACCAATCACCTTTTGATTCGATGACATTGGAACCAAATCCCAAGTTTCCATCTCCTTCAATGCATCTATTTCTTCTTTCATGTCCTTTTTCCAATTAGGGTTTCCCTTTGCCTCTTCATATGTTGAGGGTTCCTCTGAAATATAGTCTTTTGCCATGTAGATTGAATGATTCGTAACAAATGTGGAATCATATCCATACCTTTCTGGTTGTTTCTTCTCTCTTGCTAATCTTCTAGGTGCTTGTTTGGAGCATTCTCCAACCTCTTGTATCTTTGCTTTGCCTCTTGACTTCCATAGCTTGTAATCATTTTCCCTTTCACGTTGTTCATCATATGTGTCACTTCTTGGATCTTGGACTTGTGTATCATGCTTGATTGCTAATTGATGAGAATCAAAATCAAGATCATATGGTAGAGTTACCTTTTGTTTGTCTTCAGCATACCAAGACCTGTGTTCTTGAAACACAACATCTCTAGTTGTAGTGAATTGCTTGGTTAAAGGATTATAGAACCTGTAACCCATCTGAGTTGAATTGTATCTTATAAACACTACCTTTGTTGCCCTTTCATCTAGCTTACCTCTTATTTGAGATGATACATGAACATAAGCTAAACAACCAAAAACCTTGCAATGTCCAAGACTAGGTTTTCTTCCATGCCATGCTTCATAAGGATTCATACCTTGAAGTGATTTGGATGGTAGCCTATTGAAAAGATACACAATAGTTGAAATAGCTTCTACCCATAGATAATGTGGCAACTTCTTCTCTTCAAGCATTGTTCTGGCTGATCCAACCAATGTCATATTTGTCCTCTCTGCAATTCCATTTAGTTGAGGAGAGTACTTGGTAGTCACTTCCCTTTTGATACCTTTGTCCTATAAGAACTCATCAAACTCTTTGGAGAAGTATTCTCCCCCTCCATCATATCTAAGCTTCTTGAGTGATCTACCTGTATGATTCTCCACATGTGCGAGATCCTTTTTGAAGCAATCAAACACTTCATTCTTACCCTTGATAAAATATAGAATAGTCCATCTACTATGGTCATCAATAAATGAGACATAATACCTTGATCCTGTCAATGAAGGTTCTTGACTTGGTTCCCATACATCGGTATGTACTAAGTCCAATAAGTTGTTGTGGATGTAGCCTTTCTGGTTGAATGTTTGTCTTTGTGCCTTCCCAATTTGACATGCATCACACCTGTTGATCATGTGTTGCTTTGGTATGTTCGGTAGTCCTAGAACACTTTGATCCTTGCATATATCCTTCAAGGTTCTTTCATTCACATGAGCAAGTCTCTTATGCCACACTTCAAGCTCACTTAGGGTTTGAGACCCATATACCTATGTTCTTGGCTTCTCGTACTTCAAAAGTAAAGAGCCTACCATGCTTCTCACCTTTGGCTATCTTCTTGGAGCCTTGAGCTGGATCTTCCACAAAAGCTCCATGTTGGGTGAACCTAACTTGCAAGCCTTTTTCAACTATTTGGCCTACACTTATTAGGTTTTTAGTGATAGTGGGTACAAAGAGAAACTTACTCAGAATGTTTGTCCTACCATTGGAAGCTTTGACATTACCACTCTTCTCCACATTGTGCGTTGTGTCATCCCATGCTTGCACTTCATGTCTATGCTTTGGACTTTCCAAATGAGATAGAAGAGTAATGTTGCCTGCAACATGATTGGAACATCCTAAATCTACATTAGGGGAAAAAATGAACCCTACATGGGCCTTGTAAGGATGCCTAATTTTTAGGGATTAAGCTTAATTCTGTTCTTGTTTAAGGAGACAAAGTACATTTAATAGGGCATCTTTTAGTAGGTTGGAGTGGGCTTTTTTTTAGGCTTTAGTGGGCCTCTCTCTTTCTTCTTCTAGAGAGAAAGAAAGATAATCTACTTTCCACATCATCAAACTCGTGCATGTATTTGAATAAAAATATGAGTTATTTTAAAAAGACTCATTTTCAGTGTATATTAACTCAAAAGGGCCTATTTTTTAATATATATGTCAGAAGTCACTTTTTTGGGCCTATTTTTTGAAGTTTCTTTTAGAAAAAGTATAATTTTCAAACTCTCTCTAAAAGTAAGTGCCACATCATCAAATCCGTGACTATGCTTCCCCAAAAAATGACTTTTTTCAAATTTCATCATTTTGAGCCATACACAGTGGAAAAGTACACTTTAACCCATACACATATAAGAAAACACATTTTTTGAGCAAAACATATGCTTTAGAGTCCCTTCCAACTAGTTTTTCATCTTTGTTTTTTATATTGTTGGTCATTAGCAAAGATGGTGTTGACATGTATCACAAACATCACAGCAGAACGTCCTCATGCTCCTGCATCAACAAGTATCCATGTTTGTGTTCCTAGAGAGTTTGCTCCAAAACACGATGCAACAATGATGCCAATTCTCAAAATGAACGTCGTGCAGCTGGAGAAAAAAGTATTTATCTTTGGACTCATGGTTCAATATATCCTCTTGATCCAATATCTTCTTACCATCTAACATTCCATAACCTCTCAACTTTACTTCACTTCATTGGTGTGGGTGAAGCTGGACTATTAGGTTACTGCAAGCGATTATCTACACATTCACATGCTACTGCTAAGTATTGGTTCCAACAATATCAACTCCATCATATGAGCGTGGTCACTTTAGAAAGCACAATCATATCTTTACAAAAACAACTTGCAGATTTGGAACAGGATATTGAAGCAAAACAGAGCACAATTTCAAAGTTAACTGCCAATCTCCAGCAGTTAAAAGAGACTCCACTTGGTATGAGACATAGGAAAAGAGCATCGTCATCCTTTGAAGCTCTTTCAAAAGGTGGCAGAGCACGTAAACGATGTATATATGCAACAAGGTGGGTGTTTGTTTTACTTTTATATGTTTTAATGAAGATTTGTAATGTAATCTTTCATTGTGTAGATCATTATTCAAGACATAACTGCTTCATCAACAACACAAGACCAATTCAAGCTAATGAATAGCTATATAAACACTAAAGAAATCAATTATGCTTTAGACTCACCCATACGAAAGTGTATTAGAGTTGTTGTTGAAGCTGAGTTTTCAAAGAAATAAAAAAACCTTATCACAGTGCAAGATGTGCAGGCAATATATGAGGAAGCGGGCATCAGTAGAAATGGGTATACTGCAATGTACACCCTTCTGAGGCAAGCCTTACAAGCACAAGGTATCTCTTAAAGTATATTTCCATGCCCATATAAAGTGCCTATCAATAAAAAAACTTCAAATAAGGATGTGACTCGTACTATTGGACATTATTTATTCATAGAAGACACTATGACTGCCTCTGTTTATCATCCAAATATTCCCAAGAAGAAATAAAAAATCCTATCTACACAAGGATTTACTTACACTAAATTCAACAATATATTTGTGGATCTTCAGAAGCTTCAACAAGCAATCGTTCACTTTTATAGTTCAACAATCAAAGGTACCCCTACTACATTTTATTTGGTGTTGAAGTTCTATTGCATTCAAGTGTCATAGTAAGATAATGTTTTCGCTTTTGTCTAGACTATAATGTTAAGTTAACGTTCATACTAAAGCTTTATGAGTGTCAAATCATAAAGGTTCGGCGACTAGAAAGGTTGAGTGTGACGCTAATGAATGAAGTTATGGACCATGCAGTGAGTGATGAAACTTTAGGAGGAGGGACCATTTGACTTACAGTGTGCAATCAGAGAGAGATATCTGGTGGTTAGGTGCTATAGAAGTTCCCAAAGAAACAATGTTATTTCGTGGATTTTTAGTAGGACTCCATGGATTACAGAAGTAATCTCATCTCAAATACATGGGCCAAAGTTTTCTATAGATGATATAGGTGATTTTGAGGTAGAATGGCATTTGGGTGGAGAACTTAAGAGTATAAAATGAATGTTAGGTTGTAAACAAGGAGCATCTTCTCTCTATCCTTGCCCATATTGTACACAAGGCTACAAAGGATCTAAGAGACAATCTAAACCTGCAAGGGCATTGATGAGAGTTGATGACTCTGAAGAAATTGATGAAACAGACTCATCAAATCAGAGGGAATGGGAGATATCACTTTTGAGGTGTCCAATGTTAGAGGAACTGACTCATGATAAAATAAGCAATGATTGGAACCCCATTATTCCATTTCCATTAGTCAATGTTCACTTTTGTACTTTGCATGCACTCATGAGGATTTTTGATAGGCTTTTGAAGCTTCATGTTGAATATGCATTTGCAATGAAACCATTAGAGAGGTCTACAATAGCAATCCAAAAAATAGAAGATCTTTTGAATTCTACAGGTTGTCATGGTGGCCACGTATCTTTAGTTGTTAAGAAGTATCTCAAGAGATTTTACAACAAGTCTCAATGATTGGGAAGAATGCAAGACGTTTCTTTAAAAGAAATGTGAATTGTCAAGATGATGGGAAATTGGAGCTTTGGAAGGACCTTTGTTCAATTACAACGGACAATGATAGTCAGGTTGATCTCAATAACAAGCGAAAGAAGGTTTGGTCATCGTTCAATCAATTGTTACATTTGATGTGTTTGGTTTCCGCTAATGCTTCACAACGAGAATTATTCCAAGTGACTTTGAAGGAGTTTACACAATCATTCATCTTATCTTGGGGAGAAAGCAACTTTACACATTACATAGTAAGTTTCGCTTACATTTTTTTATTTGTTCTTAAACACTATGTGTATATCTTATTGACTAGATCATAGCATATTCTTTTTGCACATGCAGCATATTTTATGAATCGATATGGGTCACTGGACATTTTTACTACACAAGAAATGGAGAAGTCACATTACAGGGCTACAGGTGTTTACCTTAAAAACACTCATCATGGGAGTGGTCTACTCCAATCAAACTATTTAGAAGAAATTTTCAATTGGTTTTTTCGTGCGACATTCGCTAGAAAATATGTAATGGAACGAGTATGTCAATCACGAATAGCAAAGATTACACAAAAGCTACAACATGATATTGCAAGAGAGAAGTGGATGTCATCATCAAGACCCCTACATCATGCCCAATGGCGTGCACAAAGAGTCCGCGAGGGTTCTGCTTGGAAATAATTTCTGAACTCTTAAAATGCATTATTCTTTTCAAGGTTTTTATAACTCCTTTCACTTCAAATAAGATTTTAGTGTTTTTGTGAATATACTTTTAATGTCTTAAAACTAATTTTTATCCATTTAAATGTGAACATGACAATTCTTAAGTGAAAGGCTATAAATAGAGGTGTCCTTCCTCATTTTACCACTTTACAACCTAAGAGAATGGCACGCACAAAGCAAACCGCTAGAAAGGATCATATTGTCTATCCTAGCCATGTGCAAGGTACTCAACACCCAACATGGATGACACCCCACAAGAAGCGTCAAACCACATGCCACTCTTCTAGACGAAACTCGGGTGCAGGGACACACTCTGGTAGCATTCCATCACGGGGGGATGAATCTTCACAAGAGAGAGATGTAACACAAGAAATAAATTATTCCCCTCCCACATGTGATGATGAGCCCCCGAGTCAGGACACCACTCAAGGCAAGGCCCAAACAACGAGGACGGAGGCAAGTTGTGATGAAGACATAAAATTTAGCGAGTTCCTCAGATGAAGAAAGTATAAACGAGCTACCATGGAACAATGATGATATCCTCGTGAACCATCAAGTAACACAAGGAGGCAGGACACTCCCCGCAGGACAAGGACAAATACCAACCAATGAAGAAAGAGAGCAAGGTGGGGCATAGGAAGTAAATGATGAGGCAAGACCATCTAGGCATGCTCCAAGAAGAAAGGAGAACTATCAACCACGTCATAGATCACAAGGACCACAACCCAACATCCCCCCAAATGCAAGAGCACCACAAAGGCACAGAAAGCAAACTAGAGCCTTTGCAGAGATTCAACACTATCAAAAGTCTGTGGAGCTTCTTATTCCACGAAGGTCATTTACAAGAGTTGTGAAGGAAGAGATCCAACACTATAGTGTTGGACTTCGTATCCAAGGGATAGCCATTAAAGCCCTCGAAGAAGGTGCAGAGGCATATCTTATATCAATGTTGGAGGCCTTTAACCTATGTGCCATCCATGCAAAGAGAGTGACAATACAACCTAAAGATTTGCAGCTAGCTAGAAGAATTAGAGGGAATAACCCTTAACAAAAATTTATACTCCCTTGTTTGGAGAACTTTTTGTATATCCCATATGATGAATATTTTGTAAATCCCAAATGATGAATATAATCTTTCTCTTCTTATATTTGCTCTCCCAAGTGTTTATCTCTTAGTGTACATGTTTTGAAGTCTATTTCTCCTATGTATCTAGGTGTCTTTTTCGAGTACCTCTTTGAAGTGTTTTGCATAGTTTAATCATTCTTTTTAATGTACTTCTTGTAAGTGGTAATGCTATATAATGCATTTCATGGCTTATAAATGCCAAAAAAGGCCTGCCACAGAAACGCAGGGATGGGCTCTGCAAAAGTTTTGCTGGGCCTATCCCCGCATTTCTGTGGCTGGCATTTTTTTGGCATTTCTAATCCATGAAAGCTATGCCATGCACATTGGGGCATATGATTGGCCTTAGATAGAGTGCACTGCATGCTAACCCTCTAACCAATATCTAAACAATGTTGATGAACATACATGTACTTATTTATTACTGGATGCTTATATGCACCCAAAGGAGTCTAAACCTTCTCTAATTATTGCACATAAGAAGAGTCTTCCACAATTCCCCAAGTGTAGTTTGTTATTGAGGGACATATACTTCCAATATAGGGAACCTAGTGCATGGGATGGCCTAGGAATGCCAAATTAAGGTCTGCCATAGAAACGTGGGGATGGGCCCTGAAAAACTTTTGTAGGGCCCATCCCCGCGTTTCTATGGCACGCCTTTTTTTGGAATTTCTAGGCCATTTCATGCATTGTTGGCAACAAAAATAACAAGACTGATTGGAAAAAGATTGATTAAAGTGTCAAAAAATTAAGAGATTGTCAAAAACATAAAGACAATGCACATGGAAATTGGAGAAACAATAATTGGTATTATAAAGTTTTTACAATTGGCTCTTGGCCTTGAGCCTCTCCACTACATTCTTTCTTCTCTTAAAAGACAGTGGCAATTGGTAAGTCAAAACTGATTGGGATATTAAGTAAGGGTCTGTCAATCCAAGACCTAAAGCTATTCCTATTTGACCTAATATTTTTCCTCTAAACTTAACTCCCTTGACAAGTACAACTGGAAACATTTCCATCTCTAACTTTGGTAGAGTGGGTTCCACGGGCTCTAGGTTGGAGGGTGGACTATTCTATGTACTGGCTTCCTTTAATTTGTCTACTACTCCTTGTGGAAATTCTCTCGAAATTTTTTGACTCTCTTCTAATAAGTTGAGAGCTTCTGTTTGGGGTTCCTTCTTGTCATCTACAAAACCCCCCAGTGTCTCGAGGAGATTTCATGGGAGTGGAAGTGCTAGCAGCCATTGCTTACGTGCAAGAATTCTATTGGCTTGTCTGTGCGTTCTAGCTCTTTGAGAGTGCAAATTGTTGGAGCAAGTCAATGACAAGCCTAAGTATTGGCTTGAGTCCCACAAATTCAAAGAAGAAGCCTAAAAATGAAGACAATGTAAAGTTCACTTGTGAACTACCTCTTGTAACTTTTGAAGACTTTACTTAATGTAAAAGTGAAAGAATCTTAAGTGGTTAAATCCACTTGATCAAGAAGGGAAAGAGGAGCCATGAATTTGTTATTTGTGGTAGAGAGAGAATCAAATAAATCACTAATTGATTGGAGAGTGATTGAGGGAAGTTAGCCTCCCAAGCTCAACTATAAATAGATGGCAGCTTTAGTCGTGGTTAGAGAGACCTCAGAGAAGACCTCGAAGAGCTGAGCTTTATAATGAAGAGCAAATTGTAAGGCAGGTCATCAATGGATTGAAAGCAGATGACAAGCGGGAAGCATTCACCAAAGCTATGGATTTGTACATGGACATGCATGTACCTGATTTCAATACACTCATTGGACAATTACTCACTCAAGAGGCAAAGCTTATAAAAAATGGAGAAAGCTCTAAAGGTAATCAATCTTCAGGTTTATACACTGATAAAAGCAAGTCCAAAGATAACAAAGGAAAGGCAAAGAATGTGGATGATGAAGCAGGTACATATCAAACTAACTATGCAGGTAGAGGAAGACATGGCAGAGGTAGAGTAAGAGGAGGTAGACAAGACAGGGGGAGATCCCAAGACTTCAAATCATGTTCTATTTGTGGACTAACTAATCATACAACAAAAAATTGCTTTAGGAATTCCAGGAATCAAAGAGGAAGAGGATACAATAGAGGAAGTTATGGCTACTCCATAGGAAGGTTCAACAATTATGATGGCAACTACAACAACTACAATTATTCAAACTATCAAGGAGGCTACAAAGGAAGGAGAGACTTCACTAACTACACAGAAGACTCAAACAAAGAGGATTCATTATTGATCATGAACATGGCTATGCCACAAGGTAGATCTAATGAGCATGCTTTCTACATAGATTCAGGTTGTTCAAATAATGTGGCAGGAAATGTAGCTCTCCTATCAGATTTGGAAGATCCAAGGAATAAGCATGAGGTACAAACAGGAGATGACACAAGACATCTTGTGGAGAAAATAGGCAATGTCAAAGCACCTGATGAAAACATCAACCTACTCAGTAAGGTACTCTATGTCCCTACCATTACAAAGAATTTGATAAGTGTTGGGCAGATAGTAGAGAAAGGGTTGCAAGTCAGGTTCACAAAAGCAGGAGCATTTATTGAAGATCCAAGTCAAGGATTCAGAAGAATTGCAAAAGGTGAAAAGACAGGTAGATTGTTCACATTTGAATTACAAGACACTAGAAACATTGCTCTCTTTAATTATGGTAGTCAGACACTCACAGAATCGGAAGTATGGCACAAAATGTTAGCACATATTGGTGAAAGGTCATTAAAGCAAATTTGCAGGGATCAAAGTGTACTTGGACTCCCTAACTTGTCAAAACAACACATGATTTATAAGTGTAGTGCATGTCAATTTGGAAAGTCTCACAGGTTACCATTCATGAAGAAAGGTTATATGCATGGAGTTCTCTTGGAGTTGGTTCATACAGATGCATGGGGACCTACCAAGGATGCTTCAATATCTATATCAAGGTATTATGTCTCCTTTATTGATGATTGTAGTAGATGGACTATCCTATTCTTTATGAAACACAAAGATGAAGTTTTTTCATGTTTCAAAAGATATTTGGCTCTTGTGGAGAATCAAACACGTAAATTACTAAAAAGGCTAAGGTTAGATGGAGGGGGAGAATACTTCTCCCATGAGTTTGATTCTTTTCTTCAAGAAAGAGAAATCAAAAGAGAGGTAACTAGAAGGTACACTCCTGAGCAAAATGGAGTGGCAGAAAGGAGTAATAGGACAATTGTTGAAGCTCCAATGTCCATGTTAAATGCAAAGCATTTGCCTAATTATCTATGGGTGGAGGCTGTATCTACAACCACTTACTTGATTAACAGGTTGCCTTCAAAATCCCTTGATGGGATGACTTCATATGAGGCTTGGAATGGAAGAAGACCTAGCTTAGATCATTGTAAAAATTCTGGTTGGATTGGTTATGTTCATGTTCCTTCAGAGGTTAGAGGCAAAATGGATCCAAAGGCAGAAAGGTGCATATTCATTGGATATGACAACAATCAAAAGGGCTACAGGTTATACAATCCTACGAACAAAGGATTCTTGGTAAGCAGAGATGCAGTTTTTGATGAGAACAATTCATGGTATGAAGATTCATGCAGGAAGGTCAATTTACCATATCATCTTGAAGAAGATTTTCAAAAGCTTGGTAGAGAACAACCGAAGATTGAAGAACAAGACACCTCAAAGGATGATGAAGAAGCTTAGATGGAAAAGATCAAAGCATGGAAGTCTAAAGGTAAAGCAAAATTGCAGGAACTTCGACATGAGGCAGAATCATCACATCATGGCCTAAGAAGATCTGTGAGGGAAACGAAAAAACCAGAAAGGTATGGGTTTGGTGATGGAGAGTGTTAATCTCCAAAAGATCAAGCTACTCTTGAAGTTAGAGCACCTCTATATCAAGAGTAACTCCAAGCATTCACCAATTTGGAGGATTAATGATCTATTATAAAGATTTTAGATAAATTGTGAAGAAGATGATTCTACAGAAAGTCTGCTGCACATATCTTTCTCATTGACTTATCAAATGTGTAAAGTTTTTTATAAAACTTTGCAGAAGGTGTCGCCTATAGTTTGCGCACCTCTTGCAAATTAAATCATTCCAAAAGACTGAGTAGATCTTGAGAAATGAACATAACAAGTCACCTATGTCTAAAACTATTCTTCTGAGAAGTCGATTCAGACACCTGTAACTTCTAACACTTGGTTCTCTCAATCTAGAACTCGTTTATGCAAATGCTTTTAGCCATAGGTAGCTTACCTTCCAACTTAAAGATTGAGTGCTTGCTTGTGCTCAAAACTTTACACTGTGGAAGGAGAACTAACCAAAACATTAACATCAAATTTTGTGCCTGTTTCAGAAAAGAGTGAACACTTCTTCACATATGAATGTTCCTACTCATAATCCTCATAGCCTGTTTACAATGAGGCTCTCAAACATTAACCATAGACTCATTGACTATGGAATTAGATGTCTACAAAAGGATTCTTGAAATGATCAAGCACAGAAGGAGAATACACAGAAACATCTGGCGCAATATTTCTTCCATTACTAGAAAACTTTTCATCTAGATGAGAGAGTTAATCTTCACACTTCTCAAGTGTCTAATCACACCTAATTCTTCTGAATTCTTGTATTCTATAGTCTCATACATTTTCCGCGACATTTTTTGTTTGTGTATATAGTCAAATATTTACAAGCTCATGACTATACAAAAGTAGAAATGAACTATCTCTGAATTAATGTACATATGTGTTTACATCTTCATCTTCTGGATATGCACTTCATGCTTCATAACTTGGTCTTTTCTTTAGTCCTTGACTTCAATTCTTCACCAAAACTTCAATTGTTGATTGTCCTACACCAACAACTCCCCCTCAATCATCAATTGAGGTTTTCTCTATCTTCTTTATGCCTGCCATGTCTTTGAATCTTTGTAGCTTTGGCCCATCCAAGCTTTTGGTTAGCGTATCAGCTATCTGATCTTTTGTTGAAGTATGTATGACTTCAATCTCTTTATCCATCACCTTCTCTCTTAGAAAGTGATACTGAATCTCAATATGTTTAGTCCTGGCATGAAAAATAGGATTAGCAGCTAAATACAATGAACTCATGTTATCTCCATGAATAGTGGGTATACCCTGAATGATGTCAAAACTCTTCATAAGAGTCTTAAGCCATATCACTTCCTTTGCATCTTCCACCATACCTTTGTACTCTGCTTCTATAGATGACAAAACAATTGTGTGTCGCTTCTTTGAACACCAAGAAATTAACTTATCTCCTACATAACATAAGTATCCATAAGTTGATCTCCTATCATCAAGATTACCTGCCCAATCTGTATCACTATAGATCATGATGTTTGTATCTGATGTAAAACCATAATACAAACGTTCTTTGAGTGTACCCTTAATGTACCTCAACACTCTTTGTCCTGCAATCCAATGTTCTTTCCTAGGACAATGCATGAATTGAGATAATACTCCCACTGCATATGACAAGTCAGGCCTAGTTAAAGTAGCATAGATCAGACTACCAACCAAACTTTGATATGGCTTCATGTCCTTGAACTCTTCTCCTCCATATGTGCTCAATTTGTGATTTAGCTCCATTGGAGTAGGTGCTACCCTGCAATCATTCATTTTAAACTTGATCAACAAGTTCTTCAAGTACCTTTCTTGAGTTATATACACTCCATGTTGAGTGTAAGAGATCTCCATGCCCAAGAAATATGACAAATCTCCCAAGTCACTAATCTTGAACTCTTTCTCCATTTGCTTCTTTAGGCTTTGAATGCCTTTCTCATCTGTAACTGTAAGAATTATATCATCAACATATATACACATGTAAATAAAGCCATCTTCACTTGCTTTAACAAGCAAGCTACTATCTGCTTTAGATACTTGGAATCCAAGCTCTTTCAAGAACTTCACAAGTCTATAATTCCATGCCCATGGGGCTTGCTTCAAGCCATACAAAGCTCTCTTGAGCTTACATACATAATCTGGATACCTTTCATTTCTAAATCCTTGTGGTTTCTCCATGTAAACATCATCTGAAATATAACCATTTTGAAAAGCATTCTTCACATCTAATTGACATAACTTCCAACCTTTACATGCAACAATGGCTATGAGTGTCTTGATGGTTGTCATCTTTGCCACAGGACTATAGGTTTCATCATAATCTATACCATATGTCTGAGCAAACCCTTTCACAAAAAGTCTAGCTTTATACCTAGACACACTTCCATCTGCATACCTCTTAGTTTTGTAAACCCATTTACATGCAATGATCTTCTGACTATTTGGTTTAGGAACCAAATCCCATGTCTAATTCTCCATCAATGCATCATACTCTTCCTGCATAGCTTTCTCCTGATTTTCCTTACCTTTTGCCTCTTCATATGTAGAAGGGTCTTCATCTGCCTTTATCATATAAGCATAATCTTTGGTAGCCAAAAAAGAAGTGTCATAGCTATACCTTGTAGGTTGCCATTTGTGTCTTGTTGACCTTCTGAGTTCTCCACTTCTTGAGGTTTCTGGTTCATCACATTCTGGATCAAATCTTGGCACTTCTTCAACTTCAACCTGTACTTCATTATTCCTCTCTTCATCAAATATCTGAACCTTTGATTTACCTTTGTTTTGATCCACAATTTCTTCATCACCTTCATAAATATTTATTTTACCTACATACCAAGTACCTTGCTCATAAAATGTAACATCCTTAGACACAAGGAATCGTTTTGTGGATGGATTCCATAATCTATATCCCATCTGCTTATCATCATATCCAATAAACACATACTTTTCAGCTTTAGGCTCCAATTTATGCCTCAATTGAGATGGCACATATGCATATGCCAAACATCCAAATACTTTGCAATGATCTAAAGTAGGTCTCTTACCCCACCATGCCTCATATGGTGTCATACCCTGCAAAGCTTTACATGGTAATCTATTAACCAAATAAGTAGCTGTATTTACAGCCTCAGCCCACAAATAATTTGGGCAATTTTTCTCCTTCATCATGGATCTTGCAAACTCAACAAGAGTTCTATTCCTCCTTTCTGCTACACCAATTTGTTGAGGAGAGTACCTACAAGTAATTTCCCTTTTTATACCTGCATTCCACAAGTAATCACTGAACTCATTAGAGAAATACTCTCCCCCTCCATCTGACCTTAGTCTCTTCACCTTATGACCTGTAATTCTCTCTGCATACACATGATAATGTTTGAATGTATTGAATACCTCTGACTTATCTTTGATCACATAGATAGTGATCCATCTGGTAGCATCATCAACATAAATCACATAATACCTTGAGCCATTGATACTAAAATCTTTTGATGGTCCCCACACATCTGTGTGTACCAATTCAAGCTTCTCTGAATACATAAAACCATGATTGGAATAAGATTGCTTATGAGCCTTACCTAATTGACATGCCTCACATCTGTATGTCATATGTTGACCTGCAGTATTAGGCAATCCAAGCACTGAACCATTATTAACCATATCTTTGATACCTCTTTCATTGAAATGTCCAAGCCTCTTGTGCCAAAGATCTAACTCAGAGATCTTATGTCCTCCATAAGTATACAAGGCATTAACCAACATTACCTTGGATCTTCAATGTGAACAATCTTCCTTCTTTCTTTCCTGAAACAATTTGTTTATACACATTGCTAGGGTCTTCCACAAACACTCCTTCATTAGTGAACCTAACTTCATAAACTTTTTTAAGAATTTGACCTACACTTATCAGATTCTTAGGAATTGTAGGAACATACCAAACCTTACTCAAGAGAGTACCACCATCCTTGGCCTTCACTGATCCAATTGACTTCACATTGTGCTTTGTATTGTCACCTATTTGAACTACATGATTAGTTACCTTACTATCCAAATCAGTCATCAAAGCTATGTTGCCACTCAGGTGATTGCTGCACCCTGAGTCAATGTAGAAGACTCTTTGGTCTTCACTTTGTCTTTCACAGGTTGCATTCATTATCAATGTTGAATCCTCCTTCTGATCACAAGCATAATTGTAGTAGGTATTGTTGTATTGTTGACTTTGGAATCCTCTACTTGCATTTCTTCCAAAGTAGCCTCTACTACCTCTACCTTTGAAACTACCTCTTTGATTTCTTCCACCTCTTCCTCTTGAATTAAAATTCTGATTATATCCACCATTACTCTGAGTATTACGCCAACAATCATTAGCTTAATGATTTTTCTTACCACAAATCCAGCAAGCTTTGACTCCATCTTTATTGCTTCTACCTCTTCCTCTAACTTTGCCACCTCCTCTTCCTCTTAGGAAGTTGGCTTGGCTAGTTGTGCCTTCAACTTCATTTGCTTATTGCTTCCCTTTGCTATTCTTCTTCTTATCCTTTGAATACATTGTTTGACGTGCACTCTTATCACTTTCACCTTGTTAGGCCGCCAGATTGGCATAATGTAATAATATATTTTCATATACCGCACGTACCAAAAGGTCGTAGCGAAGTGATGTAACCCTTTTTATTCATTAATGAAGAGACATTACAGGGTTCTCCGGTGCAAGAAGGGATGAGATCGCCAGACTGTCTGTCTGGGCAATTTGCGATCTTGTGGAGACGCCGTAGTGCATATCTCAGATATTTTGAGTACTGTCTTTGTTGAATTACATTAATTTCCAGTAACATAGTAATGTTATGTTGACCTCAATCAGTTTAAGCGATCGTGATCATTGATTTATGAGTTAAAGACTGTGTAAAGAATAACCGGAACACGAATAGTAAGACGGTGTAAAAGAAGTTATACTAGATAGTAGCGTACTACTTAATTTGATAGTTAAGTTAGGAAAATCAGATAAAGGGCCTCTGCATTGTCAGACCCCTACCATCCCCAAGAACCCGAAAAGAGATTAAAAGCAGATCTATTGAAAAAACCCCTTTTAACACTGGCCGCATCTGTGGGAATATGACAATAGATTGAGAATACTCAGTAAAGTTAGAGCAGTGCATAAGGCAAGCGGTGCAGAGGTGATATATGCCGGTTACTCGATCCGATGAGTCTTATCCGAAGTATAGAAGAGACCAGAATCCCTGGGCCGTTCCAAATCTATTAGGGACACCCCCAGGTGGTAGAAGTGCAAGCCATTTAAGCCTAGTCGTCGAAGGATCGGAGCCAGTTAGCAGTGATTCCGGTGCCAATTCGGTAACACATGATGAGATTCCGGTAGATTCCGGTGTGATTCCCGTTCGTTCTGAAGAAGGTGCAGTGTTTTTTGGGTGTATGGAGACACAGTGCGCAGTTCATCCGACGTTATCTAGTCAGGATTCAACTATATTCGGTGACAAAGTTGTGTTGCCAAGTGAGACCGTTTCTGGTGAAAAGACAACCGTGTGCGGTGAAAGTTCGATAACTTCCGATGAAAGTTCGGTACCATTTCGTGGGAGTCTGAAGTTTTTCGGTGATACTGCAGTACTATCTGGTGGATCCTTGTTACGTTCACCATTGTTTGGGGCAAGCTTGCCTACTCTTGATACTAAAGCTGAGGACATACTATTTGATTTGGAGATAAGTAAGAGATTCAACGCCATGTTCGAGCCAGAAGGTGAGGAGTCTAATAATACAGATTCCGAAGGACAAGAGACACCCGCTCAAAACTCAAGGAACAACAACAGTACCAATAATAGTACCATGAGTGGTCAATAGTAGCAACAGCAGCAACAATAGCAACAACAACAACAGCCCCATCCAATCATCCCACCTCGACCGGTTCCAACAGGGGTGATTTACACAAAGTTTGATGGATTTTCGGGTGACAACCCTGATGCCCATGTGTGCACCTTTGAGATAAGCTATGCGGTGCTGAACCATCCACCTGATCCGGCGTACAAGGCTATCATATTTCAGGCCACCTTAGTTAATGAAGTGGCTAAATGGTTTACTGAGTATGATATTAATCATTTCGTTAACTATGATGCTATGCGGGAAGCGTTTTTACAGAGGTTCCAGTTGAAGAAAAATCCTACCGAAATCTTTGACTATTTATAGAACAATCGGCAGAAGCCGCACCAGACTGTTCAGGAATACACAACATTGTTTAGAACTCACTTAAGACAACTGCCTCTAGCACACGCTAATCTACCGGATGATGTGATAACCTAGTGGTTCATTAACGGTTTGACCCCAGAGTTAAGACAAATTATGATCATTCGTTGTGTGGGTGCTATGACACTGGATGTTGTTATTGCGATGGCCTTGCAACTAGAGCATAAAGTTGGGGGATTCACCGAAGACTTGGAGTGGCTGAAAGCCAGTAAGAATGTAACAGATGATCCGGCTAAATAGATGTATTGCACCAAGTGCAAAAATCCAAGGCACACCAGTACTACATGTGTCCTTAACCAGATGTATTGTGCCATCTGCAATACAACAGGACACTCAATGGAAAATTGCACGTATAATGCCAAGGTGCAGGGACGAGCAGCTGTAAATGCCATCATATAGGAACCAGGTCAGCCAACAACCCATTACGTACCTCCACAGATGTGAAACAATCCATCGCAAGGATATAGAAATTACCGGGGTCAGCGGAATACCAATTTCAATTCAAATCGATGGCAGGCATGTACATCAGCGGAAGGTACTTCTCTTCCACCACCTTGATGTCACTTTTGCGACGAGATTAGCCACATCCGTAGGTTTTGCAAGGATGCAGCAGAGTACGAGAAAAGGAAGAAGGAGCGACAAAATCCAATGACCAACATGGTCTATATTTCACCAGTTGAATCACAAGCAGCAGTGGTTCAGACCAGATCGGGTAAGCAGTTGCAACCTGCCGCTGAGGTGTTCGAGCCTAGTATCTGTGAGCAGCAGCGAATGTATACAAAGGCTAGTCAATGGACAGCTAAAGAGCCAACTCTGTTTCCTGATCCAATTCCGGTAACACAGGTTCCCCTGCCTAAGGCAAGATCGAATGAACAAAATTCTGCCCTAGCAACAGTAGAATCATCATCAGAATCGGTGAGAAGTACAGTCCAAACAGATCAGGTATGGGATATCCTATCTAAGGCTTCAATTACACTCCCTTTGGGGCAGTTACTCACCTTAGTGCCAGGCGTTAGGCAGGATTTTCAACAGCAGGTTAGCCCCGGATCTTCCTGCACTCCGGCGACTACAACAATACAACCGGAAGCTGATTCTACAGTGGATCATTCAGTCCTATTAATCACTGTCTGGCATAAAAACCAAAAGATTACTCAAGTGCTAATTGATGGCAGTTCAGGTGTGAATATAGCAACGGTAGCCCTCTGCAAGCAATTGGGTTGGACCCAAATCGAGCCCGTACAATTTTTTGTACGCATGGCAGACCGATCTCGAGTCCATCCGATGGGGCTAGTATGGAATATTCCAATTACCTTGCAGGGTACCACGTTCAAAATGACTTTTGTAGTTCTCGAACTACCAGAATCCAGCCTCGACTATAATCTACTTTTTGGTCGACCATGGTTGAAACAAGCCAAAGTTGTACAGGATTGGTCCGCGCAGGAGTTAACTTTCAAAGATAATCACCGTAAATATGTAGTTAAATTGGATGCCATGCAACCCTACAAGCTTCATGCAAGACCATATGTAGCAGAGCCCGTCCACATGTTGGATGGCTTATCTGACGATGAGGAAGAGGCGTTTCTGAAGACCAATAAGGATCTGATCTCATTAGGTACGGTAGATCTCCACTCGCTCGCAGACAAGTGGAGTCCGGCCGCTTGCACGATGGTACCAATGACCGGAGATGCAGATGCAGATGATAGTGTCGCTATGGATGGAGCCACCTTACGCCAACTTTTGTAGTCCATTGATGATCTGGTAAAACCTCGACAATTTTATGTACCAGAAGATCAATTAGTAACATATAATTTGGGTTATGCGGTTAACCCGCGACCAGTTAAGATTAAGGCAGGATTGTCAGAGACATTTGAAGATGATTTGATACGACTCCTATGTGAGTTCTCCGATGTTTTTGCTTGGGATTACCGAGATATGAAAGGTCTGGACCCGCGGATCTATCAACATCGGGTAGTGCTCAAACCAGAGGCGAAGCCAATTAAACAGTCTAGTTACCGAATTTTTGGATCAAGTCTATGACAAGCCTAAGTATTGGCTTGAGTCCCACAAAGTCATAGAAGAAGTTTAAAATGAAGACTATGTAAAGTTCACTTGTGAACTACCTCTTGTAACTTTTGAAGACTTTACTTAATGTAAAAGTGAAAGAATCTTAAGTGGTTGAGTCCACTTGATCAAAAAGGGAACGAAGAGCCACAAATTTGTGATTTGTGGTAGATAGAGAATCAAATCAATCACAAATTGATTGGAGAGTGATTGAGGGAAGTTAGCCTACCAAACTCAACTATAAATAGATGGCAATTTTAGTCGTGGTTAGAGAGACCTATGTGAAGACCTCCAAGAGCTGAGCTTTATGCCATATCAAGCTGTGATTACAAGGCACACATATGTATCAGTAAGTCCATTGTATTGTACAATCAATATACTTTCATTTTCATGACCATTTGAGTTCATATTTCCATGTTCTTATGAAGTGTACTACTCACTGCCACATCTCTTAGTTTTCTCAGTGAGATTGCAGAGATGGTTTCTCTGAGCTTGGTGCATCGTTTTCAATGATTTAACTTAGTAAAGTTAGCGCTATAAGTCTACTATATGCTCATCACAACTCTCAAGAAGGCTCCCAAACAAAATTTGACTGATTTTGTCACAAAGCTCAAGGATATAGCAGATCAGTTGGGAATCATTGGAGAGGTAATAGATGAAGAGCAAATTGTAAGGTAGGTCATCAATGGCTTGAAGGAAGATGACAAGTGGGAAGCATTCACCACAGCTATGGAATTGTACATGGACATGCATGTACCCGATTTCAATACACTCATTGGACAACTACTTACCTAAGAGGCAAAGCTTATCAAAAATGGAGAAAGCTCTAAAGGTAATCAATCTTCAGCTTTATACACTGATAAAAGCAAGTCCAAAGATAACAAAGGAAAGGCAAAGAAAGTGGATGATGAAGCAGGTACATATCAAGCCAACTATGCAGGTAAAGGAAGACATGGCAGAGGTAGAGGAAGAGGAGGTAGACAAGGCAGGGGGAGATCCCAAGACTTTAACTCATGTTCTATTTGTGGACTAACTAATCATACAACTGAAAATTGCTTTAGGAATTCCAGGAATCAAAGAGGTAGAGGCTACAATAGAGGAAGTTATGGCTACTCAAGAGGAAGGTTCAACAATTATCATGGCAACTACAACAACTACAATCATTCAAACTATCAAGGAGGCTACAAAGGAAGGAGAGACTTCAATAACTACACAAAAGACTCAAACAAAGAGGATTCATTATTAATCATGAACATGGCTATGCCACAAGGTAAATCTGATGAGCATGATTTCTACATAGATTTAGGTTGTTCAAATCATGTGGCAAGAAATGTGGCACTCCTATTAGATTTAGAAGATCCAAGGAATAAGCATGAGGTACAAACAAGAGATGACACAAGACATCCTATGGAGAAAATAGGCAATGTCAAAGCACCTGATGGAAACATCAACCTACTCAGTAAGGTACTCTATGTCCCTACCATTACAAAGAATTTGATAAGTATTGGGCAGATAGTAGAGAAAGGGTTGCAAGTCAGGTTCACAAAAGCAGGAGCACTTGTTGAAGATCCAAGTCAAGGATTCAGAAGAATTGTAAAAGGGGAAAAGGCAAGTAGATTGTTTACATTTGAATTACAAGACACTAGAAACATTGCTCTCTTTAATTATGGTAGTCAGACACTCACAAAATTGGAAGTATGGCACAAAAGATTAGCACATATTGGTGAAAGGTCATTAAAGCAAATTCGCAGGGACCAAAGTGTACTTGGACTCCCTAATTTGTCAAAACAGCATATGATTTATAAGTGTAGTGCATGTCAATTTGGAAAGTCTTACACAGGTTACCATTCACGAAGAAAGGTTATATGCATGGAGATCTCTTAGAGTTGGTTCATACAGATGTATGGGGACCTAGCAAGGAAGCTTCAATATCTGGATCAAGGTATTATGTCTCCTTTATTGATGATTGCAGCAGATGGACTATCCTATTCTTTATGAAACACAAAGATGAAGTTTTTTCATGTTTCAAAAGATATTTGGCTCTTGTGGAGAATCAAACAGGTAAATCTCTAAAAAGGCTAAGGTCAGATGGAGGGGGAGAATACTTCTCCCATGAGTTTGATTCTTTTATTCAAGAAAGAGGAATCAAAAGAGAGGTAACTACAAGGTACACTCTGATAAAATGGAGTGGCAGAAAGGAGGAATAGGACAATTGTTGAAGCTGCAAGGTCCATGTTAAATGAAAAGCATTTACCTAATTATCTATGGGTTGAGGCTGTATCTACAGCCACTTACTTGATTAACATGTTGCCTTCAAAATCACTTGATGAGATGACTCCATATGAGGCTTGGAATGGAAGAAGACCAAGCTTAGATCATTGTAAAATTATTGGTTGTATTGCTTTTGCTCATGTTCCTTCAGAGGTTAGAGGCAAGATGGATCCAAAGGCAGAAAGGTGTGTATTTATTTGATATGACAACAATCGAAAGGGCTATAGGTTATACAACCCTACCAACAAAGGATTCTTGTAAGTAAAGATGTAGTTTTTTATGAAAACAATTCATGGTATGAAGATTCATGCAAGAAGATCAATTTACCATATGATCTTGAAGAAGATTTTCCAAGGCTTGGTAGAGAACAACCAAAGATTGAAGAACAAGACATCTCAGAGGATGATGAAGAATCTCAAATGGAAAAGATGAAAGCATGGAAGTCTAAAGGTAAAGCAAAATTGCAGGAACTTGGACATGAGGCAGAATCATCACATCATGGCCTAAGAAGATCTATGAGGGAAAAGAAACAACCAGAAAGGTATGGGTTTGACACCTCATTAGTAACTAAACATTCTATCTACATAGCACATGACATAAACCAAGAGGAGCCATCATCCTTTGAAGAGGCCAAAGCAAAATCAGAATGGAAGCATGCAATGAAGGAAGAGACTGAAGCACTTGAGGAAAACAACACTTGGGATTTGGTGCCCAAGACTTCATCCATGAAGGTAATAGGCTCAAGATGGGTCTATAAACTCAAGAAGAATTCTGATGGTTCCATTAATAGGTATAAGGCAAGGCTTGTAGCAAAAGGCTTTGCACAAACTCAGGGAATTGATTATGAGGATACCTTCTCTCATGTGGCAAAGAAGCCTACTATTAGGGTTTTGCTTAGTATTGCCTCTTCCAAGAATTGGAAGATACTTCAACTAGATGTAAAGAATGCATTCTTGAATGGTTGGATAACAGAAGAGGTATATATGGCACAACCACCTGGTTTTGAGAATCAAGTTTATCTTGATTATGTGTGTAAACTTAACAAAGCATTGTATGGTCTCAAGCAAGCTCCAAGAGCTTGGAATTTCAGGCTTGTTTCATTCTTGCAGGACAAAGGCTTTCAACCAAGCAAGGCAGATCCTTCACTCTTTATTAAAAAGAGTAATTCTGAGGTCATCTACTTATGTGTATATATAGATGATATTATATTGAGAGGAAATGGTGCAAATGGTATGAAGAAGATCAAAGATCAGATGAGAGAAGAGTTCAAGATAAGTGATTTGGGTTCACTTACCTACTTCCTACGTTTGGAAGTTGTCTACAAAGATCATGGTTTGTTTCTCACTCAAAGAAAGTACATTAAGGACATGTTGGCAAAATTCAAGATGCAAGATTGTAAGATTGTAGGTACTCCAATGGAGGTCAATCACAAATTGAGCTCACATGAAGGTGAACTCATAGAGGACATCACATCATATCAAAGTCTAGTGGGTAGTCTCAACTATGCCACATTGACAAGAGTAGATATATGTTACAGTGTGAGTGTGCTAAGCCAATTTATGCACACACCAAGGAAACCACATATGGATGCTGCCAAAAGGATTCTCAAGTATCTCAAAGGAACCATAAATGAAGGACTTTATTATCCTTATGTATCTCATTTAGGTTTGAAGCTATTTGCTGATGCAGATTGGGCTGGCTCCAAAGAAGATAGAAGGAGCACTTCAGGTTATCTTACCTTTGCAGGTTCAAAGCTTATTTCATGGTCATCCAAGAAGCAACCCACAATTGCTCTCTCTTCTACTGAAGCTGAATATAGAGGTCTTGCCATAGCTACACAAGAAGCTATGTGGATGAGGACATTATTCAAAGATCTTGGATTGGAGTTTGGAACTCCAACTATTTTTGGTGACAATATGAGTTCTATTCATTTGGCTGCTAATCCTATTTTTCATGCAAGGACTAAACATATTGAAGTTCATTATCACTATGTGCGAGAGAAGGTTTTAAGGAAGAGATTCAAATATCATATGTGTCCACTCATCAACAATGTGCAGATATTCTAACCAAAGCATTGGATGGTACAAAGCTCTGCAAGTTCAAAGCCATAATTGGTTTGCAGGTAATCTTGGAATATTGAAGACCTCAAGCATACTTGGCTTGAGGAGGAGCTATTGGAGCAAGTCTATGACAAGCCTAAGTGTTGGCTTGAGTCCCACAAAGTCATAGAAGAAGCTTTAAAATGAAGACTATGTAAAGTTCACTTGTGAACTACCTCTTGTAACTTTTGAAGACTTTACTTGATGTAAAAGTGAAAGAATCTTAAGTGGTTGAGTCCACTTGATCAAAAAGGGAAAGAGGAGCCACGAATTTGTGATTTGTGGTAGATAGAGAATCAAATCAATCACAAATTGATTGGAGAGTGATCGAGGGAAGTTAGCCTCCCGAACTCAACTATAAATAAATGGCAGTTTCAGTCATGGTTAGAGAGACCTATGTGAAGACCTCCAAGAGCTGAGCTTTATGCCATATCAAGGTGTGATTACAAGGCACACCTATGTATCCGTAAGTCCATTGTATTGTACAATCAATATACTTTTATTTTCATGATCATTTGAGTTCATATTTCCATGTTCTTGTGAAGTGTACTACTCACTGCCATATCTCTACATTTTCTCAGGCAGATTGCAGAGATGGTTTCTCTGAGCTTGGTGCATCATTTTCAGTGATTTAACTTGGTAAAGTTAGCTCTATAAGTCTACTATATGCTCATCAATTTTCATTTCATTTGGGCATTGAAATATTTAGTTATGTTCAATTGAAGTCAACAGTGTCTGTTCATTTTCACTCCTCTGTCAGGTAGCCGACTTTTTTAGTCATCTTGTCGGACCTGTTTCTTAGTGTGTACTTACTAAACTTCAATGATTTAAAGCTTGTTGGATTCACCGTACTGTCTAGTATAACCATAAAAATGTTCATAATCATTAGTTTCTTAGATCTGGAGGTATGTGCATTGTTCTGCTCACTGGTCTCAAACTATAGCAGCCCGTGAAAATCGGGATGATGTCATCACTTGCTAAACATCATTCTCAGTGTGTGGTTCATTATTTTTGATGAGATTACTCTTGAAAGCTAGCTCTTTAAGGTAATTAGACTTTCCCAAGAGGAATTAATCTAATTGCTGCTGTGCCCAGAGAATTATGCAAGACACTAGACAGGTGTATGAACCAAATTAGCAAGTTTTTCACCTCTGAGCTAACTCCAACTTATCTGTTTTGATCTATCTCTTTGAGAGTGATCTTTCAAGGTACATAGGGTGTCTAATACATCCATTGGCAAGCTAAAAGGGCCCACCATATACTCCTAGAGTTCATTTGGCTGGTGTAGATCAAGGATTTTGCAACATCTCTTCATCTTCAAGCACATACCTATCCATCTCTTCACACGAATGAACCCCAATTATGCACCACAGGTCAAAGTAGAACTCGATTGGTTATTGAAGGTGGGATTCACTGTACCAATCGAGCATGCTGAATGGATATCACTTATCGTGATTGTCCCGAAGAAAAATAAACAGTTGCACATCTGTGTTGATTACTAGAAATTGAATGCGGCCACTGTACCGAATCCATTTCCTCTCCCCTTTTTGGACACAATGCTCAACAAGGTAGCCGGACACGAGATCTATTCATTCTTGGATGGATACAATGGCTATACTCAGGTGCGGATGGCTGAACAGGACATACCTAAAACAGCTTTTATCACGAACTGGGGTGTTTATGCTTGTATGGTAATGTAGTTTGGGTTAAGGAATGCTCCAAGTACGTTTCAACGATGTATGCAAGAAGTTTTTTCACCCTACCTGACTACTTTTATGCAAGTATATTTGGACGACTTTTCCTTATTTGGGAAGATTGCGGTGCACCTCTATCATTTACGGTGCTGCTTTGAAAAATGTCGCGAATACCGATTATGCTTGAATCCGACAAAGTCTATTTTTGCGGTCTCATGTGGCAAACTACTCAGATATATTATCTCTGCACAAGGGATACAAGTTGATCCGGATAAAGTTGCAGCTGTGTTGGAGGCACTAGTCCCTACGACATAGAAATAAGTTATGTGTTTTCTGGGCCAAATCCGGTGGCATGGCAGACATTTACGGTGGTTAGCTCATTTAGCAACACCGCTCAATCGGCTTATGACTAGTGCTCCGTGGTAGTTTGATTGGACACCGGAGTGCCAAAATGCATTTGATCGTTTAAAGGTGTTATTGACGCAGGCTCCAATTTTGCAACCACCTGATTGGGATCGTCTGTTCCATGTTTTTGTGGATGCATCAGACATCGCTATTGGAAGTGTGCTAATGCAGCAAATGGATAAATGGTTTCGGCCTGTATATTATGCAAGTCGTCGATTAGCCCCTGCTGAAAGAAACTATTCAGTGACCGAAAGAGAATGTCTCGGGTTGGTGTGCTCTGTGAAGAAGTTCCACCATTATTTGTTGGTCCGGAAGTTTACCTTCCACGTGGATCATGCCGCACTTGTGTATTTGGTCCGACAGCAACATCTAGGTGGTCGCTTGGCTCAATGGGTTTTATTGTTACAGGAATTCGACTATGAAGTTATTCATCGACCCGGCACATCACATACCTTGGCAGATTTTCTATCTCGGTTGGATTCTGGTGAAGCTCCGGTGGGGGTTGATGACACTACACCGGCAAATTATGTTAGTGAGCCAAGTCCTAAAGAATTTACAGAACCTCTTGTTACTCCTACATACTACGATGTGTTACTAACTTTTCTAATTGACGGGTGTCTTCCTCCTCAAACTCCCCCTGCTCTGCGGAGGAAATTCGTAGTTTACAATCGAAGATTCCGGTTGATTGTAGGTCAACTGTACTATCTGGATCATTTTGGTGTTTTACTTCGATGTATCCCACCACATGAAGCAGAATTTGTTATTGTTATGGCTCATTCATTACCCTCGGACGGACATTTTGCAGCTGATCTTACTCACCGTAAAATTCTTCAAAGTGGGCTTTGGTGGCCTACCATGTACAAAGATGTGACTCAGTTTGTGGAGCAGTGTGATACCTCTCAACGGTCTGGACAACCATTACAGCGGTAGTTCTTTCCCCTTCAACCTGTCTTACCTCTGGAACACTTTCAGAAGTGGGGTCTAGATTTTATTGGTCCAATAACACCACCATCCACTTTCACCAATAGCCGCTATATCTTGACTTGTACCGATTATGCCACTCGGTGGGCGGAGGCTTGGGTATTACGGTTGGCCACAGGAGTTTCAGTGGCCAAATGCCTAATGAAGGACGTTTTTCCTCGTTATGGGTTGCCCCTAGAAATCATTACGGACCAAGGTACACACTTTGTTAACCACTTAATGCAAGTATTGACCGAGACATTTTAGATTGTCCACAAATTTAGTTCGCCTTATTATCCCCGTGCCAATGGTCTGGCGGAGAGTACCAATAAGACTTTGTTGACTATGCTCCCCAAATTGCTTTTGGAATGTCAAGAACGTTGGGACCAGTTACTACCTGCAGTTCTATGGGCTTACCAGACTACGTTGGCTTGGGAAGTCTCTTATTCATCTTCTTCCTTCTTCTTGCCTTTCTACTTCTTATCCTTCTTATCTACATATAGAGCACTAGTTGAATTACCATGATATGAGTTACCTTCCTTTATGCCATTGTTGGCTTCTTGATTGAAGAGTTGTCCAAGAAAGATGTTGAAGTCCGGAGTTTCCACATCCATGATGAGATCATAAGCCATCATGAAGGATTGCCATTGCTTATCACTTCGAATGTCGTTGCGAATTTCCTCATGATAGCCTCTTCTTCAATTAGCTCTCTAATGGATGCTAACTGATTTGCAACCTCCTTGACCTTGGTAACAAACTTTGTGATGGTTTGTTTAGGTGTCTTCTTCATTTGGTTGAACTCGTTCCAAAGATGATTATTTCTTGCTTTGGTACTAGCAGAAAAGAAAGTCTCGAGGGTCTCCCAAGTCTCTTGAGATGTCTTGCATCCTCTAATATGTGGTAATAGAAAGTTAGACATAGAGTTTAGTATGTACGACCTTGCTTGAGCATCCCTTGCACACCAAAGTGTGACCTTATCTGTCTCCTCTTGTGTAGGTCCTCCTTTGGATCTTGGAATAGGCATAGCTTCATCACCTGCTACAATTCCATAAAGATTTCTACCTTGCAAATAGGCCTCCATTCTAATTTGTCAAGCCGCGTAGTTGTGTCAATCAAGCTTCTCGATCATTGAGGGAAAGCCATCACCCATCTTGATCTAGCTCTGATACTACTGAAAGAACTTGGAGAAGCTTGTAGGGGGTAGAAAAGTGTGTTTCAAAGCGATGAAGTTTGGTCTAGCCAACCGGCACAAGACCAATCCTTGAGCTTATGGAGACTCAAATAGACCTTATAGGCATGCGATAAGTGCCAAGAAATGCACTATGTACTTTGGAGCATCAAGGAGAAGGAGTCGATACAAAACAAATAGGTTCGTGGGTCGACTAGCTCAACAAACTTACTATCTATGGAAGAGACAATGAACTTCAAATGCTCATAGCAACCTGCGTGATTACAATTAGAAAAAATCCTTTCATGGGAGTGATACACGAGGGTTGAGTGTATATAATGCACAAAATTATAAGAAATAGGCAAAATATGCTATAGCAATGAATCACACTCAACAGTGGTACCTCCTATTTTTCAGGAACACATAGAGATTGACCACGAGATGCAAAGTCTGAGATTTATCCCAATTTACAAAACCAAGTGCTTTGAAAATTTTTAGACATGAACTAAACACTAATACCTTTCCAATGAGCCACCTGGCACTCAATTTGAACTCTAGAGAGAGAGCAGCAGCCTCTTCAAAATTACTCTTGGCAAAGAAGATGATGCAGAATATTGAAGGAGCAAGACAATGATGGTCACAAGTGTATGTATATTGCTTCCATGTATTGTACAAGTGATTTCAAGCCATTATATAGACTCTAGGAGTGTTTCAAGACTTCTAAAAGTGGATTTTGAATTCAAATGAAGGTGGGAATGGTTGTTGGAGGGAATCAATTCACTTTTCTAAAATCTAGGAAAAGTGAAGAACTAGTTTGATCTACTTTTAGGTGATTGATTGCTTGATTGAATGCAACTCAACCACCATAATTTCGTGGGATTTGAGCTCTATCTTTATTCTTTTACATGTTTTAAGCTTAAAGCTTTTATAATGGTAAAAGATCCATGAAAAGCCTTTTTTTTTAAATACAATAAGTGAGCATAAGAAAAAGAACTCTCCTATGGATATTTTTTCGACGTGATAGCCTTTGATGTAGATCAAATCCACCTCAAGCATAGTGTAAGCTTGATTTTCTAACAAAGACAAGCACAAGAAGGATGAGCCAGACTTCAAGAGAATCGTTCATTTGGATGTAAGCCCTTGGATTTCATCTTGCATGGATGGCTCTGATTGAATTCCTCCCATTTTTGTGCCTAAATTTCAAGACATTGGATCAATAGATCATCTAATGGCTAAGATTGAGATGAGAAAAGGAAAACACAACTTTTCACCTACACCATTGGATCAAGGCCTCATCATAGGGTTCTTGGCCTCCACGACTTTGAGCTCAGCCCCAAATGCAGATTACCATCAGATTGGCCTCTCATTGGGAGTACACATCAATTTAAAAGTTGTTCTTAGCCCCATTTCCCCTCATCTTAGGGTCAAGAAACGTATAGAGAGTTTGAGAAATACTCATGAAAGGTTGTCTCTCGCTCTCTCTATTATGTCATCCCATTCATGTGAGAGCCTTTATCTCTCTATTTTTATTCCTTTCAATCGTAACAATTAAATCAAACCATCCAAAGGTCACAAAAAATTGTCCTTTTTAATATTCAAATACACATGTATATCAAATAATTTTATATTTTGCAATGCCATTAGTGGTTTTCTATGGACACATAATCTGCTAGATTAGGCATTGTAATCTCTAAAAATTAAGAATCCTTATAACGCCCTTGCAGGGCTCATTTTTCCATGAATGTCAGAGCCTGATGAAAGCCAACAACCTAAGGCCTCATAGCCCAAAAACCAAATGCCAAGCTCAAAATAAGGGAGCAAATAAAAAACGGTTGCTCATCAATCAATCAAACCCTAGAACCACTTCATGGGAGCAGACGGATTGCCCAATCAGACATGTGATTGCCCAAAGTCTATCAAAAACCAGAAAAAGGGAGCTCCATAGCCCGAAACCAAGGGCCAAAGACAAAACAAATTACCAATGAGAAAAACAAACACCAAAAGAAGAAGCCAACCCAAAAATGTTTGCTTTGGACAATCAACTGATTGCCTAGCAGAGTACCGATTGCCTTGATGGACAAGCTCTAGAGACTCGAGCAATAGATCAAAGGTGCAAAACCCAAGCTAATGAGAAACGCTCCCCGTCTTAAGCTGACAGTGGCTAGAGGAGCACAAGTAGTCTAAAAGTTGCATGCAGTAACCATGAAGGTTGCGCAATTCTATCCTGCCATTCAAAAGACAAGAAGGGACACCACTAGTGCGGCTTGGATGAGCCCCCGATTCCCAATGCAACTCCCAGCCACTACACAATGCTATCCCTCACCCTAAGAGACACCATCACTCACAGACTCAAACCCTAGACATCTCTGACCTTTTTTTTTCAGACAACAAGAAAGGAAGATTAAATTAATGTTAAGAGTACAATGTATAGAGGGATGTAGTGATCCCACATAGACGTTAAGTGGGGGCTAACAAGAGAGTACTTCCGATTGATTATGACATGAAATTCCACATCCTTCTTCAATGTCAGAATTTTCTCATGACCATTGCCATTGTACCATCTAAGACCTTTAGGGTGAGGGGAGTCCTCACCAATGAGTAGGCAAGTCCTCGAGAATTCCCAATAATTGAATCTGCTCTGCAATACACGCCATTCTTCATAGTCCACTCTTTTGGCTGGATCAATTTCCTCGAATCTAATCCATTCACAAGTTTCTTGGTTCAAGAGGTGTTTCCACAAACGGAAGAGGCATCACTATTGCTCCACACTTTAATTAACCATTTTGCTACTAACTTATTGGCCATTCCTTCGATGTCTAGGATGCCCAAACCACCTTGATCCTTTTGGCTAGTTCAAGTTGTCCATTTAATTTTTGGGATACCCCTTCTGTTAGGGTGACCCGTCTAGAGAAAGTTCCTACAAATTCTCTCTAGTTTGAGGATCTCTTGGTCTTTTGATCTCCAACAGGAAAGAAAGTAAAGCATAAAGGAGAGAAGGAATGTGTTAATCACCATAGCACATCTAGCCAGATTAATTTGCATACCTTTCCAGTACATCAACTTGATCTTGAGCTTCGAGAGAGCCCTATTCCATCACTGCCCCATCAAAATGTCGAATCCGATTGGAATACCTAAGAAGTAGAAGATTTGACGACTAGGAATCAACTGGCAACCATGGTCAAAAGAAAATTGAGTATGATTCCAAAGAACTTTCCTGAAAGCAGTTTCTGAATGATTTATCTTGGATCTAGAAGCCTCACAAAAGGTATTCAGACAACCCCAAAAGTTGTCAATGCTTGGTCTCATTATGCACAAAGACATTAGTATCAACGCCGAAAAAGTCTCATGATCATCAGGTCTTGATTGAGAGGTATATTGGGGCCCTAAATATGACCTAAGTGAGCTTGATGATTAACAAGGCAGCTGAAACCATTGGTTGCAATAGCAAAGAGAAGAGGGGCCAATAGGCACCCTTGTCTGATTGACCATTTTAATCTAATCACTTGAGAGAGTTGAGCATTGATGTTTATCTGAGCAGTTGCATCTCCCAACAAAGTAGAGATCATCTTAATGATTTTTTGACCGACGCCTATGTCTTTCAATGGTTGGAGAATGATGTCCCACTCAAGTCTGTCATAAGCTTTGTCAAAGTCAATCTTAAGGAAGAGGACATCTTGCACATATGTTGTAGGGGAAGGCCCATATGGCATTGAATCTATATCTCCACTGGTAGGCATACCAATTGCACTTCCATCTGGTAGTGCATTTATGAACAATGCTACAAATGGAGCCTCTATTTTGTTTAAAGTTATTCCACATGTGCATGGCAACATCATCCCGAGAGCGGTTAGCAGTCGTGCACTCCATCATCTTTTCTTTCAAGATATTCGTGAGGTCCAAAAACACCTGCACATAGGAAGAGGACAAGTTTTTTTTTTCAATGACATGATCATGAGTAATGGTCTCACTTTTTTGAAGAAACCAACTCCGGTTCTTGAGTCCATATTTGGGAATTTTAGTAGGCTTAGGGCCTTTAGGGTTAAAACCAACAAGCCATCTCAAAAACGAAATGGGGGCATTCCTAATGAGCCATTGATCCTCTATAATTACCTTGAGGGCACTTTGGGAATCTTCAAAACAAAGTTAATAGTTATTAGGCAAATATTACACTTGTTTAATAAATAGTTCCCTAGTCTCCCAATTACTTTTCATCCAACTTTTTAGAACATCCTAAGCTCGCCTAGCCCATGGCATAGGCGAATAAACACTATGTCAGCCAACTGATTATGCCAATTAGTCAAGGAATTTCTATCAATCACAAGGGATTCACCATCCACACTAACTTGAAAATCTATGTTAATGTAATGGGGGTTATCTTCAGCAATACCCTTACCCTTCTTAGAAGCAGAAGCATGAAGAGAGTAGTGATGCATACCTTGATTACAACACTCCATTTTGTCGTTACCTTGCACTGATGTATGCTTAGAAGCTACCTTCAAGGAAGCCTTGGAGTTGGTTCTCATCTCCTCCATTAGATAAGCAGAAGACCCTGGCACGCGAGCAATGTCAGCATACGATCTGATGGAGGATGCTACCATATAAGTATTTTTCGTGAATGCCTCAGGTGGGAGGTAGGACACATTGCTACTAGAGCAGCCATTCGTAAGCACATCCATGAGAGACATTGCCCCCAAAGGGGGGGCAAATGAAGGAGGATATGTAAAGCCCATATCCCAAAACTTTTTAGCCATGCATCCGAGGGTCGCAGGAGGTGAAAGGAGCCCCCCTAGCACGAAGGGCGAGAGCCCTAGAGGCGAGAACAAGGTAGTACTATAACTGCTCAGGGTTCGATACGCTTTTCTCTTGCCCGATTGTTTTGCTTTATCACTGTTTGAAGTGGTCTGTTCGATTGGAAGTCGTCTCTCACCTTATCATACTCATGACCATCAAAACTCCTGCTGTTGTTTTATACATATGCACAAACGAACAGTCACATATTAGTTGCCAGCTTTGTCTTTCCGTGTATATATATATATATATATATATATATATATATATATATATATATATATATATATATATATCCAAGATAACGAAGAAGACGCAGATCTTATTCCCTGTCGTTTGTTCACAGCACAACCTTGTTTTCTATCGCACATGCAAGTTTACAGACTGAATATATGCTTGTGTCAGATGTATTTTGCCCTGGAGGGGACGATGTTATGCAGCAATTGGAGGCGCCAATCACCATAGGTCGAGTTCTATATTCTGCTCTGTCCCTATTCCACCGCCTCTAACTACATACCTATGAAGACTCTGGTAAGACCCTGTATGCGAAAGGTTGATGAGCAATGATGTGATGCGGCAGGTAAACCATAGTCTTAACCCCCCTCCCCTCAAAAGGAAAAAAAAACTCACACACATTGCTGGACGTTCTCTCTCTCTCTCTCTCTCTGAGGCATAGCTATGTTATACTCGCCATGTCGCATCCAGATAGTGGTGTAAGAACGGGTCACGTATTGCCCTCCTCACGAGACGTTCGTGCTTAGGATACAACGATGAGCAAGCTAGCGTAGAGCGAAGGACACCATATTTGAGCGATTCTGAACTTTCATAAACGTAAAAGCTGCACAGTTAACCCCAGCATGGAACTACGAGGCTGGAAAGAAGGCAGCCTGTCGGTTGGCCAGCTCAACCAACAACAGTGTCTGGCTTGCCTCAACAAACAAATTAGCAAATAGGTTGAGGGCGTCATGTGACGTGCAGCTTGGAAACTGTGACCTGCTGTATGCTCCATATGTTAATGACTTCAAAGCGTAGTTCTGTCTCGCTACGTTGGTGTAAGCTCGTCGCTCCAGTAGGGTAACTGTCTTGTCAATTTCGGAGCCCCTCGCCCGAGAGGGTGGCCACTGGCGATGGCTCTACAAGACGTTCTGACTCCTGAGTAATGCTCTGTCGGGTATGTCTGGGACACAAGCGGAGTATGAAAGAAGTATCGCTCGGAAAGGACACCAACGCTACATATGCTGAAATCTGAAATTATCAGAAGTGATACAGGGCAGTTTCTAAATGCTCTATTTCTTTTTTTTTCTTTTTATTAAGGAAGTTCGATAATTGAGATTTCTTTCTCTTGTACTTTTCTTTATTTAATTCAAGTCCGGGAGAGTAGGCTATTGCCGAACTTCCTTTATATATATAAAAAAAATTTCTCTCATTTCTCAAAAATTGGTTAAGAGACCATTGAGAAATGAGAAATCTAATTATATAAAATGGCCAATCTATTTCCAATAATTAATTTTTTTTTTTTTTACAACTTAGGGAATGCCTTTAAGTTCATTTTTAACACATAATAAGCATTTAGAAATACTCCTTTACAATTTGTTAAGTTGTACAAAGGGTTTAGTCCAAGGGATATTAAGCTTACTTCGGTTCCAATGTGGGTGGAGTTTCTAAAGTTATTTTCTTATAATTACTTGCCTTTTCGAAAGCATTTAAGAATTGTTTAAGTCCATGCCTAGAAATCATGAGATTAAATCCTAAATGTCACACTGAAATGCGAACTTATAGAGGAACTTGCCCGATAGCTCGTTCATGTGATTTAAGATGGGATCCTTAATTAAGGACTTAACTCACGAAATGGCTGAGTAAAAAAACGAAAGAAGATAATAGCATCCACCCTTTCTTATATACCTATCGAGATCTAGCTCCCAATGAGATCCCAAATAAAAATAAAGGCCCACGTTGTGAAAGGGGTCAACACAAAGTAAACATAAAAGAGAATGGAAGAAAAGTCTAAATTTCAAAAACGAATGTCCCTTCTGATGTTGTACTAAAATCTGTTTTCCAATCATCATTGATTCTGATAAAACTGTTTACCTTGTTCCAACTCTTCCATAAAGAACAAACCAAGCTCGAGCCTTTGGGAATCGCCGAAAAAGGGGAAAACAAAATGGTGAGAAGGTCAAGACCCTTCCACCCCGAGAGAACCACAAGCTTAAGAGCATTCTTATTTCTAAAAATAAGTTTGGCCCAAAAGGCATCACTATTGCTCCATGCTTTAATTAACCATTTTTCTACTAACTTATTGGGCATTCCTTCGATGTCTGGGATGCCCAAACCACCTTGATCCTTTTGGCTAGTGCAAGTTTTCCATTTAATTTTCGGGATACCCCTTCTGTTAGTGTGACCCGTCTAGAGAAAGTTCCTTCAAATTCTCTCTAGTTTGAAGATCTCTTGGTATGTTGATCTCCAACAAGAAAGAAAGTAAAGCATAAAGGAGAGAAGGAATGTGTTAATTATCATAGCACATCTAGCCAGATTAATTTGCATACATTTCCAGTACATCAACTTGATCTTGAGCTTTGAGAGAGCCCTATTCCATCACTGCCCCATCAAAATGTCGAATCCGATTGGAATACCTAAGAAGTAGAAGATTTGACCACTAGAAATCAACTAGCAACCATGGTCAAAAGGAAATTGAGTATAATTCCAAAGAACTTCCCTGAAAGCAGTTTGAGAATGATTTATCTTGGATCTAGAAGCCTCACAAAAGGTATTCAGACAACCCCAAAAGTTGTCAATGCTTGGTCTCATTATGCACAAAGATATTAGTATCATCGCCGAAAAGTCTCATGATTATCAGGTCTTGATTGAGAGGTATATTGGGGCCCTAAATATGACCTAAGTGAGCTTGATGATTAACAAGGCAGCTGAAACCATTGGTTGCAATAGCAAAGAGAAGAGGGGCCAATATGCACCCTTGTCTAATTGACCATTTTAATCTAATCACTTGAGAGAGTTGAGCATTGATGTTTATCTGAGCAGTTGCATCTCCCAACAAAGTAGAGATCATCTTAATGAATTTCTGATCGAAGCCCATGTCTTTCAATGGTTGAAGAATGACGTCCCACTCAAGTTTTTCATAAGCTTTGTCAAAGTCAATCTTAAGGAAGAGGACATCTTGCACATATGTTGTAGGGGAAGGCCCATATGGCATTGAATCTATATCTCCACTGGTAGGCATACCAATTGCACTTCCATCTGGCATTGCATTTGTGAACAAAGCTACAAATGGAGCCTCTATTTTGTTTAAAGTTATTCCACATGTACATGGCAACATTATCCCGAGAGAGGTTAGCAATCGTGCACTCCATAATCTTTTCTTTCAAAATATTATTGAGGTCCAAAATCACCTGCACACAGGAAGAGGACAAGTTTTTTTTTTCAATGACATGATCATCAGTAATGGTCTCACTTTTTTGAAGAAACCAACTCCAGTTCTTGAGTCCATATTTGGGAATTTTAGTAGGCTTAGGGCCTTTAGGGTTAAAACCAACAAGCCATCTCAAAAACGAAATGGCGGCATTCCTAATGAGGCAATGAACCCCTATAATTACATTGAGGGCACTGTGGGAATCTTCAAAAAAAAAGTTAATAATTATTAGGCAAATATTACACTTGTTGAACAAATAGTCCCCTAGTCTCCCAATTACTTTTCATCCAACCTTTTAGAACATCCTAAGCTGGCCTGGCCCATGGCATAAGCAAATAAAAACTATTTCCGCCAACTGATTATGCCAATTAGTCAAAGAAGTTCTATCAATCACAAGGGAGTCACCATCCACAATAACTTGAAAATCTATGTTAATGTAATGGGGGTTGTCTTCAGCAATACCCTTACCTTTCTTAGATGCAGAAGCATGAAGAGAGTTGTGATGCATACCTTGATTAACACTCCATTTTGTCGTTACCTTGCACTGATGTATGCTCAGAAGCTACCTTCAAGGAAGCATTGGAGTTGGTTCTCATCTCCTCCATTAGATAAGCAGAAGACCCTCGCACACGAGCAATGTCAGCATACGATCTGATGGAGGATGCTACCCTATTAGTATTTTTCGTGAATGCCTCAGGTGGGGGATAGGACACATTGCTACTAGAGCAGCCATTCGTAAGCACATCCATGAGAGACATTGCCCCCAAAAGGGGGGGGGGGGGGCAAAGGAAGGAGGATATGTAAAGCCCGTATCACAAAACGTTTAAGCCATGCATCCGAGGGTGGCAGGAGGTGAATAGGAGCCCCCCTAGCACGAAGGGCGAGAGCCCTAGAGGCGAGAACGAGGTAGTACTGTAGCTGCTCCGGGTTCCATACGCTTTTGTCTCGCCCGATTGTTTTGCTTTATCACTGTTTGGAGTGGTCTGTTCGATTGGAAGTCGTCTCTCACCTTATCATAATCATGACCATCAAAACTCCTGCTGTTTTTTTTATACATATGCACAAACGAACAATCACATATTAGTTTCCAGCTTTGTCTTTCCGTGTGTGTATATATATATATATATATATATATATATATATATATATATATATATATATATATCCAAGATAACGAAGAGGACGCAGATCTTGTTCCCTGTCGTTTGTTCACAGGACAACCTTATTTTCTATCGCACATCCAAGTTTACAGACTGAATATATGCTGTCAGATGTATTTTGCCCTGTAGGGGACAGATGTTATGCAGCGATTGGAGGCGCCAATTACCATAGGTCGAGTCCTATATTCTGGTCTGTCCCTATTCCACCGCCTCTGGCTACATACCTATGAAGACTCTGGTAAGACCCTGTATGCGAAAGGTTGATGAGCAATGATGTGATGCGGCAGGTAAACCATAGTCTTAACCCCCCTCCCCTCAAAAGGAAAAAAAAAACTCATACACATTGCTGGACGTTCTCTCTCTCTCTCTCTTTGAGGCATAGCTATGTTATACTCGCCATGTCTCATCCAGATAGTGGTGTAAGAACGGGTCACGTATTGCCCTCCTCACGAGACGTTCTTATGTCCTTAGGATACAACGATGAGCAAGCTAGCGTAGAGCGAAGGACACCATATTTGAGCGATTCTGAACTTTCATAAACGTAAAAGCTGCACAGTTAACTCCAGCATGGAACTTCGAGGCGGAAAAGAAGGCAGCGGGTCGGTTGGCCAGCTCAACTAACAACAGTGTCTAGCTTGCCTCAACAAACAAATCATCAAATAGGTTTAGGGCGTCATGGGACGCGCAGATTGGAAACTGTGACTTCAAAACGTAGTTCTGTCAATTTCGGAGCCCCTCGCCCTAGAGTGTGGCGATGGCTCTACAAGACGTTCTGAGTAATGCTCTTTCGGGTATGTCTGGGACACAAGCGGAGTATAAAAGAAGTATCGCTAGGAAAGGACACCACATTTTATGGCTGCTACAACCTCTAACTGGTTAGGAGCTACATATGCTGAAATCTGAAATTATCAGAAGTCATACAGGGCAGTTTCTAAATGCTCTATTTCTTTTTTTTTCTTTTTATTAAGGAAGTTCGATAATTGAGATTTCCTCTTTCAATTTAGTTCAATCTAATTTTAAGTACAACGAAAGGTGCGCATAGCATTCAACTTCGGGATAAAGTGATCAATTCGCTCTACCTTGGCCTCGGCTCAGAAATTGGTTGAGAGACCATTGAGGCCAATCTGTTTCCAATAATTAGTATTTATTCTTTTTTTTTTTACAACTTAGGGAATGTCTTTAGGTTGTTTTTTAACAGATAAAAACCATTTAGAAATACTCCTTTATAATTTGTTAAGTTGTACAAAGGGTTTAGTCCAAGGGATATTAAGCTTACTTCGGTTCCAATGTGGGTGGAGTTTCTAAAGTTATTTTCTTATAATTACTTGCCTTTTTGAAAGCATTTGAGAATTGTTTCAGTCCATGGCTAGAAATCATGAGATTAAATCCTAAATGTCACACTGAAATGCGAACTAATAGAGGATCAAGATAATACTTTGCTTCATACGTAGAATGTTCATAATGAAGATGGGATCCTTAATTAAGGACTTTACTGAGGAAATGGCTGAGTAAAAAACGAAAGAAGATAATAGCATCCACCCTTTCTTATACCCCTATCAAGATCTAGCTCCCAATGAGATCCCAAATAAAAATAAAGGCCCACGTGGTGAAAGGGGTCAACACAAAGTTAACTTGAAGAAAACAGACTAATAAAAAGAGAATGGAAAAAAAGTCTAAATTTCAAAAACGAATGTCCCTTCTGATGTTTTACTAAAATCTGTTTTATATCCCGCCGAGGATCATATGGAAATGGAATGAAAGAATTTTCTATCTGCTAAGTCACAGGTAAGAACGTTATGCTGACCTTCAATGGGAATTCAGATAATGTTGATTTGTTTTGCATTAGACATCAAACATCAAAATGGTAGAGGTGACCTTGTTATTGTCTTTAGGCATCAGTTTGGTAATTTTATGGATGTCCATTTTATGTTTCTCAATCATAATTGACTTCTCCTATGGATTTTGCTTTAGTTTATGTATATGCTCCTAATTTTCTAAGGCAAACAATGTTCTTGACTGAAATTGCTAACTTGAAAGGTAATATGCACTGGATGATGAGTTTCATTATGGTAGAGTCTTTCGACGAAATGTAAGAAAGAATCCCTTGCTATGTAGTGGTTGATAGCTTTCATGTGATTGCTATGTCTAAAATCTTTAGCTTCACATGGCATAATAGGCAACATTAGATAGATTGGATAGGCTTTACAATGTCAATAACACATAAGGGAGTTTAACGATGGTAAAGTAAATCGATGCAACAAGAATATGTCAATAATACTTAAGAGTAATGTAGATATGACATGCCCACGCTGAAAAAAATGATGGGAGTTTTGAAATTGATGCCAATGAGAACTTAGTAGCTTCGAAAGAGTACTTTATGAGTGTATCGTTTAGTATTTCCAAGAGAGGGGCGGACATAAAAAGGTTCAGACAGGATTGATTGATTGACGTCCCCCTCTATCGTGGTAAGTCAACTTGGGGCCTTGTAATTCCGTTAGCTTCGATGGGATATTGCACGAAATCCTTTCGTTGAAAAAAAAAATACAGTTACTTTTGAAAGTGCTTATCAATAAAAATGCAATTCTGATGTCTAATTTTTGTATATTCCAACCATTCTGACTTGCAGGTGCATGAAGGCCGTGAATGGTTCTTGTACGACATGTATGAGCATATTTCGCATCAAAATCAATGTCTTTTTATTGAGTAGAATCTTTACCCATGAGCTCAATGTCATATAAATCACCACTAGGCTTAGTCTTATATTTTATCTAATGGACTCATGTAGTAACAATGTCGTTTTCGTTAGGAGGCAGGTCCTATAAATACCAAGTATCGTTTGTACGATATACTGAATATTCCACCCTCAAGTGACCACAAATGATCCATGGTGCTTTAAGTTGTAAGGCCTCCATTATGAGGACAAGCCATTGTGAGAACCTAGACATTTGTAAAACCCTAAGTTCCAAGTTCTCTTTTCTTTAAATAAAAGAAGCTTAGCCTTAACCTACTCTCGCAAACTTGTATTAATTAAAAGAAAAGTACAAGTGAAGAGACTAGTGCCCACACGACCCCCCGAATCCCATAGAGCACGGGTAGATTTTACAGAGTTTAGATGGAAATAAAAAAAAGATTAATCACCCTCTCATCACCCTCATGCAGGGCCCACTTGGGTTTAAGCTCATTGTTGATTAGAAGGAGTACTTGATGATGCCTAAGAGGGGGGGGGGGGGGGGGTTTCTTACAGTTAATGATTCTTTTGCCGAGGAGAAACAACAATTTCTGAATCGATCACTCTTTGGGGGAGTGGCCAAAGCTATAAATGTATCGTTCCCTCTAGATCTTCCATAGGACCTCCCCCCTGATAGCATTCCAAACAGTCATAGAGCAGCCCATTGCTTCTCCCAGCAGAGCTTGTTTCCAACTGATATGTTTCTGAAGTTTAATTTTCTTTCTGACAGTTTGCTAGAGCTTGCTAGAGTTGGGGCAAGTAAATAAGATGTAACAAACATCTTCAATGGATCGGTAGCAGCGCTTGCTCCTGAAAGATACCCCACACGTTTTGCTAGCCTTTAGGTTGGTCTAGGTTCCTCCATGAAGAATTAGCGATAAGAGGATAGACTTTTTGATTTCTATGAGCGGGTGCTAGATAGCCATGAACTTCATGTGGCACCACTTCTTGTTGAGGTTGACTTGGTAATCCATGGTTTCTTTGATGTTTGGGACTTTTGTTAGGCAATTACTGTTGTGCCATCTAATACCAAGCGGGCAAGGCAAGTCATGCCCCATGAGGGGACGAAGTTTAGAGTGGTCCCAAGCAAGACGTCTACTTTGCAAAGTATTCCATTCTTCATAGGTAATGTTAATGCTCGAGTCAATATCCTCGAAGTTGATCCACTCATTAATGTCTTGTTTCCAAAGATATTTCCATTTTTTGAACCCTTTATTCCATAGCCTCTTGGCATTTCAAATGTTCCAAGATTCCACATTTCGGATGCCATGGATCGAACACCAGATAGAGTCATTTTGTCTAATATTGGGCGGCCACTTCCAATCTTCAATGATTCTTGTGAAGCTTTTGACCTTATTCCAACTCTTCCATAGGGTGCACACAAGATTCGATCCTTTCAGGGAAACAGGGATCGGGGAAAACAAAAGGGTTAGAATATCAAGATTCTTCCACTCAAGGAATCCCACAAAAGTGAAAACATTCTTGATTCTGAAGTTTAGCTTGGCCCACGAGGCCTCCCTATTGCACCATGCCTCAATCATCCATTTTTCCAGAAGTTTTTTTGCCATGCACCCAATGTCTAGAATACCAATGCCCCCAATTTCCCTTTGGATAGTGCATATGGACCACGATTTTAGAAACCCCCTCTTGTTGTGGTCACCTATCCAAAGGAAGTTTCTACAAATACTTTCTACTTTGGACAAGTCTTGCTCTCTTAGTCTCCAACAAGAGAGGAAGTAAATGGTCGATGAGATGAACGTATTGATAACCATTGCACGACTAGCGAGATTGATTTGCATACCTCTCCAATAGTTTAACTTGCTTTCGAGTCTATCCAGGACCCAATTCCACCATTGCTCTGAGGAGATACTAAAGCTGAAGGGAATCCCAAGAAGCCAGAAAATTTGGCCCATAGGAATGTTTTGACATCCATCATCAAAGAGAAGGTCGGGCTCGATCCCGACAATAGCTCTGAAAGTGGTCTTTTAGTGGTTGATTTTTTGTCCAGAGGCTTGGCAGAAACTATCCAGACACCTCCAAAATGTCTCCAATTTGGTACTATCATTGTGGACAAATGCATTCATATCATCGGCAAAAAGTCTCATGGTGATCTGGTCGTGATTAGGGGGCAATTAGAGGCCTTTAATATTACCCGCTTCCACTTGTTGTTCGACCAGCAAGCTATGCCCTTTTGTGGCAATGGCAAAGAGAAGGGGAGCCAACGGGCATCCTTGTCTAATTGATGTTTTTAGTTTGATCACCTTCAAAGTTTTCCATTAACATTAATTTGAGTCAGCACGTTTCCTAGAGGGGTCAAGATCATCTTGGTGAATTTTTTACTACATTCGAGATCTTTAAGTGATTGCACGATATAGTCCCATTCGAGCATGTCGTAAGCTTTGTCAAAATTGATCTTGAGGAAAACCACATCTTGTCTTGACTCATTTGTGAAGTCGAGAGCTTCACAAATATCCATAATGGCTTCCAATATTGACCTACCTTTTACGAAACCTTTTTGTTCCTCACTTAACCACGCTCTTAGGTGGCTTGAAATTCTGTTGGCTATGGCTTTGGCAATGATCTTATATCCAGTTTGAAGCATTCTGATTGGACGCCAGTTCTCAATTCTATTCTTTTCCCTTTTTTGTTGAGTAACATGATGATGCCGTTGTTGCGACAAGAAGAAAGCGTGCCAAACACGAGTGTCTCTTGTGTGACCAAGCAAAGAGCAGTGGCAATCACCAACTTGAAGGACTTTAAGAACTCATTAGTGGGTCCGTCCGGCCTTGGGCTTTTACCACTAGGGAGGGCATCAACGACTCTCATGATTTCTTCTTCTCAGATACGGGCATCAAGAAATAAACGAAGGTTGTGTGGGATCCTATGAGAGGATACCCTAGAGATGGATGCCCGTTGCGACAAGAAGAAAGCGTGCCAAACGCGAGTGTCTCTTGTGCGACCAAGCAAAGAGCAGTGGCAATCACCAACTTGAAGGACTTTAAGAACTCATTAGTGAGTCCGTCCGGCCTTGGGCTTTTACCACTAGGGAGGGCATCAACGACTCTCATGATTTCTTCTTCTCAGATACGGGCATCAAGAAATAAATGAAGGTTGTGTGGGATCCTATGAGAGGATACCCTTTGTTACTCGAGGCTATAGAGTAACAAAGGGAAAACAAAAAATACTATCTAGCTTACATGAATACATAGATGCACCTACTTCCATGGAATGGGATAGCCCTTTGTTAAGGTGTGCAATGTTAGAAATATCTAACCGTGACACATTAGATAAAGATTGGAATCCCATTATTCCATTCCCATTAGTTAATGTTCACTTTTGCACATTGCATGCTTTCATGAGAATATTTGATAGATTATGGAAGCTCCACATAGAATATGCATTTTCCATGAAGCCAATTGATAAATTTGTACAAGCCATCAGAAAATTGGAAGAGTTGCTTAATTCGATTGGTTGTCATGGTGGTAATGTAACTCTAGTTGTCAAAAAACATGGTGAATCGCAAAATAGTCTGCAACAAGTGTCAACGACAGGGAAGAAGGCAAGACAATTTTTCAGAAGAGGTGTGAGCCCTAAGAAAAATGAATGCAGGGAGCTATGGAAAACAACTACAATGTTTGAGCACAATCCGAGTCAATACTTCTGTGCGCACTACAGAGGGTGCTTAATTACAAAATACCAATTATCCCGAAGTCTTCTTGCAGTCGGCCTCCTCTGCACCAGTCCTCTACTTGCGTCAAGCTTATCCTTGTGCACACCTTGCACCAAGCTTCCACCAAGATGAGGAATGAGTATCTTCTGTCGGCATGCACACTGCACAGAGACTTGGAGGTCCTTGGGGTCTAGCTTCGCACTCTCTGCCTTCTTCCTTAGCCACCTTTCTTGCACTCTTCACTTCCACCTCTCTGTGTCGTCGTACCCTGGTGTCTCTTGCACTTCCCTCTCTTTCTTACTTCCCGTGTGTCACCAAGAATAGCCTTTGTCTTTCTTTGTTGAGTGCGCCGGTTCCGTGCACTCTAACTGTAATACAATCTTGGCGCCCTTTCAATGTCCCAAGACTGTCTTTTGAACTGGCAGCCAACGACTCACTACTTTGTCCTGTAGTGACTTTAGACTTAAAGCAAAATTTTGATTGGGCGGCTCTATTTCCACCTTTGCGTACACCGGCGCTTCTCATACCTTCACCTTTTCCTTTTAATTCTTTACTTTTGCACCTAAGACTTTAAATTCACCCTTTGAACCTTAAGAGAATTAGAAAAATACTTCTGCAATACTTCCCCAATTTAATACCTCTTGTCTGTGAACAATAAAAGACCTTTTATATGAACAATTGAAGGTGCACTACCTGTGCACTTTGACCCTGGAATTTTGATACTTTACTCTTGCCTATGCATAGCTGTGACCTTGACTTTGCTAGTTTCAACCGGTTAGGGCTCAACAAGCTCCAACAAAAATGATCGTCAGTTGTTTCAAGTTACATTAATGGAGTTTGCAAAGTGTTTCATCCTATCTTGGGGAGAGAGCAATATTACACATTACATTGTAAGTTTTCTTATTTTTTCAATTTTGTTGTTGATAAGATTGTGTTATATGTACTTATATCATTTTAGCATATTTTATTTGCACATGGAGCATTTTTATGCATCGATATGGTTCGTTGGAGATTTTTAGTACACAAGGAATGGAGAAGTCACATTACAAGGCTAGAGGTGTTTACTTCAAGAACACACGACATGGTGGTGGTGCAATGCAATCAAACTATATGGATGAGATGTTTAATTGGTTTTATCGTACTGCATTTTCAAGGACATATGCAATGGAACGAGCCAAGGAGTCAAAAGTTGCAAACCTTGCAAGAATTAATCAACACAACTTAGTTACTGAAAAATGGAAGTCATCATTTGGACCGTTACATCATGCTCAATGGCGGGCTACAAGAACACGACAGGGTTCATCATGGAAGTGAAGTCATTTAATACATTCATGGCATTTTCTGAAGAATTCATAAGGTTTGCTACACATTAATCTCTTGTTTGCAATTTTTTAAGGTAATTTTTAATTTTTTAACTATTTTTTGTCCATTTTCATGTGAACAGAACCTTTTTAAGTGAAACCTTATAAAAGGAGACTCATTGTCTCATTTCAACATTCTAGCACTATAGAGGATGGCACGAACAAAGCAAACTGCAAGGAAGGATCCCATTAACTTTCCTACTTCTGTGCAAGGCACTCAGAAGCCACCATGGATGAATCACCACAAAAGGCGACGTAGTGTCTCGCGCTCTGCATCCCATCACGAAACAGGTGGTAGTCATACCTCTAGGAGTGAACAATTGCATGAACAAGTGGGACATGGGCAATCCAAGGAAGAGGCCGTAAATCAACCCCAATCACCACCATCATCATATGATGAGCCTCCATCACCAAAGAGACCAACAAAGACAAGGGTGAAGGAGCGTGCTCACAGAGAGGTAGTTTCTGATGATGATTTTGATGAATCGCATGAGGATGTGTCTCAACAACGCTCAGAATCATAGGGTTACTACAAATCATAGGGTTACTGTAGCGGGAAAGACTCTACCAACATATCAGGGGCCCATACCAAATGATCAAGAGAGGGAGCAAAGCAAGCAACAATTTCCTGAACAAGGAGAAAGCTCAAGACGCGTGCAACGTAAGAAGAAAGTCTTTCAACCCTGTTGTAAACCACCCCAACCAAGACCACAAGAAAATGTCCAACGAAGACCACCACCACCACAAGCTATAACACCACAATGAAGAAGAAGATATACAAAGGCATTTGCAGAGATAAGGCACTATCAAAAAACAGCTGAGCTTCTGATACCTAGAAGACCCTTTGCAAGGGTGGTTAAAGAAGAGTTACAAAGGTATTGTGCAGGGTTAAGGATCCAAGCTCTAGCTTTAGAAGCTTTACAAGAGGCAGCTGAAGCATATTTGATATCAATGCTCGAGGATTCCAACCTGTGTGCCATCCATGCTAAGCAAGTCACTATACAACTGAAGGACATACAGTTAGCTAGGAGAATTAGGGGTGATCGTAGCTAAGTTTTGTAACTAATCTCTACATAAAAGAGATTTTTTGTAAATATTGCCATTTTCAATGAAACATGAGCACTTCTCCTCTATTCTCTTTATAATCTCATTATTTAGAATGAATTCTCTTTATAATCTCATTATTTAGAATGAAACATGAGCAGTCATTATACATTTCCATGTGTTTTCTTGTGATAATATCTCATATATCAGTGATTGTTTTCTTATCTTGTCATTTTGATCATTGTATATTGATTAAATGCTAAAACCATGCCCTGCCACAGAAACGCGAGAGAAGGCCCTGCAAACGTTTTGCAGGGCCTTCTCCCGCGTTTCTATGGTAGGTCTTATTTCTTTGTAAAAAAGCACTATTTTCACATGAAGGATCATGAAGAGTAAAACTAGTTCATGAGGAGTGAACATGGAAAAATTTTGACTCCCTATACCTTGCACTATGAATTTCCAAATACATACATGAAAAACACATCTTTGAAACATATGAGCACAACATTTTGAAACTTAGAACATTTGCATTCTTGAAAATATCCATTTAGTGTAGGTTTACTCCCATGTAAGGTCGTCTAAGGCATTGGGAGGCCAAATAAAGCCTTGTCACAGAAACGCGGGAGAAGGCCTTGCAAATGTTTTGCAGGGCCTTCTCCTGTGTTTCTATGGTAGGGCTTTATTTGGCCTCCCAATGCCCTACAAGACCTTAAATGAGAGTAAAGAAGTCATGCTCAATACATCACATGCAGGTCCAAAAGAATTTTAGATAATATACTCAAAAAGAAAGACTTGAGACAATTGTAAATAAAGCAGAGTGAAAATTTGATATTAATTCAACTGTCTACATCAATTGGCTTTGAGTTTCTCAATGACTCTCTATCGACGCTCCAAAGCCATGGGTAGGGTGTAAGTCAAAATTGAGGTTGCTATTTCATCAACATTTCTAACTCCTAGACCTAGAGATATACCTATTTGACCTAAGACCTTTTCACAGAAGTTGGAACCTAAGGTTGTAGTTAGAAGGGATTTCTTAACTAAAAAGATACAATTATTCCCCTGTGTAATGGTTGATAAACAAAGCAATTCACTTAAGGCCTTTAGACACCATGTCATGATATGGCCCTGCGGACTGAACTCTTTATGGATAATTACAAAATGTTCTTTGCGAAGTTTCCAAATGTAGTTTGCAAGGGATGAGCCACCTCCACAAGCCACTCGATCACCTCCACTCCTTGCTCCAAACTTGTCGACTTCAATCACCTCCTACACAAAGTTTTATGATTAGTAGCTGCATGCGTTTGTAAGAATGAATGACATGAATTGAAGATACTTACATCTTGAACTCTATCTTCTTCTTCTCCTCTCTCTTGAAGATGTAAATTAATGCTAGAGTGGGACATCCCACTCTCCTCGATTACTGGTGAGGCGGCAACTTCTGATTCCAATATCCTTTCTTGTGCATTACTAAATTGTTCTTCTGTGATATGTTGATGTTCACTTGTAAATATGTCATTGCAAACCAATTTTATTGTGTCGGTCACCGAGTCACCAAATGGCAAACACGTTTTCTCCAACAAGTCAGAGGTACTATCCAAATGACGCTCTGACAAAGTACAAAACAAACTTAGGCATATATCCAGTCGTAGCCCGAATGCCTTCTCTACATCATGTAAAAACAAATATTATTGTCCCTTGACAAGAACCACTGAAAAAGTTTCAATCTTCACCTCTAGAATAGTTGCTTCTGGCTCCGAAGAGGTGGATGGCTTAGGCACTTCTTTCAACTTATCATCCACACCAAGAGGATAAGTTTTCTCAATAGGAGATTCAAGGTTCTTGAGGTGGTTCCTTTTTATCATCGACAAAACCACCTGTAAGAAGATGAGGGATCTCATGAGGAATTGGTTCTGGTTCCTCATTCACAAAGAAAATTGTGGCAGCAATGAATGAAAGATATTTTGCACCCATCTTGTGTTTATATTGAAGTAGCTCCTCCAAAGCATCGGCATTCATTTGCATGGTTCCATGGAGGTCAAGAACCTTGGAGAGAAGATCATATAGGTCATGTTGACCTTTATAATCTGGATCCTCCAAAAATTCTAGAAACTTGTGGAGTGCGCTCTTAGTAGGTACAGAGGTGGAAGCCATAGCTTGCAAATGCGGACTGGTCTATCACTCAATGTAGTTGCAAAAGTGAGAAATGAGGAGAGAGGACTTCCATTTATAATTTTTCTAGAATTTTTAAGTGATGGGTCCCACTTTCTCATAGAAGTGACTTTTCCTTAAATTAAAACATAAGAGTCTTGGAAAGGAAAACTTTGACATTTGAGATCACATCAAAGAAAATAAACAATAAGAATGCTCTTTCAAGAAAAACCTTGAGAACGTATAGATACAAGTAGAATGTGGCCAAAATATCCTTGAAGCAAATGTGAAAATTTTTTCATTGCAAAAGTAGGTTTGTTTATAGGTTTCACAGTATCTTTACAAAAAAGAGCTATGACAATGAAATTTCAGTTCCATCCATGCTCCAATCTGCAAGAACCTTGATTTTGTCTTCCAATCTCTTTCCAATCTATCAACAATTCATAAAAGAGTAAAAGATTTTCAAATCATGAACAATAGTGATAGAATAAGATATATATATATATATATATATATATATATATATATATATATATATATATATATATATGGAATACAACTCTTACCTTGTTCCCTCGTATTCGAAATTTGAAATCATGAAGATCATCATATCCCATGATAAATAAGTGCTCTCTCAAGTTGCCAAGTTCCAATGTTGATTAACTAAAACCACCTCCATATCATTATTTGGTAACTTCACATTAATTTCAAATGAAGCTAAAGATCCCTCCGAGCTTTGCAAAGGTATCCACTCTCCTAGTTTATACATCCAACGATCATAATAAAATCTAATGTACAAAGAGGTGCCATGTTTTAAATAGCGAAACCCTATACCTGTGTCACCAATTCTACAACGATATCTATCCCCTTTTGACAATCCTTCTACATAACCCCAATTTTCCCCTAACAATCCTTCTACTACTTCGTATGTAATATCTTTACATAGGAACATTGTAGGAGTTTCTACAAAAGGAATGCCTTGAAATATGAAAACAAAGCAATGGATTGGTAGAGTCCAATGAAGACCTATTGATCTAGAAACTCGCGTGAATTTCAAAGAGTTATGTATGTCCATCACCATCTTATGCTTGAAAGATGATATGGACCAAAAATCAGGTTTTGGCCACTCTAAACTAAGAAAAGAATCAATTTTGATAATCTCCAACCTTCCATATTCACCATCTATTGAAGGAACAATGTACTTGTGAGTTTAAAAGAAGATCCTTTCACGAAAAAGTTTAGCAGGTGGTACATCTGGAAACACTAATGCCCCAATGTCTGCATGTAATGCTTTGAAAGTTCTTGTAAGACTATGAAGTGGCTGCTCTTCCACTAAACTAGAAGGAAATATGACTATAGCAATGAAAAACATATGAGATGATTAATTAAGACATTTAACACCATGAAGCATTAAAAAATTAGAAATACTCACAATGGATTGGATATCTAATTCTATTGGAGTTTTCTAACTTCATGGTTGAAACTGTGAAGACATGTTGTACAATAGCAACCATCCCACCATGTGTTTGCTACTTGAAGCCTAAGAGCTTACCTTTCCAATGAAGATTCAAATTTCCACGATCTCGAACACCATGAGGACCAAGTCCAGATGACTGCATGTACACCCATGCACCTTTGCAAAACTCTTGTGGTAGCCAACTTCCTTCCATTATTTTGATGATGTGGCACGTCATTGTGTGAACTTTGTCTTTTGGTCTCCTACGAGCTCTGGAGCTTTCCATGGGAGTAAGAGTTGTTGTCATTGCTGCAGAAGTTGGGAGAATGGTAGGAGGAGAAACAACGCTTCTGTTGTATGGTATGGAGGGAATAGAGGTGAAAAATATGACTTTTTGGGTTTTGGGTATGAAAATGGGAGTTTGAAGAGGGAAAGTAGAGTTTTTTAAGTTATTTTGAAAAAAGTCACTTTTTTAGCTCAAAAACATGCATGGATTTTGAATTAGAAATAAAAAATAGCACTTTTGACCCTGAAAAGTGATATGGAGGTCATTTAATGGTATTATGATGAGTTTTATAACTTTTTAAAAATTTTGAATTTTTGGGCCCACCCTGATTATGTGATTTCTTCTCTCTCTAGAAGACAACCCTGAACATAGAGGAATCTTGTCCCCTCTTCCCCCTTCAGCCTAGTATTTTATAGGGTATAGACTGTGGCCACCACCCTCTTCTGATTGGTCCATCACTAATCACTCCTTAAGCTAAAAGGCCCATCCAGGGTTCACCTTTTCTCATAATGCTATAGAGATAGAGCTTGAGTTATTTCTAACGGTAGAGGAGGAATGCCCTTTGGCTGAGATTTCAGAAGAGATGACTTATGGGTATTTCATAGTGGTGCCTCTCATCACATAATGTGTAGAAAGACCTTTGCAATTCTTGGAAGCTTCTAAAGGAACCCATCATAGCAAAGCTAGGCAATAACGTAAGATGTCTTGTAAAGGGTGAAGGAATGATTTCTTTCATTAGTTCTAATGAGGATATAAGAAACCTTCCAGCTGTCTTGAATGTTCCACAAGTAAAATGGAATTTTCTTTAAGTAGCCATCATAACTAATCAAGGTCATCAAGTATCTTTTGGTAAGACAAGAGCTATGTTTATGGATAGTAACAACAATGTTGTTGGGAGTGGCATAAGGAGGAACAACATGTATGCATTTTGTACTCTTACAACCATTGTAAGTGTGGGAACAAGTAAGCTATGGCATAAGAGATTCGGCCGTATCCGATACCTTTTCTAAATGAGGTGCATTAGAGGGGCATGCTTGCACACCTACCATTGGTTGCAGATTCCATAATTTCTCTTAATACTCACACTAGACCTTAGTCTCTAACTTGTGAAGAATTCAATGCCTTAATCATTGAGGAGGAGTTTCCTCTCAAGGCATGGAGCTCTCACAACAAAGAAGATGCTACACTCATAGAAAATGACAAAAGAGGCAAAGGAGTCTCTTCAAAAGATGGAGACGAAAAAAAGAAGGACAAAAAGATTTTCAAAGGTGATTTTTCCTCTATAACAAGAAAGGCCACATAATTCAATGCTATGGCATCAAGACAAAAGAAGAGACAAATGGCTCTTCAAAAGTTGGCAAGTGCAAGGAGTCTACCAATAGTGCACAAACAAATCTTGCTTTATTTTTATGATATAGGAGGTATGCTCTTCAACTCAAGATTTAGGAACAGATGAGTCATGAGTGTTGGATAATGGTGCCTCTCATCACATGAAGAGTAGAAAGGACCTTTATAGTTCCTTAGAGCCTCTAAAGGAACCCATCAAAGTAAAGGTAGGCATTAAGATGTCCCATAGAAGGAGAAAGTACAATTTATTTCATTAATTCTAAATGGTATATGAGAAAGCTTTCAATGTGTTATATGTTCCACAAATTAAACATAATTTGCTTTAAATAGCTTCTATAAATAGCGAAGGTAATGAAGTATCTTTCATCAAGACAAGAGCTACTAAGACTACGAATAGTAACAACAATGTTGTTGGGACTGGCATAAGGAGGAACAACCTATATATGTATCTCTTTTAAAGAGCCATTCTTCTCTTCTTCCTTCTTGATTGGACAATCTCAAATTTCGTGACCTTTTGTATTAATCTCCCTTGAACGTCTTTTTGTCGCTCTTCTTTTGAAGAGTATGATTTTCCTACTTTGACATTTTCTATGAATGCAGCATCTCCTTTGTTGGCACCACTCCTTGCCTTCTCCTTCTCAATAAGTAAGGCAATGATTTCTTCACAAGTTAGAGGTTGATGTCTAATGTGATTATTAAGAGCAGTTACCAAATGTTTAATCGTTGCTAGGTTCGCAACCATGTTGAGATATCAAGCTCAACATGTGATGATCCAGGATGGCACATATGAGTTTTTTATTTCTTTGACATGTATAGTGGTTACACTAGTATATGTCAGGGATACTTCATTGAGCTTACTAGATTTATCTACCAAGAGTGATGGCACATTTGTTTCTTTCTAGCTCACTCATTTGCGGACATTAGAATTTTCCCCATTTACTTTTCTTTATATATGGCACTTCTTGTATTGTTGTCATTAGGTCATTCTTGTACATTCCTTTTATGTAATAGAAGAAGAAGAAGAAGATTATTCTTCCTTGCCTCAAGCCGTGTGTGTGCTTCTCTTTGATTGTGAGAGTATGTTTGAGCTTTTTTCCTTATTTCCTTCCTCGTTACATGGTATCAAAACCATTGTGGATGTAGAGAGCTCCTCGAGAAGGCCGATGGTGAAGAGTACATGAGAAGTCATGGAGAAACTGCGATTCACAAACGACCTCAGATTGCTACAAAAATTGGCATGAAGGTAGAAGGCCTCAAAATATTTTTAGGAGTTATCACTTTAGGATCACTTGCTTTTATCAATGCAGAGTTTCGAAGCCATCTCCATCTCTATTTTGAGCTTGCAAGGTGGGGCCCATAGAAAAATCAGGTCAATTTGCAAAACTCTAACTTGCATCCTCTTCGGCAACACTCATATATTGTAGATCTAGAATTTCAAGGGATTCTGTGTATTGTTGATAAATGAAAACTGCATTTTCCTAAGCTTGAACTGTCACGTCAAATTGCAATAGTGTTCAAGCAAACGTATTGCTTGTAGTGTTTTTGCAATGTGTGAATTGTTGTAGAAATGGAAAACACAGATGAAATGAGCCAACTTATGAGCGATAAGCTAGACAAGAAAGACTTCCATGCATGGAGATTTAGAATGAAGATTTTCCTGATGGGAAAGGGCTATTGGAAGTACATCAAAGGAGAAATTGAAAATGCTTTGTAGTTACTAGAGAGGAATCGGACTACTGACTAGTTAAGAGCATATGAAGAATGGAATCAAGGAGCATAAAAGGTAATGTATTGGCTATCTGTTAGCATATAGGATAGCATGATTGGGCACATACATGATGCCAAGACTCCGAAAGAGGCTTGGAATAGTCTAGTCATATTGTATGAGACCAATACAAAGGCACAGAAATTGCAACTTAAGAATGAGCTGCATACACTCAAGAAAAAGGGCATGTCAATAAGTGACTACACCCTAAAAATCAAAAGCATATGTGAGTCACTTGCATCTATTGGCATGAAGGTAGATGATGATAGTAAGGTCGAAGTATGCCTTTGTGGTTTATGAGTTGCATATGAGCACTTCAAAACTTTTATTCAGATGAGGAAAAATATTTTGAATTTTGCTTATCTCGTGTTCATGTTGATTATTGAATAAAAGAATCTTGGTGAGGACTCAAAATCCCAAGGAAAGCCTATTTTTGAGTAGGTATTCTACTCTAGCAAAGGAAGAGGTAGAGGTAGAGGCTTCAGAAGTGGAAGAGGGCACAATAACCAAGATCAAGTTCAAGAACAGAATCATGCAAGAGGTAGATGACAGTTTCGAGGCAAGCGGAGCCAAAGAGGCCACACAAATTTCCAAAGAAAAGATTCAAGTAGTGATAGTAAAGATGTTCGAATCATGGTAAACTTGGACACTTTGAACGTGATTGCAGGTTGAACAATCAAAATAATAGAAGCCACCAAGACAACTATGCATCCATAAGTGCAAATGATTCTGAGAACTTGTTCATGGTTCAACATCACATGATGAATATGATGTTTTTTGATGTTTCAAAATCAAATGATAATGTCTAGTGTGTTGATTTAGTACTTTGCAAAAATTGCCAGTTCTTGGATATGTTCAAATAGGTGATGACATATCACACCCTATCGGGCATACAAGAAACATAGCACTATCTATGGAGTAGAAGAGTACAAAAAACATGGAAGATTGTTTGCCCAAGGAAACAAAGTGGGTAGGATGTTCACCTTAAATGTGAAAATTCTTGAAATGAATGCAGCCATGTTTGCAAAAGGTGCAAAAGTTATTACTAATATAGAGATCTGGCACAAACAAATTGGACATGCAAACTTGTAGAGGCTGAAATTGATGCAGTCAAAGGAGATTGTGAATGGACTACCAAATTTCCAAGTTGCACAAATGCAAGAGGTATGTGCATCATGTCAAGTTGGTAAATAGTCAAGAGCATCATTTTTGCATGACAAGCACGTTATCAAGAATATACTAGAAATAGTACATCCAAATGTTTGGGGTCCCGCAAAGACCACATCTATGAGTGGTTGCAGAGTTTATGTTACTTTCTTTAATGAATATACACAGAAAGTATGGGTATATATCATGAAAGACAAGAGTGAGGTGTTCACACACTTCCAAAATTTCAAGGCCATGATGGAAAAGCATATATTTCGATATTAAGGTTTGTTAGAGGAGGTGAATACATCTCAAATGAGTTCAACAAATTTCTTAAAAATTCATGCAATTGGACATCAGGTTTCATGCAGGTGCACACCACAAAAAAATGATTTTCTTGAACCCAAAAATAGACATATTGCAAAAATAGCAAGAGCTTCGATGGCTGAGAAGAATATGCCTCATTGTTCTTGGGTAGAAGCTGTGCATACTACTATATACATAATGAAAAGAACTCTTATTGCTACTATGCATAAAGTTACACCTGAAGAGAAGTTTACAGGTAAGAAGCCAAACTTATCACATATGAAAGTATTTTCTTGTATTGCATATGTACATGTTCCAGATGAGATGAAGAAAAAGCTTGATCCAAAAGTAGAAAAATGTATCTTCATTGGGTACGTCCTTGAGCAAAAGGGGTTTAAATGGTATAACCCACTCACACGATAGGTGAAGGTAAGGAGAGATGTGGTATTTGATGAAATGTTAAGCTATTATGTAGATGGGTAAAAAGCACTAAATCTTGAACCAAATGACAAACAAAATGCTAAAAAATCAAGTGCAAAGTTTTGAGTGGAGCCGATGCATCACCAAGCAATATTTCCAACTCAAATCCATGGATTGGAAGATTGCATGAAACTTATTGTGAAGCTTTCCCATTTTTCATCTACCTTGATGCCATTGATTACTTGCCTCAGTATTTGCTCCTCTTCAATCTCCTCTCCTATGCTTGCCAATTGGTCAGCCACATCTTTGACTTTGTGGTCATATACTCTGAAACACTTTGCTTGGGTTGCTTCCTTTGAACGGTAAACACAATCCACAATTGATTCTTTCTTGCTCTTGTATTACAAGAAAAGTATGAAGACAATGTATCCTAAGTTTCTTGGGATGTTTTACACCCCTAATATGTGGAAGAAGGAAGTCAGAGATAGAATTAAGTAAATATGAACTTGCTAATGCATCATTGGCACACCATGAGTTGAGTCTTTCAAGCTCTTCTCTTATAGGTTTCCCTTTGCTTCTAAACATGGGCATCTCTACATCTCTTGATATGTATCCATAGAGACCCCTTCCTTGTAAGTATGTCTTCATCCTAAGGGACCATGCTTGTTAATTGTTCCTGTCCAATTTATCAATAAAAGAAGGTAAACCATCTCCCATTTTACCTCAATTGCTCTGATACCACTGTTGGGAAGGATGGATGGACACCTCAAGAAATGCATTGGTACTGCTAATCCCTGTTAAGTACCTACCTTGTTTTACTTTAGATTTGTGTTGTAGGCCCTGTTAGCTTTCCAATGACACTAAATAAGTGCCTATATACTTTGGAGATACTGCTTCAAACAATTTAATCAAAACAGATAAGTTTCCAACTAGCTAGTGACCAAAAAGTTGTTATTTTGGTCTTGACAACTACTGGATGTTTTGCTTAGTGCTCAAAGTACAGAAGCAATTAGAAACATTAATTTTGAGACTATCTAATTATCATAGAGAGCTAATGATTCCAAGTAGAATCAGTTAAAATTATAGACTAGAGAGTGAGCAATGTTTTTGGCAAGTAGAATCTTATCCTTGATATTTTAGGAACTCTGGAGAGAATGAATAGTGACAACTTCGAGACATGTTTCTCTGAATTGGCTAAATGAAACTCCTGCACACTTTGATAGATTGTACTAGACTTTACGATGGTTCCTATAAGGTATAGATCATTAAAAATGATGGAGGGATCACTGAGATGTGAGCATTACAACCACATTGTTTTGAGTGAACATAGGAGAGAGAAGAGCAGAGATTAACAATGATATAATGCATTACAGAACAATTTTGTGCATGATCATTGACATGAATAGGATGCACAATGATAGTGCTAAGAGTAGGCTATGATGAAAGCCACTGAACATATACAAATGATCAGCAATAAGCTCAGTAGTCGCGGCACAAATGGCACGGAGTCTTCAAGCTACCTTTATAGTGACTCTTTTACCATTTGAATTTGAATAACAAATAGAGGTCCACCTAAACATTCTTCCTCTAAATGAGGGGATATTCTCTCATGAGAAAACTCATACCATAAATTTCTCCTAACTCCACGCGTTAAGTGGCATTACAAGATTCCTCCAAGTCAAAAGACTTTTACAATGGTTAATGGTAAAAACGCATAAGCCATGGTTCATATGATCCTTCCAATGTCTGCACAAAAAAACTCATTCAATGCTTAGCCGCATTTACACTAGCTACTCCCCTTCAAGCCAAACATCTTGTCTTAGACTTCTTCATGATTCTTCTTGAATGTCTTGCAATCCAATCATAGCTTTAAACCTACAAAGTTTAGTACCATCAAGTGCTTTGGTTAATAAGTCTACACATTGCATATTAGTGGATAGATATGCCAATTGAATCTGCTGGCTTAATAGGTTCTCTCTCACATAATGATAGTGAACTTCAATATGCTTGGCTCATGCATGATATATAGGATTTGCTACAAGATATAAAGAACTTGTATTGTCACCAAGATCATAGGTGAGTTAGAATGTAGTCCCAAATATGAATATAGCAATCTGATCCATATGGCTTCTTGAGTAGCATTGGCTAGTCCTCTATATTCATCCTCTATTGAAGATAAAGGAATATTATGTTGTCTCTTGGAAGACCATGAAATGGGCTTTTCACCTACAAAAGAAAGATAACCAGAAGTACTCCTCCCGTCATCCTTACAACGTGCCCAATCTGCATCTAAATATAGTTTGATATCCAAATCTAAAGTATATGGAAAGTATAAACCTTGATTTTGAGTACCCTTGAGGTACTCTACGTTTGTGCATAAATTGACTCAAGACACTTACTCCATAAGCAATATCAATCCTTGTCACTATTGCATAGTTTAGGCTTCCTACTATGCTTTGATATCCTGCAATGTCTTCAAGCAAATCACCTTCATGAGCACTTAATATATGGTTTACCTCCATAGGAATGCTAGCCGTCTTGGCATTCTCCAAGTGGAATTTCTTCAACATGTCTTGCACATACTTTCTTTAAGGGATGTAAATTATAGAATGTGTATAGAACAATTCAAGTCCAAGAAAATAATTTATTGATCCTAGATCACTAATTTTGAACTCTTGCATCATTTGATTCTTGATGTGTTTGATGCCATTGGCATCACTACCTGTAAGTATGATATCATCAACATACACACATAGGTATATCAACTCTGAATTACTTCTCTTGACAAAAAGAGAAGTATCTGCTTTGCTAATAATGAATCCTTGATCTTGAAGGTATGTAGTCAACCTAAGGCTCCATGCCCTAGGTGCCTGCTTCAATCCATAAAGAGCTTTGTTTAGTTTACGCACATATTTAACCTTCTTGGGACTTCATAACCGGGAGGTTGAGCCATGTAAACCTCCTTTGAAATCCAGCCATTAAGAAATGTATTTTCCACATCCAATTGGTACATTTTGCAATTCCTTGATGCAGCCACACTTACCAATACTCTGATGGTTGGCATTCTTGCCACACGTGATAAAGTCTCTTCATAATCAACTCCTTGGGTTTGTGCAAAATCTTTAGCCACAAGTCTACCTTTGTACCTATTTATGGATCCATTTGAGTTTTTCTTGATTTTGTAAATCCATCTAGAACCAATTACCTTCATTGATTCCTTCTTTGGCACTAGCTATCAAGTATCATTCTCCTTGAGTGCTTCTATTTCTTCATTCATAGCTTCCTTCCATTCTGCCTCGTTCTTTGCCTCTTCATATGAATTAGGTTCTTCAAGTGATAAATCTTTACCAGGATAAATGGAATGCTTGGTAATTAAGGATCATACCCATATCTGATTGGATTCTTGCTCTCGCTTTATGATCTTCTTAGTGCTTGGTTGGATGATTCAGGTATGTCTTCCATCCTTTTCATCTTGAATTTTCCCTTTGATTTCCATGCCTTGAATTCTTCTAGGTTGATGATGTCCTCATCATTTAATTTGTAGTCTTGAATTTGGCTTGGATCCTCCTTGGTGAGGCTTGGAAACTCCTCTTCCAAGTCATATGGTTAACCCTCTTGCATTCACTTTAAAACCAAGAGTCATTCTCATCAAACACAACATCTCTACTGACCATAAATCCTTTGCTAGATGGATTATAGAACGTGTACCCTTTCTGGTTTAAATCATGCCCTATGAAGATGCACGCTTCTGCCTTAGGGTCTAGCTTACCTCTAATGTGAGATGGGATATGCACATAGGAAACACATCCAAAGATCCTGCAATGATCAAGTGATGGCCTCCTATTATACCATGCTTTATATGGGGTCACCCATCAAGTGATTTGGATGGCAACCTGTTAATAAGATAAGTGGCAGTAGATACACTCTCTGCCCACAAATAATTAGGTAACCTTTTCTCATTTAGCATTGACCTAGCTGTTTCAACAATCAACCTATTTCTCCTCTCTGCCATGTTGGAAGTGAGGTAGGCCCTTAGGCTCATGTCACAGGTCCATGGTTCCATAGGTCCAGTATATACAACATTAATACCAACAATCTTCCATATTGACAAAACATGAACATACCACAACTTAATCATACAAATGATGAGACAAAGATAGAGAAAGAATAGACGTCATGTGTAAGGTGTTACATAAGCCATCACTTACTCATAGTATCATATATACCAATGTTCAATGTACAATGTGGGAGCAAAACTCTCAACCACTCTATGTGATGAGAAATAGATGTATGAGTGAATGTACAATGTAACAAACATATTCAGATGTATGGGCAGTAATCTGAATATACATGAGATGTGTGACCTAATAGGTTATAGAAGAGTGAATATGAGTGATTGAATGAGGAAGGATCAGTGTGAAACTGATGGTCAACAAACCTACATCTAAACTTAGGCTATGGAAGACCCTAAGTTAGATACGTGTGTGAAAAGATCACATACTTATAAAGTAGCATAGAATGCTAACAAGATTGTTGCCGTAAATCCTCAAACTCATGTGAACACACCTTCTCAAACACCTCATAAAAATATGCATAACGCATATAAGTACTGATTCTCTTGTACCTATGCCGAATAGGACTCCTCCTGATATGAACGCCACAGCCTCCATAGACTTCAAGTAGTACATGTGTGCATAAAGAGAATATGTACCTGAATACTTAACATAAGATGTGAATCTTATGTTAATCACCATCTAATGTTTTTGAAGTAGCCCGACATCTTCTTGTAGAAGACAATCTTCAACCTAATATCTTCCTGTAGAAGATAATCTTCAAAATCATGTAGATGGTCCCATCCAATGTCTTTGAAGTAGCCAGACATCCTCTTGTAGAAGATAATCTTCAACCTAACATCTTCTTGTAGAAGATGATCTTCAAATACATGTAGATGGGCGATCCTCACCATCAAGCTGCTAATAATCAAGTCTTCTTGCCATGAACAAGAGATGACCTCCTCTCCATGAGCTAGAGTGTGAGCACACCCTTCATCTTCTCCAAGAAGAATCACCAAGAAGAACTCCATAGCTGCTCCTCAACATGCTTCAAGTTAGCACCATGGCTGCCCCATGTGCTAGAAGAAACACCACCTCTACTGAGGTCCAAGCTCTAGAAAGCTTGTGTTGATCCTAGGTGAAGGATACATACAAGTGAGCCAAGCACTTGTTTATATAGTATTCTTGTTCTCTTGAAAAGCAATAATAAAGCTTTTAATAAAGCAAAATCATTACGATTGCTATGATCGTTTCGTAGATCGTAATCGGAAAAATCCATGTCCGTTCGTTGTCCATAATCGTGTTTAAAGAAAAAAACATAAGACGGAAACACGCTGCGGCCTACGGGACTTGAACTCGGATCAGAAGGATGGGGGGCCAACGAGCTAGCCAAGGCGCTGGTCGCCGTTGTGTGTACAAGAGCTAGTAAACAGAAGTATACATCTTGTTTACGCCCGTCGTTTCTTGTAGGAGGGAGTAGAATGAACTATTGACTGAACCAATAGATCATTGTTTGACCAATAAGAGATTGATTCCAACAATCCCCCCTGCAATGTCATATTGGTACAATCTGAACTGAATATGCAAACTGTCATAAGCTGCAAATTATCACAAGCTTCAAGCTTGTACTCCCGCACTGACCTTCAAACCTGAATTTGACTTTACTTCAAAAAACTGAACTTGCTGAATATGAACCATCATACTTGAGAAAATATGCAAACTAGATATCCAATAGTGTACTCATCAAGCAATCACTGCTTGACAACAAATATAGCATGAACTGTATCTGAACCTGCTATCTCCTCTCTTCAAGAACCTAAAAACATACACTAGGATCCACATATTTGCATTTACCTTCCAAAAAGGTTTCTCAATGTACTTCTGGTGTGTCATGTAAATACACTAAACAAAATCAAGAACTGAATCCTGGAACCTGTGACTGTTAACTCACAACTTAGTGTATTATGAACACTGCTGGTTCATCTCTGACTGTACTCAAGTCAAATCAACTCAACTCAATTGAAATCAACTGAAATATGAGTCAAAAAATCTATGATGTCATCATGTCTTCATCCTTTAAATCCTTCATACCTCTTTCCTTCAGAACTTGGTATAAACATATATGTGCGCACGTCTGAAATATACCTTTCTGAAATATCAAACTTCTCTTCAAATAGAATTCTGGAACCTTCTCCTGAACAGGAACATCCTAACAGGAACTTTCTCCAAACATTCTTCTTCTTCCTTCTTCTTTCAAAGCTGGAACATAAAGAGAACCTAACAAAGGAAATATAGGAACATATGGCTTGAAAATAAGTCTTCATGTTTCATCACCCCCCTGGATGACTTAACACTAGTATCCAGTATTCTTCAAATATATAAGACTTTGTGAAATGTGGAACGTCTTCCTTCATAAATCTGATGTTCAGTTATCAATACCTGTATCTGAAACAAAATCTCTGAACCCTTTTTATTAGCATTGATCAGATGCCAATAGCTTTCCATGTCATTCCTCAGCTTTCCAAAATCTAGAATAAGGTTAGCTGATCCTAACAAAACCTTGCTGAAAGCTTTATAGGATTCATAACCTTCTGTAACATAACAAGTATCTTCTATATCTCTGCAACACAAATTTGATAGAATCTGAATCTTTGACTTACTTCTTCCAATGTTAAGAATCTTCACAAACAAAGGATAGACAACTGAATCATAAATACTCAAGATCATATAAGATCATACAAGATCAATGATCTCTCTTGTGTAGAATCTGCTCTTATCAAACCTTCATGACTGAATGTTTGATTTACTTTCTGAATGTCTCCAAGTGTCCATGCTTCTCAAAAAGTTGTAAAACTTTTCTTCAAACAAATCCTTTCCAAGAATCTGCAATTCTTACTTGAAATATAAGTGGACAAACTTCTCACCTTGAGAACTCCAAAAGCTGCAAGTTGATACTTCATAACTTTCATATTTTACCCGGGTGAAATGTGATAGTACCTGCTTGACTTTCTTTTGGCTAACTCCACTTCTCAATCAAGTGATAGGATATGATGGAACACCTTTTGGAATACAAACATGTATCCAAAAATCTAGACAATCATAAAAAGTAGATTCTTCAAGTGACTGGTACATCAACAAGTCTGAATTTTCTGAAGTTTTCTGAAAATATTGAATATGAGGTAACCTTTTCCAAACATAAAACCTCAACGCAAGTCTTCAACATCTGCTACAAAAAACTCTTTTACCTCAAGAGTTAGATAAAGAAGAAATATACTTCTCTGCAACTTGTCATATATCAAGTAGCTCTGTATTGACATTCCAAGAATTCTTTGAGGGAACATATAAGCTGCCTGCTTAAAAGCTTCAACTAAAACATAACTCATACATATATGAGTTAAAACATATATCTGCTGCTTTTCTTTCTCTCAATGCAATTCTTTGTCAAATCTACTAAATCATGACCAAGTGTAATGCAAAACAAGAAACTGCTTCTTCTTTAAACAAGATGTTCTCGTAGACTTGTCTTTGGATGTAGAGGATAAAATAGGAAAAGTATATGGAAAATATCTGAGAAAAGGAAGCCTTACTTTTCTTTTGGAAATGATGGACTTTCTTCTTCTGCATCTTTCTTCCACCTGATGATGTCAACATTTTCAAAATTCTCTTCCATACGTTTTGTTCTCTTCATCTTGAAGTAGCAAACACTCTTGACCTCTTCAAATGAACTTTTCTCTTCCTTTAGTGTAAGAGTAAGAGATAAAACAAACATGGTATATAAATGGAAGTGAATATAGAAACATGTTTTACCATCTCCTCATATCTCTGAATCAAAATTCTGCTTCAAATGTCTGAAACGACTAAATTCACCAATCGTTTGTCTGAATGATGAATTGCCCTTCTAGAGTTACCTTCTCTAGATACATTTGTACCTTGATATCCAACCAACTTACAACAGAAAATTGGCTGAAAAAACTCATCTCATCTCTGCACTTGTCTTCTTAGATGAACTTTCTTGCCATGAAAGAGATTTCTCAAAACTCTCTAGAAAAGCCTCTAGATACCTGTTTTGATGTAGCCTTTAACTTTCAAATGATGAAAGCGTATAAAAGCACTCCTTGAATTTCTTCAAATCTCTTCATAACTGCTCTTCTAAGATATGACCTGCAAATGATAATCTGATAGTAGAAACTGATACCTGTGATTTGATGTTGATCTGATTTCTTCATCTTCTCTAAACCATTGTTCTTCCTTGAATTTGAAGTAGTCTTCTCTTCATCAAGTCCGGGTCTTCAAACAATACTTTTGTAAAGTATTTGCATACTCTTCAAAAATATTCGGCTGCTAACAGATCATCAACTTCATACTCCACACTGATGAATAAACATGTAACTGAAATGTCTAATTCTCAAATCTCTATTCATCTAGATTAAGTGTGTATGTCAAATGTCAAATGTTAGAAGATGCTTTCAAATTATATGTTGTAAATCTGGAAGTCCAGGAACCTGGGATTATGAATGAGCCTTAATGCATTGATGCCAAAGATCTAAAGTTCTGTAACCAAAACCTTAGTGCTCTGATACCAAATGTTGGAAGTGAGGTAGGCCCTTAGGCTCATGTCACAGGTCCATGGTTCCATAGGTCCAGTATATACAACATTAATACCAGCAATCTTCCATATTGACAAAACATGAACATACCACAACTTAATCATACAAATGATGAGACAAAGATAGAGAAAGAATAGACGTCATGTGTAAGGTGTTACATAAGCCATCGCTTACTCATAGTATCATATATACCAATGTTCAATGTACAATGTGGGAGCAAAACTCTCAACCACTCTATGTGATGAGAAATAGATGTATGAGTGAATGTACAATGTAACAAACATATTCAGATGTATGGGCAGTAATCTGAATATACATGAGATGTGTGACCTAATAGGTTATAGAAGAGTGAATATGAGTGACTGAATGAGGAAGGATCAGTGTGAAACTGATGGTCAACAAACCTACATCTAAACTTAGGCTATGGAAGACCCTAAGTTAGATACGTGTGTGAAAAGATCACATACTTATAAAGTAGCATAGAATGCTAACAAGATTGTTGCCGTAAATCCTCAAACTCATGTGAACACACCTTCTCAAACACCTCATAAAAATATGCATAACGCATATAAGTACTGATTCGCTTGTACCTATGCCGAATAGGACTCCTCCTGATATGAACGCCACAGCCTCCATAGACTTCAAGTAGTACCTGTGTGCATAAAGAGAATATGTACCTGAATACTTAACATAAGATGTGAATCTTATGTTAATCACCATCTAATGTCTTTGAAGTAGCCCGACATCTTCTTGTAGAAGACAATCTTCAACCTAATATCTTCCTGTAGAAGATAACCTTCAAAATCATGTAGATGGTCCCATCCAATGTCTTTGAAGTAGCCAGACATCCTCTTGTAGAAGATAATCTTCAACCTAACATCTTCTTGTAGAAGATGATCTTCAAATACATCATGTAGATGGGCGATCCTCACCATCAAGCTGCTAATAATCAAGTCTTCTTGCCATGAACAAGAGATGACCTCCTCTCCATGAGCTAGAGTGTGAGCACACCCTTCATCTTCTCCAAGAAGAATCACCAAGAAGAACTCCACAGCTGCTCCTCAACATGCTTCAAGTTAGCACCATGGCTGCCCCATGTGCTAGAAGAAACACCACCTGTACTGAGGTCCAAGCTCTAGAAAGCTTGTGTTGATCCTAGGTGAAGGATACATACAAGTGAGCCAAGCACTTGTTTATATAGTATTCTTGTTCTCTTGAAAAGCAATAATAAAGCTTTTAATAAAGCAAAATCATTACGATCGCTATGATTGTTTCGTAGATCGTAATCGGAAAAATCCATGTCCGTTTGTTGTCCATAATCGTGTTTAAAGAAAAAAACATAAGATGGAAACGCGCTGCGGCGTATGGGACTTGAAATCGGATCACAAGGATGGGGGGCCAACGACCTAGCCAAGGCGCTGGTCGCCGTTGTGTGTACAAGAGCTAGTAAACAGAAGTATACATCTTGTTTGCGCCCGTCATTTCTTGTAGGAGGGAGTAGAATGAACTATTGACTGAACCAATAGATCATTGTTTGACCAATAAGAGATTGATTCCAACATGCCACCCCATTTTGCTCAGGGGTATACCTAGTTGTCATTTTCCTTTTGATACCTTTGTCCTGCAAGAATGCATCAAATTCTCCTATCTGCACACAACCTTTTGAGCTTGGGACCTGCATATGAACAAAAGATTCCTCCATACATGACATGTGATTAAAGCATCTAGATTCTATGTACCACTATGTGTCCTTGGGATCACTAGTGTAGCCATGTCTCATGGCTAGGAGGGTCTCCTTCTCATCATCCTTCATGGGGTTGTTAACAAAGTTCCCTTCCTCCTCCTTCTTTCCTCTGTCATCCTTGAGCAAGAAATATGAAGAAATATGATTCTACTTACCATATATAAAACAAAATTTACCTTGATGAGGGTTGTTCTTCCCTTTTGCCATTCTTGCCCTTCCTTGAAGATGATTCCTTGCTATCTCCTTCTAAATTGGTCTTTTTCCTTCGACCACTACCACTTGCTTTTTCCTCCTTTCCCCTTCTTGCCACTCCTGGTTTTGCCCTTGCTAGCATGTAGGACTTGCAAGTGACCATCCTTCTTGGATGTGTGTCATATGACAACTTCTTCTCGCACTAGGTGTGGGATTAACTCCACACGATTCAGTAGAGGATCTATATACAAGATGGTAGTATTGAGGGGTTTCCACTTGTCTTCCCCTCTCAGCCCATTGAGAATAATCTACACAAGGTCCTACTCATCTACTTTGCACCCAATGGATGCCAATTTCTCCCTCAACTCTTTCAACCTCAAGGTGTAGTCAACAATAGATTGACCACTACCCTTCTTCAAAGAATGGACTTCATTCTTAAGTTGCATCTCTCTACTTCTTGTGGAAGTGGCATACATCTTCTCTAAGGTCTCCCAAACATATCTAACATGATCAAGCTCTGATATATGACCAATCATAGTGTTAGAGATTACGTGTAATATGTAGAAGATAGCTCTCCTATTCATTTCCTCCCAATCCTTCAACATCTTCACTTCTTGATTGGTGGCCTTTGGATCTTTGGGATCCACATTGGGCATATCATCATCTCCACACACAATAGGCCATAAAGGTTTACTCATGAGGTACTTCATGACTCTGACCTCCATGGTTGATAGTTGTCTTTGTCAAGTATCTCCACTTTTTGACCTAGATCTACCATAATGAGTGGGAAATTAGGACTACACTGAAAAGTACATCTTAGCCTAGATGCCAAAGCTTTTGATTCCTTCTACTAGATTCTTCAAAGGATAATTCCTTCTCTGGTACAATTTCATGGAATTTAATCCCTCATTTTTGGACACTAGAAGTGAAATGAAGCCAATAACTAGGTCAATTCATACTCCTTTTCTCCCACCGTGTAGCAAAACTTTGATTCCCTTGTATTGCATTCATCCAAATCACCTAAGCTTTTTGCCATGCTTAGTGTGGTTCATAACCTTTCCAAAAAGACATAGAACACCTCCAATGGATCTATTTAGTTCAGTCCACAACTATATACAATACATAGTATGCAAAGATCTAGAATATGTAGAAATTAGGGTAAATGAGAAAGACTAATTTCTCTACATATAAACTTGATTTCAAGAATCCCTCTTACTAACATAAGATGCATTTATAAGCTACAAAATACACTTTAAATCTCTTGAATTGGGTATGTATACAAGGAGTTACAACTATTATAAGTAGACTATGTCTGTACCTACAAGAGACTAGGGGGTGTGAGCTTGATAGATCCTTGTGTATGCATGTAATGCCCTCCTCTCCATTTGTTTCTAGCTTGGAATAATACATTTCAGCTCCTTGAGCCTTGGATGACTCTATCCTTGAGCCTCCTTTGATGGAATTTAATCCCTCATATTTTCACACTAGAAGTGAAATGAACCCAATATCTAAGTCCCTTCATACACCTTTTCTGCTACCCTAGAACAAAACTATGATTCACATACCTTAAAATAATCCAAATCACCCATGATTTTAGCCAATATTATTATGGTTCATAAGATTTCCAACAAGCTATAGAGCAAATCAAATGGATCTGTTTAAAATAGTCAACATCTCTAAACAAACGATACTATGTAGAGATGTCGGACATGTAGAAATTAGGGTTTTACAGATACACGAGTTTATCTTTACATAAAACTGATTTTATAAAGCCCTCTTAATATAAGTAAGAGACATATATAAGCTATAAAATGCACTTTAAATCTAGCAAACTAGATATCTACATAAGGAGTTACAACTATTTTAAGCAGACTATGTCTATACCTACAAGGGACTAGAGGGGTTGTAGGCTTGTCCTCTACATTTTCTGGATGCCTCTCCTTACTTTTCCAATGTCTTAGGACTGCCTTGCATGCGCTTGCCGAACCTTGAGACTGCCCTAAGTGATCTAAGTCATGAGTTTTGTCCACATTAATGTCCTTTGACCCATTTATGCACCTAAAGCTTGCATAGTTCACCCTTTCAACACTCCCTCTCAAGCTTAAGGTGGTAGTGTCACTATCAAGTAAGGTCATAGCCTTTGGAAACTTTCTTAACTTGGTCACATACACACTTTTGGTGAAGATATCTAAGACTTGGTCCTTTGTATCTACAAAATGAGCATTAATGTCCCCACTTTCAACCTTTTCCCTTACATAATGGTAATGCACGTCAATGTGCTTGCTCCTTCCATGCTACATGGGATTGTTAGCAAGATGTAGGCTTGACATATTATCTGCATAAAACTCTGTTGAACTCAATGCAACTATGGGTTGTTTTCTATTCATCACTGAAATTGCTTTTATACCTAGCATGAAAACATAGCCAGAAGTTGACCTTCTATCATCAACACTCCCTACCCAATCTACATCACTCCATGCTCTTACTTGAAGTTCTTCATCATACGTGTACAACAACCCATAATCAATTATACTCTCCACATGCCTTAATGCTCTTTTTGCATGATTGAGATGTGTATCAATGGCTGCATGCATGAAGTGAGATAGAACTCCAACCATGTAGCACAAGTGAGACCTTGTGAGTGTAGCATGGATCAATGATCCCACAATGCTCATGTACACTCTCAGGTCTTCTAGCTTCTTACCATCATCCTTTCTTAACTTGACATTTGAATTCATAAGTTGAGCTATTTGTTTGCAATCTATCATGCCAAACCTGAACAACACATCTAGAAGATACTTCTTTTGAGAGAGATAGATACCTTCCTACCCATGGATCACCTCAATGCCAAGAAAGTACTTTAGCACACCAAAATCATATATTTTGAACTCTCTTCCAAGCTTCTCTTTGATGGTCCTTATCCCTACATCATCATCACCTGTCAGAAGGAGATCATCTACATATATGCATATCAAATATCTCTTGTCATTTGTCTTCTTCATATACAAGGATGGATCTACATCACTTGGAGAGAAACCACATCTCTTCAAGAAGTCCACTATCCTCTTATTCCAAACTCTAGGTGCTTGCTCTAGGCTGTACAAGGCCTTCTAAAACCCCCAAACATAGGTAGGATGTTGTGGATCTACATACCCTTCAGGTTGTTCCATGAACACCTTTTCTTGCAACTCACCATTCAAGAGAGCATTCTTTATGAACATATAGTAGATAGGCCAGCTCCTTTTTTTGCATAACGCTATGACAGCTGCAATGGTAGCCTTGTTTGCCACATGACTAAAAGTCTCCTCATAATCCATCCATTTTGTCTGTGTGAAGCATTTGGCTGGTAGTCTAGCCTCGTACCTTGCCAAGGTTCCATCTGCATTTTTGTTGGTCTTGTACACCCACTTGTTTTGGACTATCTTCATTCCTTTCTTCTTGGGTAATAGTTCCCAAGCTTTGTTCTCCTTAAGAGCTTTGAAATCTTCATGCATAGCCTTCCTCCACTTTGCTTTGGTCTTTGCCTCGTCATAACAATCTAGCTCTTTATCTGCAATGAAATTCATCATGTATGCATAGTGCTTTGCCATGAAAGAACCATATTTATACCTTTGTGGGGGTGCCTTCTTCCTTGTAGAGAATACTCCTACTATATCCACTTCCAATAACAGAACCATAGTTGGACTTGCCTTCCAAAATTCCTCCACTTCATCATCCTCTATCTTCTTATCTAAGCTAATGGTCTGGGTCATTAAAGGTTTCTCTCTTACTCACATATTCCTTCTTCCTTTCATTGGTATTGTGACTTTTTTCCCCTTCATAATCACCACGATGTTTAATCCCCAATCTTGCTTTACCTTGGCCAACTTGAACCATGGTCTACCTAGTAACATCTCATATGGGTAGATAGATTCAAACATTCAAATTACCACAAAATTAACCATAAAAATATTCCTACAATGACTGTTTGTTGCTACTTCAGAATTCCCAAAGGTTGAACTCTTGTCTGATCTACCATCTTAAGCTAAAAAGGTGATGGAGTTCTCGTGTGATTATCGTTGTCAGGATGGATTTATATTCGGGTAATATGTTCACCCCTGAACCAGTGTCCAACAAAACTTCATCAAACCCTCTCTGCCTATACTATGTCTGATTTACTCGTACTACAAAGTCCACATCTTTTGGATCAATATTACTGGTACTACAAAATCCACATGTTTTGGATCAATAATTACCTCAAACTAGTCATTGTTCAAGTCGTGCTTAGTATTCACCCTATCATCTTTCTTTTTTTTTACAAATAGGCATTAAGTCATTCACATCTTAGGCATTAAGTCATTCACATCCTATGATAAAATTTGAATTTTATCATGCTTCTACTGATCCTGCTAGATCCGTTTCTAGACTTGGTCCCGGATCTACCTTTGTTCATGACAATCAATAGGATCCTTATTTTTTGATCTTGTTACCACCAAGAATTCAACATCATGTGTCCTAACACATTGCCTACAATCTTAATTCCACCAATCCTCATAATACTTACCTACGATTTTTGATGTACCCACACTCAGATCACTTTGAGGTTCGTAATCTGATAAATCAATTACTATAACATTTGCATGAGCAGCTTGCTCCACCTGTTGTTGTTGTTGCCCTTGGTGATTATTTTGATTATATCGGATAACTTGTATACCTCTTTCCTGTCTATGCTTAACCCATAATGGGAAATTTGGACCAATCCAATGATCTCGAGTAGAGCAATATCCACATAGCATCACTCAAACTGGTCCTCCTTGTTGATTTTCGTAATGATAACCTTGCTAATTCCCTTGCTAATTCCCTTGCTAATTTCCTAGATCTCTCCATGGAGGTCTCCCTTATTGCTGCCTCTGAAGACCACCACATCCGTGAAATGGAGTGGTTGATTTGCTACAACATCATTATTACCTCCTTATCCTATCTCCCCTTAGATTTATGATGCCTTTGTACAGGAATTTCTTCTTCTTCAATTTCCTAATTTCTTCTTCTTCATGCCTAATACTACTTCTTACTCCTTTGAGAAAATAGCCTGCTAACATCTCGTTAGTAGGTCTCAGATTACCTTGTAATCTTTCCATTAAAGTTCTAAACTTTTTAGCATAATCTTCCACCAACATATTCCTTTGTCTGATTGGTCTAAGTCTTCTCAAAACATGAGAGGGAGCCTTTTCTTTTCTAAATCTTTGCAAGAATGCTATTTTTAAGAAACTATAAGTAGCAAATAGAGCCATACCATATTGGCTGAACCAGCTCATAACTTTTCCTTCTAATATGGTTGCAAACTATTGTAGTTTTACTACATCATCATACAATGTTGGATAACTATTGGCGGTCCATTTGATTTCAAACTGAGCAACATGGCAATCTGCATCTTCTTTTGATCTTCCTCTAAAATGTGCTACTTTAACTTTGGGATTAGGAGGTGGTTGTGCCATGGGAAATGGCTTAGGTGTACCCCTAGGTCTTTGCCTAGTAGTCCCTCTAAGCGGGTCGAATTGGAGTCGCCTTCTTACTCCTGCAACTACTTTTGTCAAGATCAACGCTCCTAAAATTTTGCCCACCAGCCTTGCGTCTACTACACTTGATCCTCCTCCCTCTTCTTCAACTTTTAAAATTGAATCTACCTGCACCTTGTATCAATCATATGGATGAGGAAATGGATCCACGTTACCAGCTTGTGCTTGCAAGCATGTGTAATATACTTTACCAACCCTTTGCTTTCTTTCCAACATTCATTTCTTGCTTCTTTGAGCAAGCAGAGTAGGATCGCCAAATGTGTTGGGATTCAACAACACATAACTACTCTCTCACGTAGTAGAACTCATCCAAGAACAATCTCAAAATTGAATTACACCATTATACTAAAAATACTTTTAAATTAACACACCAATACATTGCTTTCTTGCTATATCAACACATACTCAAGACTAAATCACTCAAGCAAATGTAAATCCACATAGTGCAAATCTGATTAAGCAAAAACTTCACTAATATTTTTTGGAATTACAAGAATTTCAAGATCAATAGTCGCTACTACTGACAATATAGAATAATACTACTTGGTTTTTTGCATTCGCTAAACTCCTTAAATTTCCTCTTAACCTTCTTTCTTTCTTCTCTCAGGTTCTTCTCTTCATACAACCAGAAAAAAGACATCATATAATGCACATAATCAAAATAGAATGAACTACGTCATGCACCATCATCGTTACAATAGATTATAACTAATTGTTAAAATTTCGAGTCATCAAAGATCCAACTTTGCACAAATCCGACTGACCAAATATCCGATTTAGCAGACAATAAATATTTGACTAAACTTGTTTTCTTGCAGAATCTTCTCCCCTTAACAGAGGGACTCCTTCTCATCATCCTTCTTGGATTTGTTAGCATAGTTCCCTTGCTCTTTCTTCACCTTGCCTTTATAATCCTTAAACCAGCAATTTGAAGAAATATGATTCTGTTTATCACATATAAAACAAGTTTTACCTTGAAGAGGGTTGTTCCCTCATTTTCCATTCGTGCCTTCCCTTGAAGGTGATGCATTGCTATCTACTTGTGAATGTGAATCTTCTTCCTAGGACTACTTCCACTTGCTTTTTCCTCCTTTCCCCTTCTCGCCACTCTTTCCATTGCCTTTACTAGCATAAATGATGTGTGAGTGACCATCCTTCTTGCATGTTTCTCTTGTGGCAATCTCTTCTGCCACTAGGTGTGGGATCAACTCCTCAAGAGTTGGTAGAGGATCTATATACAAGATGGTATTGATGAGGGGTTTCCACTTGTCTTCCCCTCTCAACCCATCGAGAATAATCTACACAAGATCTTCCTCATCTACTTTGCAGCCAACTCCTTCACCCTCAATGTGTAGTCAATAATAGATTGACCACTACCCTTCTTCAAAGAATGGATTTCATTCTTAAGTTGCATCTCTCTGCTTTTTGTGGATTTGGCATATATCTTCTCTAGAACCTCCCAGACATCTCTAGCATGATCAACCTCTTATATATGACCAATTATAGTGTTAGAGATTACCTATGATATGTGGAAGATAGCTCTCCCATTCATTTCCTCCCAATCTTTCAACATCTTCAATTCTTGAATGGTGATCTTTGGATCATTGGGATCCACATTAGGTTTACCTTCATTTGTACACACAATAGGCCATAAAAGGTTGCTCATGCGGTAGTTCATGTCCCTGAACCTGCATGGGGGATAACTCTCTTTGTCAAGCAACTCCACCTTTTGACCTAGATCTGCCATAATAAATGGGAAATTAGGGTTACACTAAAACGTACCTCTTATCCTTGATGTCAAAGCTTTTGTGTCCTTCTCCCTAGAGTCTTCAAAGGATGTTTCTTGCAAGCTACTCACCTAAGTGTAATGAAACACATAAGTGTAATGAACCCCCTAGAGTAAATGATGTGAACACATATAGGGAGTCAGAAATGCCCCAACAAGGTAAAAAGCCTAAATATTTGTGAAAATCTTCAAACATTTCTTGTGGAAGAGCTTTGGCGAATATGTCTGCCACATTATCTTATGTAGGCACATACACCAACACAATATCTACTGCATGAAGATGCTCTCTCACATAGTGATAACGCACTTCAATATTTTTGTTCTATGCATGAAACAATGGGTTTCATGCAACACCCAATCCATCCTCACTATCAGTGAGAATATGCATAGTGGCATCCATTTCGATGCAAAGATCCATCAATAGGCATCACAACCATAGACACTCCACTGTTGCTATGAAAACTACCCTTTACTTAGCTTCACAACTTGATGTCACCACTTTAGGTTCCTTCTTACTAAACCAAGATATGCTTGAGTGTCCAAGGAAAAAGAAGTTACCACTAGTGGCCACGTGATTATCATAACAACCAGCCAAATCACTATCTGCAAAAGCATGCAACCATGGTTGAATATCTCTTCCATAAAAGAGACATAAGCTCAAAGTGCCATTTAGATATCTAAACACACATTTCACTGCTTGCCAATGCTTAGTGCTAGGGCTATGCATGAACGGATTTAACTAGGAAACTGCATATTGTATATCCAGCCTTGTGTTGCATGCATATATATGACATCAAATGTATAATGCAAATCAGCTAAAAAGACCAAGATAAGTGACATCAAATGTATAATGCAAATCAGCCATAAGAATCTAAAGTTTTGCATTACATGAACCAATCAAGAGTATGGCATCAATCTAAAGAAAAAGCAGTGTAAGATCAGCCCCATCTTTGCGTACATAGAGTATGCTTTGAATTGGGCTACATGTTCGACCAAGATCAATCAACTGCTTATGGATTTTGTCATACCATGCACATGGACCTTGCATGAGACCATAAAAGGCTTTATGCAAGTGAGAAACCATATCCTCGTCCTTTCATGGGAAATCCATGATGTTGCTTCACATAGACTTTTTCTTGCAAATCACAATTCAAGAAAGTTGTTTCAATGTCCAACTAATGTACTTTCCAACCTCAATGGGCATCCAATGCAACCACGGTATGAATGGTAGTCATGCGTGAAGTAGGTGCAAAAGTTTCCTCATAGTCAATGCCATATTGTTGCACATATCCTTTGGCAACTAATCTAGCTTTGTAGCGATCAATGCTACCATCAAAGTTTCTCTTAATCTTGTAAACCCACTTGTACCAATGGCATTTTTTCCTTTTGGAAATTCACATAAATCCCAAGTAACATTCCTATTTATGGAATCAAAAAAGTGTCCATGTATAGGGAAAATGGTTCACATAAAAGCTACCAAAAGGAACACATAAGTGTAACAATTCAACCACGAACAACTTTTTTGAATCATCTACACTTATTGATGCATAGTGGTTTTGTTTCCTTATGTTAGTTTGATTCTTCAACCTATAGTCATGTTGAAACTGACTAGGTTAACCAAAATTCCAATGTACTTTACTGTCATTACCTGAATCGTTTTTATGGAAATTTTTGTAACCTCTTTGGCTCCCCCTACCTCAAAACTATCCTCTACCTTGTGCATGATTTTGTTGTTGACCTCATTCTTGGTTACTATTTCCTCTTCTGTTTCGGAAGCCTTTACGTCTACCTCTCCCTTTGTGAGACTAGAATACCTGCTCAGAATTACGTTTTCCTTTGGGGTTTGAGTCCTCACCAAGATTTCGTTCTTCAATAATCAACATGGAAACCAGATCAACAATATTCAAAATATTTTATCGGTCTCAATAGAAGTTTTGAACTACCTCTATGCAGCTCCTAAACCATGAAGGCACACTTCTACCTTATTATCATCATCTACATTCACATGAATAGATGCAATTGACTCACATATGATTTTGATTTTTAGGGTGTAGTCACTTACCCATATGCTCTCTTTGTCTAGTGTATGCAACTCATTCTTAAGTTGCAATTTCTGTGCATTTGTATTGATCTCATACAATGTGACCGTACTCTTGCAAGCGTCTTTTTGAGTCTTAACAACTTCTATGTGCCCAATCATGCTATCATGTATGCTAGCAGACAATCAATACATTACCTTCCATGCTCCTTGATTCCATTCTTCAGATGTTCTTAATTGGTCAGTGGTCTGATTCCTCTCAAGTAATTCTACAATAGTTTCATTCTATCCTTTGATGTATTTTCAATACCCTATTCCCATTAGGAAATTCATCATTCTAAATGTCCAGCTATGAAAGTTTTTCTTATCCAACTTATTGCTCATTAGATGAATCATTCCATTAGTGTTTTCCATTTCTCTAGAAACTCACAATACTACAAAAACACTAGAATCACTACCTCTGCTTGAGCACTATCACACACGCTATGACATGAAATTTGGATCTAAGAAAAACATAGTTCTTGTGTATCAATAGTACAAACAATCGCTTGAAATTATAGATCTAGAATATTTGAGTGTTGCGGAATTGAAAAAAAGTTATAGTCGTGCAAACTAGCTTGTTTTCTCCATGGGTCTCACCTTGTAGACTCAAGATGGAGGTCAAGAAGGCTCTGAGACATAAATCCGAGATTGTTTGTGAAGCATGTGTTCTCTAGGCCTTCTCAGGTACTCACCATCGGCCTACTCCACGAGCTCTCTAAAGCCACATTGGCTTTGATACCATGTCAAGAGAAAGGAGATAAGGAAGATAGCTCACTCACATACTCTAACACTCAAAGAGTAGCAGATACAAATTGGTGCAAGGAAGAATAATAATCTTCTTCTTCTCTTACATGAAAGGAAAATACAAGAATGAATTAACACAACAGTACAACTAGTTAACTATATAAAGAACACTCAGTAAGGAAAATCCTAATGCCCACAAATGAGTGAGCTAGCAACAAACAAATGTGCCATCACTCTTGGTAGATAAATCTAATAAAGCTCACTAAAGGATCACTAACATGTACGAGTGTGACCACCATACATGTCAGAGAAATAAAAAAGTGATGCATATAATCCCTGATCATCACATGTTGAGATTGATATCTCAAAAAATGTTGATCAATCATCAGAAGAAAAGTAAGTCTATATACACCAATTATAATTATCTCGGTAGGATTAGGTTCCTCTTAGATTTTAGTAATGCCAAGGCAAAAAACATTTGCAGGTATCAACATAGTTGTAGAGGAAAAATATGGTCACCTCAATGAATCCATATTCTAACTATAATCATGATCATTGTGAAAATATCATCGTAGAGTCCTAGACTTATAAATGATTAGAGTAATGCATATATTGCATTATGCAAAAGGTACTTGTGAGTCTTGTGGCCACAATAGAGTGTAAGCCACAACAACCTAATGAGGGTACTTCTGATATTTGAATTCTTTAATATGTTGTATAAAACTACACTAGGTAATGGTGACCACTAAAGGAACAGAAAAAATTATATGGCTTACAAAATTTCTAGAGCATGCTTGTTAAAGGGTGAATGTTGAGAATAAAATCTGAAAATTGGAGATTATTTCAATTAGAAGCTACATGCTTGGACAAATAAAATAATCCTTGGGAAGTAGCATACCTTGGAAGATCCACCAATAAATAAATGCACTAGCCACATTTGATTGAACCTAAAATCATAGTGAAACTAATTTGTGGCTTGTTTCCTAGACTATAGGAAATGTTTGTTTCTATATTAAGGCTTGCAAAATACTTTTGCATGATTCCATCAACATTTTGAATTTTTGTGTTATGAAAAATAAGTGCAAAATCTCAAAAAGGTAGGCCCCTAGCTTAAGAACACTGTCTCTACTTTAACCCTCATATTTCGATCCTAATATATCTCTATGTATATAGGTGTAATCTTGTTTGGATATTTGAGACTTGAGTTAAGAATGTATTCATAATATTTATTTTCTGTCAAATCCAACATTTTCATAGTCGGCATATAGCTTCATAAAATGGTCTCTGAACTCCTCTTGAACCTCTTCAAAGTTTGTGATCGACAATTCATTACATGAGTGTATAATATCGATACACATAGATAGTGATTGTTGACCAAAAGTAGTTTTTCTTTTATTGAACGTTTTGAATATCCAATTCTACTATTTCAAATTTAAATTCCACTAAAAGTTTAAAATATAGACCAATCATGTCAATGCATTGATAGATGTGGAGGGAAAATACCTTTCAAAATTGCATTGTGATGTTTTATATATGCAATCACTGGTATGATATCTTGTTATAGATTTGAGAAATCAAAAGGAATCCCAAAAAGGATCTTTACATTTAATATAGAAACAAAAAATTGAGGAGCATCTAGTGGAAACAAAAGCCAAGAAATATGCAACATACATCAACTATAAAAAGAGGTGTTTAGATGAATATTGTTCATGTCATACATACACATCAATTTAAAGTATAGAAAAGGTCCATATCTCAAGTGCCTATCATTAATTATGTTCAAATTCAAGCTTCAACATTAGTACATAAATGGACCATTGGATGGATTCCATTTGGAGCTACAAAGAGCGAGACTTGAAGCACAAGAAATTGGGCTAAAGTTTGAATTTGAAATCCCCCTCACAATAGCCATAATTTTCAATCACACTTATGTGTGATTAAAAGCCTATAATTTAGGAAAAGTAATTCCTAAGTTGTAGGGAATCTTTTCAAATCTATATGTACACATAAAGTGCTTCGCATTTGTAGATCCTATTAAACGTTATGTGTCTTTTACGGCAAGCTCAAGTATATGTTTTTCATTAAATAACTCCATTTGAAGGCTTTTGAACCTTTGGAAATTCAAAGCATGTGTTTGAAGGAAGAAGGACAAATCCCAAACTTGGAGGTTTAGGATGCTCAATTTCATATTAAGCCAGCATATAGGTGGCATCAATGATAGATTAGATATCTACCATTGGATCCTATGGCACCTATTGTAGTTGAGTTGAATGCCATGAAAGATTAGGAAACAAAAAACAGAAAGCTAATGTTCATGATCTTACAATTTGTTAATAATACCATGATTGGACATATTTATTCAATGAAGGCAAGTAAGGACATGTGGGATTACTTGGAGAGGATATTGTTTACAACTAACACCAAAGCTATGAAGGTGGAGCTCAAGAATGAGCTGAACAATCTCAAGAAGGAAGGTGGTCTATTAGTCTATGAGTAAATTATGAAGGCCAAAAACATTAAAGATTCCCTTGCAGCAATAAGTACCCACATGGATGATGATGATGACATGGTGGCATATTGTTTGAATGGTCTCAAGAAAGATGAAAAATGAAGGCTATTAACTCCTTCTTCGTATGCTAGAGAGAACATGCATAACCTTCATCAACTTACAACACTCATTATAAATGAGGATATGCTTCATGGAGGAAATAAAGGTAAAGGTTCATAATCTATGTTATATGAAGGAAAAGGAGGCAAAAGGTATAGGCAAGGGAAGAGGTAGAGGAAGGAAAAATCAGTCCAAAGACACACATGAAGATGAAGCTAGCACATCCTATGGCAAAGGCAAAGGAAAGAACCAAAGAGGTAGAGGCATAGGTGGTTACAACAATCAACGCAAGAGAGGTGAGTGCTATTCATGTGGAAATCAAGGCCATTCGGCAAATGAATGCACTTCAAAGAAGAATCAATATAAGTATGATCTTATTGAAGGTAATGAACAAGAATTTGTGATGATTCATGTCTATAAAGAGCATTTTAAGGGCAAAGATGAAAAGTGGTACATAGATAATGATTGTAGCAACATGTCATGTATGACATAAATGTTCACTAATTTGTAGGTTCACAAGGACAAAGGATGTGTTGAGATAGGGGACAATGGCAAGCATGTCATTAGACATATTGGAGACATCAGATTTCAAAATGCCAACAAGAGCACTACACTTAAAGAGGTATTGCATGTTCCCACAATTATTGAGAATCTAATTCCAGTTGGCAAGATGGTAGAGAAGGGTTACCAAGTCAAATTGAATGACAAAGGATGTTTGATAGAAGATCCAAAGAATGTATTCAATATCATTTCCAAAGATGAAAGGAAGGGGAGGATGTTTACACTTGGAGTCAAGGTAGATTCTAGTAAGTATATGTTTATTGCATGTGGGTAATAAAAAATTGTAGTTATTAGCCTATGGCACAAAAGAATTGCGCATCGTAATGTTGAGAAGCCACGAATATGCAAAAGGTTGATGTTTTAGAGGACTTCCAAGCTTCAACACACCTAGCTTGCATGAGGTATGTGAAGCTTGTCGATTTCGGAAGCACACTAGGACGCCTTTCAAGGCATCAAGCTATGTGGTTCCTAGGGTTTTGGTTTTGTTCCACGTAGATGTATAATGACCATCAAGAGATCCATCACATGTAGGTAACATTTACTTTGTGACCTTCATTGATGATTTATCTAGAAGGATTTAATCGCTTATCGTCAAGCACAAAATTGACATGTTTGATACATTCAAAACATTCGGGCCACAAGTTGAGAATGAAACAGGCCATAAGATCAAAACTCTAAGATGAGATGGTGGAGGAGACTACTTCTACAATTATTTTATTAAGTTCTGCACGTTGAAGATATTGAGGAAGCACAAAACGTCTATGAACAACAAATTCACATTAACAAACGTTTGAGTGGCCCCTCCACTTGGACTCCATCAAGGATTCCTTAATCATTCAAGTGAAAAGAGAAGAAAGGTGAACCATGCTCAACATGCAGCCATAACCAATATGATAAGGGTAATGTGGTAAGGGTCTTCCATTCTAGTGAGGATAAAGACGATTTTGGAGAGTTCGTGACTCCTAATGTGAAACAAAAGAGGGACTTGAAAAAGTATTCTACCGCAAGTAACGGAAGGAAATTAGAGAGATTTAAACACTATATTCAAAGGCTAACATATGATGGCTTCGTTCCTATTTATTATGCTTTTATGTCTCAAGTTGTGAAAGACAAGGAACGGTGTACATATTAAGAAGCTTGTTAAGACAAAGGATGGATAAATGCTATGAGAGAAGAGATGGATGCTCTTCATGAAAATCAAACTTTGGAGCTTGTACCTAGGCAAGATGACATGAAAGTGGACACAAATAAGTGGGTCTATAAGATCAAAATGAACCTTAATGGATCCATAGTCATGTATAGAGCTAGACTAGTAGCTAAGGATTTAACCCAAACACATGGGATAGATTATGAGAAGACATTTATTTGTGTTGCAAAAAATGAGTACAATTAGGCCATTTATTTCCATTTTTGCTTCTAAAGTGTGGAAATTATTCCAAGTAATTGAGAATGCTTTTCTAAATGGTGATCTTGAAGAGGCTCGTTACATGCAACAACCCATGGGATGAGGACCCTAGAAACCCAAATCTTGTATGCATAATCAAGAAATCTTGGTATGGACTCAAGCAAGCACCAAGGCCATGGAATCAAAGGTTTGATGAGTACCTTATTATATGTGGATATGCAGCAAGTGATGTTGATCCTTCAATTCATATAAAAAGGATTTATCATAAGTCAGGGTACATATACATATATGTTGATGATTTCATCGTCATATGTGATGATGATGCAAGTATCAAGGATATAAAGGCCAAATTGGGGAAGGAACTTAAAATCTCAGATCTTTGTGTGCTAAAGTACGTTTTAGGCATTGAGATTGTATATGCCAAGCAAGGCTTGTATCTTATGCAAAGGGAATATTTTCTTGAGTTTTTATACAGGTTTCGTATGAGTGGTTGTAATCCATTGAGACAAACAACTGATTGCAATATCAAGTTTAGCATAGACAAAGGTCATACAATCAAGAAGTAGCATGTATAAAGAAGTTTGATTGGGTGTTTAAATTATGCTACCATTACTAGATCTAATCTATCTTATAGTGTTGAGTGCTCTCACAATTCATGCATGCACCCACACTCAATCACTTGAATGCAAGTAGAGAGATTCTAAGGTACATCAAAGTTACAAACAATGAATGCCTCTATTATGCATATGATTGTGATCTGAAACTAAAATGTTATGCATAGGCTCATTGGGATAGCTCAAAACATGATAAAAGGAGTATCTTAGGATACATAGTGATGCTTGGGAAGAATCGCGTGTCATGAATGTCAAATAAAAAACCCATAGTTGCATTGTCTTCCATAGAGGCAGAATATAGGACTCTTGCTCAACTCACCTATGAGGTAATTTGGTTTAAAATGATCTTAAAGGATTTGGATATTTAGGTTGGCATTGTTCCATTGCTAGGAGATAATATCTCAAGTATCTACCTTGCAAAGAATCCAACGTTCCATGCTAGGAGCAAGCATATAGGAGTGCATTATCACTTCATAAGAGAGAAGATTGTGGATAACCATGTGGAAAAGAAAGTTGGAAACCTTCTTTAAAAGTTCTTGGATGTGAAGAGGATGGAAGAGCTCAAAGGCATGATAAGTATCAAGGAATTAACCCCCACACTTGAAACCAAAGAAGCTTGATCTTGAGGGGGAGTGCTAAACATTATGTGTTTTTTTAGGGCAAGCTCAAGCATATTTTCAAACAACAAGGATCAAATTATAGACCTTATTACAAAGCTCTTGGATGCAAAGAGAATGTAAAATCTGCAAGGCATGATAAGTATGAAGGAACCAACCCTTACATTTGGAATCAAAGAAGCTTGAGCTTGAAGGGGAGTGTTAAAAGTTATGTGTCTTTTAGGGCCAATTCAAGCATATTTGTTTTACTAAATAACTCTATTGAAGGCTTTTGAACATTAATAAATTCAAAACACGTTTGAAGGTGCAACCTTATCCAAAAGGAGATATTGAACCACCAAAACAAACTTCAATGATGAGACAAAGTCACAAGGTAGCTAAAGAGACAAGGAGGTCATGTGAACAGACATGGACACATACGAAGCACCATGGAAGGCTCCCATGGCTATTTGAGAACCATCCAAGATCTTTCTAGTAGTGTGTGGATGGTAGGCAGTCAAGATGTTATTTGTACATGTGAAATTGAGCCATTCTATATCATATGAGTTCATATTTTATTGTATATCTCTCCCACCCTTTCCAAAGGGTACTCAATTTCTATAGCATCCTATTAGGACATCATTTTATCTATGTAGGAAGCTCTATTTTCAAGTTTCGTGTACTTATTAGAAATGTTATAAACCAATGACTCCAAAACCAAAAGGGTTCTGGAAACGTCTTCTTCTACTTTAAGTTATAACTCTTTGTTTCTCTCTTGGTCTACCTCAAATCTTCTTAGGAAAACTAGTCTATCTTGTGTGACTAAGCTAACTAGTCTACAAGTGTCCAATTGAGGTGATTGATAGCTCATTCAAAAGCCCTCATATTCTTGTCCATGTGGATAGAAGGGTTTATTAACCAAATGTAGGAATGGAGAGCCACACCATTTTTAGTGAGCATTAGTATGAGAGCAACTAATTTTTGGGTAGGGTCCAAGCTTCTTGTTGTGCATATGAGGTGAAATCTTCTGTTATATAATGGAATGTTAAATGGATTTTAATGCCTTTGAGGTTTTAAATGTGTTTTGTGTTTTGATTTAGTAGGTGAAGACTCACGCAAGTGTGAACATGCTTGGATTTATTCAATTATTTTTGGAGATATTTAGAAGAATATTTAGAAGATAGTATTTTAGGTATTTTTGTGAAAATAATAGATTGCTTTAGAAAGTCATTTTTGTAAAAATAGAAAATCATGATTTTGTAAATGAAGAAAATTTTTGTAAAAGCATGCTTTTTGAAGTTTCACCCTCATGTATCTTCTACTTAGGACGTAATAAGAAATACTTATAAATACACATGCTCTGATAGACCTATCCAACAGAGTATTTGGGGAAGATTGTACCCAATCTGGTGTCCAGTCTCTTGTCTCTTTCTATTCTCGTAGTATTTTTGTGTCATTTTGTTTCTTTATTATTTTTTCTATACGTGCGTCTATAGGATTTGAAGGTCAAGAGTGGTATTGGAGCCAAGGCACATCTACGGAGGTGTACATATCGGCATCCGATCACGATTCATGGTGTCCGCTCATTAATCTGTAACTATTGCAAGTGCCCTATCTAGGTTTTTGTTTATCAAGTTCGTTTGTTTTGGCTCGCCAGTTAGTTTTTTCGAATTTGGTACTATGCACTATGCTCACAGTCACATTGTACCCCATGTGCTCACTGTCAGACTGTACCCCCTATGCTCATTGTCACACTATACCCCTGTGCTCAATATGCTCATTGTACTCATTATACCCACTATACCCCCTGTTCTTACTATGCTCATTGTGCTCACTATACTCCATGTACCCCCTGTGTTCACTGTTCACTATTCGAGTTCGGTTCACTTATCAAATTAGTTTATCAAGTTCGTGTATCAAATTTTTTTATCAAGTTTGGTTATCATTCGATTACTCCTTCGGCTTACTCCAAGGCATCGACTAAGACATTGACTAAGACATAGAAGTATGGCATAACTTTGGCATCTTTGACTTCTCTCGCACTCATGGTTCTCTTGGTTCCCTTTGGTTGTGTTGGCTACATGCAAACCAATTCTAACTTATGAGTGGCAATAGGTGCTTAGTTATTTCCCTATTTAACTTACTTAGTTCTTTAGCTAGCCCACATAGTTCCTTATTTAGCATGTAGGGGATTTGAACTCACAACCTCATACTTCCAATAGATAAGCCTTATCCACTAGCCTATTTTTTCTTTTTGATATCCCATTCCTTTTAATAAACATTTAACATAAATTTTAACACCCTCTTCACCTTATTATTTATTTAAACACTCTCTTTGATTTATTTATTTATCAAAGCACTCTCATTTATTTTGTTTATTATTATTATTATTATTATTATTATTATTACTGGGTAAGGCCCACTTATGGTGGAATGTCTCATGCCATAACACTGATCACCCCACCACATGGAAAACATTTCAAGAAAGATCAAGAAGTCCTTTCTTCCTCCTCCGTTCCACTTATATGCACATCAGTCATGGAAAAATTTTTGATGGAAAGATGGAGATATTATGTCTACCTATACCGAACATTTTTGGAAATAGCTATTACTTATTCATTTTCTTGAAATGATTCCTGAAGACCTTGCAAAGAAAGTATGAAGATGGCCAAACTCAACACTCTACATCTTGCAACTCTCTATAAAGCTATTTGTTTTGCACATGATGTTGAGAAAGAGTTTCAATGCATCACCAAGTCTATTCGCTTACAACAAATGCATCAACGACCACAACCAATCAAGCCTAGTTTTCCCTCCAAGCATCCTTTTTCTTCTCCTACTTCTCATTGCTCATCTACTTTTCAACACCCACCTACTTTTCAACACCCTCCTCAATCCAATTTCTCACCAATATCCAAGACACTCAATTTACAACCTACAAAACCCCCAACCCTGATTGGAATGATCGATGCTCAACAAAAGAGGCCCCGTATCACTTGTTGGCATTGTGGTAAGTTTGTTTGTACTAAAGGTAAATTTAGGTTCCGAGCTAATGACATGAACCTTGTTGGAGCTACATGTAGGTGGTTCCTGAAGACATTCAACCTGATTGGACTAAAGAAGCATTGGAAAAGGATCTAAGTACCTTGGGTAACACAATTTCTATTTATTCTTTACTTTGCATGCAACGTACTATTAACGGTAAAGTTGTTAATATTTTACATGATGATGCTAGTTTGCATGATTTTATTTCTCATACATTATTGCAAGATCTCCAATTAAAACCACTTCCTTCTATGTATAAAGTTAAAGCTACATTTCAAGGAAATAGATATAATGTTACAAGTGAAGTGCATAACGTTTAGATTTGTATATGTTCATACATAGATCAATGCACATTCTTAATTTCTCCTTTGCATTCCTATGATGTTATACTCGGTATGAATTTTCGTTATCATTATAGCCCATGCATTTATTATCATACACACACCATGAGTTTTAACTGTAACAATCAAGATATTTCTTTATCTACAATGCATAACTTCCAACCATTTCCATTAATTAGTCATACTCAAGTAAAACATGCATTTAGGAAAGGCTACAATTCATCTATTGTTCTTGTTAATAACATAGTTGATTATACACATACACTTCCTAATGCACATAAATCATTTATGGATTCCTATAGGGAATGCTGATTTTCCTTCTAAGCTACCACCTTCTAGGGGATCTCTTTACCATAGCATAGAATTAAATCCTCATAGTTCTCCTCCCCATAAAGCAACTTATAGGCATGGACCTTTACATCAACATGAAATAGCTAATCAAGTTAAGTATTTACTTCACAAAGGACTTATAAGGCATAATTCTTCTCCCTTTGGAGCACCTTTTATTTTAATAGAGAAGAAGAACAAGATTGATAGGATGTGAATTGACTATAGAGCGCTCAATAAGATCACAATTATAAATGGATATCCTATTCCTAGGATTAATGATTTGCTAGATAAACTTCGTGGAGCACGTGTCTTTAGTAAAATTGATCTTTAATCTACGTATCATGAGATACCAATGACACAAAATGACATTTATAAGAGTGCCTTTAGCACTCAAACTAGTCACTTTGACTTCATGGTAATGCCTTTTGGACTTACCAATGCACCTACTACATACATTTGCATGCATGCTGAATAATATTTCTCTTGAATACCAAGATTTTGCTCTTGTTTTCTTTGATGACATACTTTTCTATAGTGAGAATGATGATGAACATGAAAAACATTTAGCAACAGTTTTTAATTTGTTATGCAAAACAAACTTTATGCCAATCCTGAAAAGAGTTATTATTTCAAAAATGAATTAGAGTATTTAGGACATATCGTTTCTGGTCAACGTGTTCATGTAGATCCAAAGAAAAGTAAAGTAATTAAAGAATGGCCTATACCTCAATCTGTGAATGATGTCCACTCTTTTCATGGGTTAGCTAGTTTTTATCAAAAGTTTGTAAAAGTCTTTTCTTATTTAGCACTTCCACTCACATTATTATTGAAGAGAAAGTTAAAATTTGCATGGGGATTATCACAAAAAAAAATCTTTTGAAAAGCTGAAACATGCACTTTCTCATGCAACTGTTTTGCAATTACCCAATTTTGCATAACCTTTCCATGTAATTATAGATGCTAGTGGTTCAGGTATAGGTGTTGTATTAATGCAAAATGACCATCCTATTGCATTTGAAAGTAGGAAACTTAAACCTTCAAAAAAGAAATATAGTACATATGATAATGAACTTTTAGCTATTGTGCATGCTTAAAAGGTTGGAAACATTACCTTATGGATTCACAAGTCATAATCAAAACAGATTAACAAGCTATTAAGCATGTATTAAATCAACCATTGATTTTTGACCGACACATTAAATGGGCTTCATTGATACAAAATTTTCAGCCTATGATTCAATATCATTCTCGCAAATCTAACATTGTCGCTGATGCCCACAAACAAATAGTTTTTCTATTAATAATGTATCTACTAATCATATTCACTCATTTCATGACATGATTCCTACTTATGCATCTGATTCATATTTTTCACAAACATGGAATGCTTTCAGCAATTCTACGACATTTAGTAAGGATCACTACACTTATCATAATAGATTCTTGTATTTCCAACACAAGTTATGCATTATACAAGGTTTTAAAGAATTTTGTTATGAAGAAGATGCATGAACTGTTGGAAATTTAGTAGGCCCAATACTAATACAATAGGTCCAAGGTTCCATAGGTCCAGCATACACAACATAGAATCTAGCAATCTTCCAATATTGACAAAACATGAACATACCACACTTAATCAAACAAATGATGAGACAAAGATAGAGAGAGATAAGACAACATAAGTAAAGTGTTACGTAAGCCACTTCTTACTCACACTATCATATATACCAATCTTCAATGTACAATGTGGGAGCAAAACTCTCAACCACTCTATGTGAACAGAAATAGATGGATGAGTGAATGTACAAATGTAACAAGAATATTCAGATGTATGAACAAAAATCTGAATATATATGAGATGTGTGACCTAATTGGTTGTAGAGGAGTGAATATGAGTGACAGAAGGACGAAGGATCAGTCTAAAACTGATAATAAACAAACCCTCATCTAACCTTAGGTTATAGAAGACCCTAAGTTAGACACGTGTGTGAAAAGATCACATACTTACAAAAGTAGCAAAGAATGCTAACAAGTTTGCTGCCAGAAATCCTCAAACTCATATGAACATACCTTCTTGAACACCTCATCCAAATATGCATAAAGCATACATGTACTGATTCTCTTGTACCTATGCTGAATAGGACTCCTCCTGATATGGATGTTACTTCCTCCATAAACTCCAAGTAGTACATGTGTGCATAAAGAGAATATGTACCTAAATTCTTAACATATGATGCAAATCTTATGTTAACCACCATCCAATGTCTTTGAAGTAACCCGAAATCTTCATGTAGAAGACAATCTTCAAATACAACATGTGAATGGCCTATCCACACCACCAAGCTGCTAATGGCCTCTCCATAAGCAAGAGTGTGAGCATACTCTTCTTCTGCAAGAAGAACTCCATAGCCGCTCCTCAACATGCTCCAAAATAGCACCATGGCTGCCCCATGTGCTAGAAACACTACCTCTATTGAGGTAACAAAGCTCCAACGCTCGTTGTTGAGCTAGGTGAAGGATACTTTACAATGAACCAAGCATGTGTTTATATAGTATTTGTGTATCTTTTGGAAAGCTTCTCAAAAGCATAAAACACATAAAAACTCTCTTCAATCACTATTCTCAAAATGTAAACGTGTCTCCATTTAATCGTGCGACAAATAAAAAAGAAAACACTTTCTCCCTTTTCTAAAAAACTCCTTCATGCGATCGTGCTGAACAAAGTTTGAACCCACGTTGGCAGGTTGAGAGGCAGTGCTTTTTCCACAGTGCTAGGCGTTGTTGTGTTGTAGAGAACCTATAAACAAATCTACAGATGTTGTAAGCTCTCGAACATTTTGATCAACAAATCTACATATGCTATAAACTTTGGACATTTTGACACATAGGATATTGGATCTTTGTTTTCCAAGAATCCCCCCTGCAATTTCATATTGGTACAAAATGAACTAAACATGTAACTTCATTCATCTGCAAACTTCATAAGCTTCAAAACTCCCGATTTGTCCTTCAAATCTTTTCTTCAAAAGTCTTCTTCAAAATTGAATTTGACTTTCCTTCTAACTTCAAAAAACTTGAAATTGCTAAATATGAACCATAATACCTCAGAAAATATGCAAACTAGATATCCAATACTTTACACATCAAGCAATCACTGCTTGACAACAATATAGCTTGTACTAACTATGAACCTACTATCTCCTGTCTTCTCAAACTTGAAAACATACACTAGGATCCACATATTTGCATTTACCTTGCAACAGGTTTCTCAACGTACTTTTGCTGTGTCATGTAAATACACTAAACAAAATCAAGAACTGAATCCTAGAACCTGTGACTAACAACTCACAACTTAGTGTATTATGAACACTGCAGGTTCATCTCTGACTGTACTTCAAGTCAAGTCAACTCAATTCAATTGAAATCAACTGAAATCAACTCATGAGTCTCATAAAAACATCTATGATGTCATCATGTCTTCATCTTCGTTCAATCTATAAATCCTTCATACTTCTTTCCGTCAAAATTTGGTATAAACATAAATGTGTGCACTTCTCAAACATACCTCTCTGAAATATCAAGCTTCTCTTCAATAGAACTCTGGAACCTTCTCCTGAATAGGAACATCCTAACACGAAGTTTCTCAAGACATTCTTTTTCTTCCTTCTTCTTTCAAAGCTGGAACATAAAGAGAAACTTACAAAGGAAATATAGGAATACATAATATAGGAAATACCTGGATTTCTTATAGATATAAATCTATATTATTTCACATATGGCTAAAAATAAGTCTTCATGTTTCATCACCCCCCTGGATGACTTAACACTAGTATCCAAAATTCTTCAAATATATCAGACTTTATGAAATCTAGAACTTCTTACTTCTTTCAATAAATCTGTTCTTCAATAATCAATACCTGTATCTAAAACAAAATTTTTAGGATCCATAGTCTTCTGTAACATAACAAGTATCTTCTTCTATTCCTCTGCAACACTAATCTGATAGAATATGAATCTTTGACTTACTTCTTCCAATGTTAAGAATCTTCTCAAACAAAGGATAGACAACTGACTCATAAATACTCAAGATCTTCAAGACCTTCAAGATCATCCAAGATCATATACGATCATAAAAAATCTATGATCTTTCCAAAAACATACCTGAGTGGAATCTACTCTCATCAAACCTTCATGATTGAATGTTTGATTTGCTACCTGAATGTCTCTAAGTGTCCATGCTTTTCACAAAGTTGGAAAACTTTTCTTCAAACAAATCCTTTCGAAGAATCTGCAACTCCTACTTGAAACATAAGTGGACAAACTCTCACCTTGAGAACTCCAAAAGCTGCAAGTTGATACTTCATATCTTCATATTCTACCCAGGTGAAATGTGATCGTATCTGGTTGACTTTCTTTAGCTTAACTCCACTTCTCAATCAAGTGATAGGATCTGATGGAACACCTTATTGAATACAAGCATGTATCCAAAAATCAAGACAATCATAGAAAGTAGATCCTCCAACTAACTAGTACATCAAAGAATCTCAAATTTTTGAAGTTTTCTGAAAATACTGAATATGAGGTAACCCTTCCAAACATAAAAGCTCAACCCAAGTCTTCAACATCTGATACCAAAAACTCTTTTACCTCAAGAATTAGATAACGAAGAAATATACTTCTCTGCATCTTGTCATATACCAAGTAGCTCTGTATTGACACTCCAAGAATTCTTTGTGGGAACATATAAGCTGCCTACTTAAAAAGCTTCATCTTATGTATAACTCCTACATATGAGTCAAAATATACAAGTTGTATTCTTTCTCTCAATGCAATTGTCTATCAAATCTACTAAATAACTATAATGCCAAAAAAGAAACTGTTAAACTTTCTTTACACAAGATGTTCTCGTAGAATTGTCTTTGGATGTAGAGGATAAAGTAGGAAAAGTATATGGAAAATATTAGAGAAAAAGAAGTCTTACTTTCCCTTTGGAAATGTTGGACTTTCTTCTTCTGTATCTTTCTTCCACCTGATGATGATGTTGGCATCTTCAAACTTCTCTTCCATACCTTTTGTCATGTTCATCTTGAAGTAGCAAGCACTCTTAACTTCTTCAAATGAACTCTTTCTCTTCCTCTAGTGCTAAGACTAAGAGACAAAACAAACATCGTATACAAATGGAAGTGAACATAGAATTATGTTTTATCATCTCCTCATATCCTTGAATCAAAATTCTGCTTCAAATGTCTGAAATGACTAAAGTCACCAACCTTTTGTCTGAATTATGAATTACCTTTCTAGAGTTAGCTCTCTATATCAAATTTTGAGCAAAAAACTTTCAACCAATTTACAACACAAGATTGGCTGAAAACCAAACTAATGCTCTCCACATTTGTCTTCTTAGAAGCTTTCTTTTCATGAAAGAGATCTCTCAAAAATCTCTAGAAAAACCTCTAGATACCCTCAACATGCTCCAAAACAGCACGATGGCTGCCCCATGTGCTAGAAACACCACCTCTATTGAGGTAACAAAGCTCTAAAGCTTGTTGTTGAGCTAGGTAAAGGATACTTTACAATGATCCAAGCATGTGTTTATATAGTATTTGTGTATCTCTTGAAAAGCTTTTCAAAAGCATAAAACACAAAAAAACTCGCTTGGGATCACTATTTTCGAAATGTAAACATGTCGCCGTTTAATCGTGTGACAAACGGAAAAGAAAAACACTTTTTCGCTTTTCTCAAAAACTCCTTCATGCGATCGCGCTGAACGGGGTTTGAACCCACGTCTACAGGTTGAGAGGCGATGCTTTTTCCACTGCGCTAGGCACAATTGTGTTGTAGAGAACCTATAAACAAATCTACAGATGATGTAAGCTCTAGAACATTTTGACCAACAAATCTACATATGTTGTAAACTTTGGACATTTTGACCAATTGGATATTGGATCTTTGTTTTCCAACAATCCCCCCTGCAATGTCATATTGGTACAAAATGAACTGAACATGTAAATTCATTCATCTACAAACTTCATAAGCTTCAAACTTATACTCCCGATTTGTCCTTCAAATCTTTTCTTCAAAAATCTTCTTCAAAATTGAATTTGACTTTCCTTCAAACTTCAAGAAACTTGAACTTGCTGAATATGAACCATAATACCTAAGAAAATATGCAAAATAGATATCCAATAGTGTACACATCAAGCAATCACTGCTTAACAACAAATATAGCATGTACTAACTGTGAACCTACTATCTCTTGTCTTCTCAAATCAGAGAACATACACTAGGATCCACATATTTGCATTTACCTTGCAAAAGGTTTCTCAACGTACTTCTGTTGTGTCATGTAAATACACTAAACAAAATCAAGAACTGAATCTTGGAACCTGTGACTGACAACTCACAACTTAGTGTATTATGAACACTCCTGGTTCATCTCTGATTATACTTCGAGTCAACTCAACTCAACTGAAATCAACTCATTAGTCTCATAAAAAAATCTATGATGTCATCATGTCTTCATCTTTGTTCAATCTGTAAATCCTTCATATTTCTTTCCTTCAAAATCTAGTATAAATATAAATGTGTGCACCTCTCAAACATACCTCTTTGAAATATCAAGCATCTCTTCAATAGAACTCTGGAACCTTCTCCTCAACGGGAACATCCTAACAAGAACTTTCACCAGACATTCTCTTTCTTCCTTCTTCTTTCAAAGCTGGAACATAAAGAGAAACTGACAAAGGAAATATAGGAATACTTGATATAGGAAATATGTGGAATTCTTATAGATATAACTCTGTATTCTTTCACATATGGGTGAAAATAAGTCTTCATGTTTCATTACCTCCTGGATGACTTAACACTAGTATCGAGAATTCTTTAAATATATCAGATTCTATGAAATCTGGAACGTCTTCAATAAATCTTATCTTCAATAATCAATACCTATATCTGAAACAAAATTTTTAGGATCCATAATCTTTTGTAACATAACAAGTATCTTCTTCTATTCCTCTACAACACTAATCTGATAGAATTTGAATCTTTGACTTACTTCTTCCAATGTTAAGAATCTTCTCAAACAAAGGATAAACAACTGACTCATGAATACTCAAGATCTTCAAGACCTTCAAGATCATCCAAGATCATATAAGATGATACAAGATCTATGATCTTTCCAAAAAAATACCTGAGTAGAATCTACTATCATGAAACCTTCATGATTGAATGTTTGATTTGCTACCTAAATGTCTCTAAGTGTCCATGCTTTTTACAAAGTTGTAAAACTTTTCTTCAAACAAATCCTTTCCAAGTATCCGCAAATCCTACTTGAAACATAAGTGGATAAACTCTCACCTTGAGAACTCCAAAAGCTGCAAGTTGATACTTCATATCTTCATATTCTACCCGGGTGAAATGTGATACTTGATTTTCTTTGGCTAACTCCACTTCTCAATCAAGTGATGGGATCTGATGGAACATGTTTTTGAATACAAGCATGTATCCAAAAATCAAGACAATCATAGAAAGTAGATTCTCCAAGTGACTAGTACATCAAAAAATCTGAAATTTCTGAAGTTTTTTGAAAATACTCAATATGAGGTAATCTTTCCAAACATAAAACCTCAACCCAACTCTTCAACATCTGATACAAAAAACTCTTTTACCTCAAGAGTTAGATAAAGAAGAAAAATACTTCTTTGCAACTTGTCATATACCAAGTAGCTATGTATTGACACTCCAAGAATTCTTTGTGGGAACATATAAATTGCCTACTTAAAAAGCTTCAACTTATATATAACTCATACATATGAGTCAAAATATACAAGTTGTCTTCAAAATCTGCTGCTTTTCTTTCTCTCAATGCAATTCTTTGTCAAATCTACTAAATAAGTATGATGAAAAACAAGAAACTACTTCTTCTTTAAACTTTCTTCACACAAGATGTTCTCATGAACTTGTCTTTGGATGTAGAGGATAAAGTAGGAAACGTATATGGAAAATATGAGAGAAAAAGAAGTCTTACTTTCCCTTTGGAAATGTTGGACTTTCTTCTTCTGTATCTTTCTTCCACTTGATGATGATGTTGACATCTTCAAACTTCTCTTCCATACCTTTTGTCCTATCCATCTTGAAGTAGCAAGCACTCTTAACTTCTTCAAATGAACTCATTCTCTTCCTCTAGTGCTAAGAGTAAGAGACAAAACAAACATGGTATACACATGCAAGTGAACATAGAATCAAGTTTTATCATCTCCTCAATATCCTTGAATCAACATTCTCCTTCAAATGTCTGAAATGACTAAATTCACCAAGCTTTTGTCTGAATGATGAATTACCTTTCTAGAGTTACCTCTCTAGATCAAATTTTGAGCAAAAAATTTTCAACCAATTTACAACACAAGATTGGCTGAAAACGAAACTGATGCTCTCCACATTTTTCTTAAAAGCTTTCTTATCATGAAAGAGATCTCTAAACAATCTCTAGAAAAACCTCTAGATACCTGTTTTGATGTAGCCTTTAACTTTCAGAGAATGAAAGTATATAAAAGCACTCCTTGAATCCTTCAAATCTCTTCATAACTGCTCTTCTGAGACATGATCTGCAAATGATAATCTTATAGTAGAATCTCATACCTATGATTTGATGTTGATCTGATTCCTTCATCTTCTCCAAACCATTGTTCTTCCTTGAATTTGAAGTAGCCTTCTCTTCATCAAGTCTTGGTCTTCAAACAATACTTTCTGTAAAGTATTTTCATACTCTTCCAAAAGTATTCGACTACTAACAGATCATCAACTTCATACTCCACACTAATGAATAAACATGTGACAAAAATGTCTAATTCTCAAATCTTTACTCATCTAGATTAAGTGTGTATGTCAAATGTCAAACATTAGAAGATGTTCTTAAATCATATGTTGTAAACCTGGAAGTCTGGGAACCTTGGTTCTGAATGAGCCTAAATGAACTCTGATATCGAAACCCTAATGCTCTAGTACCAAATGTTGGAAATTTAGTAGGCCCAATACTAATACCACAGGTCCAAGGTTCCATAGGTCCAACATAAACAACATAGAATCTAGCAATCTTCTAATATTGACAAAACATGAACATACCACACTTAATCAAACAAATGATGAGACAAAGATAGAGAGAGAGATTAGACATGTTTAAAGTGCTATGTAAGCCACTGCTTACTCACACTATCATATATACCAATGTTCAATGTACAATGTGGGAGCAAAACTCTCAACCACTCTATGTGAGCAGAAATAGATGGATGAGTGAATGTACAAATGTAACAAGAATATTCAGATGTATGAACAGAAATCTGAATATATATGAGATGTGTGACCTAATAGGTTGTAGAAGAGTGAATATGAGTGACAGAAAGAGGAAGGATCAGTCTAAAACTGATAATAAACAAACCCTCATCTAACCTTAGGTTATAGAAGACCCTAAGTTAGACACGTGTGTGAAAAGATCACATACTTTTAAAAGTAGCAGAGAATGCTAACAAGTTTGCTGTCAGAAATCTTCAAACTCATATGAACATACCTTCTCAAACACCTCATCCAAATATGCATAAAGCATACATGTACTGATTCTCCTGTACCTATGCTGAATAGGACTCCTCCTGATATGGATGTTACTTCCTCCATAAACTCCAAGTAGTACCTATATGCATAAAGAGAATATGTACCTGAACTCTTAATATAAGATGCAAATCTTATGTTCACCACCATGCAATGTCTTTGAAGTAACCCGAAATCTTCATGTAGAAGACAATCTTCAAATACGGCCGATCCACACCACCAAGGTGCTAATAGCTTCTCCATAAGCAAGAGTGTGAGCACACTCTTCTTCTCCAAGAAGAACTCCATAGCCGCTCCTCAACATGCTCCAAAATAGCACCATGGCTACCCCATGTGCTAGAAACACCACCTCTATTGAAGTAACAAAGCTCCAAATCTTGTTGTTGAGCTAGGTGAAGGATACTTTACAATGAGCCAACCATGTGTTTATATAGTATTTATGTATCTCTTGAAAACTTCTCAAAAGGATAAAACACATAAAAACTCTCTTGCGATCGCTATTTTCAAAACGTAAATGTGTCACCGTTTAATCGTGTGACAATTAAAAAAGAAAAACACTTTTTCACTTTTCTAAAAAACTCCTTCACAGGACTGCTCTAAACGGGGTTTGAACCCGCATCGGCACGTTGAGAGGTGATGCTTTTTCCACTACGATAGGCACTGTTGTGTTGTAGAGAACCTATAAACAAATCTACATATGCTATAAGCTCCAGAACATTTTTACCAACAAATCTATATATGATGTAAACTTTGGACATTTTGACCAATAGGATATTGGATCTCTGTTTTCCAACAATCCCCCCTACAATGTCATATTGGTATAAAATGAACTGAATATGTAACTTAATTCATTTGCAAACTTCATGAGCTTCAAACTTGTACTCTCGATTTGTCCTTCAAATCTTTTCTTCAAAAGTCTTCTTCAAAATTGAATTTGACTTTCCTTCAAACTTCAAAAAACTTGAACTTGCTGAATATGAACCATAATACCTGAGAAAATATGCAAAGTAGATATCCAATAGTGTACACATCAAGCAATCACTACTTGATAACAAATATAGCATGTACTAACTGTGAACTTGCTATCTCCTCTCTTCTCCAACCTGAAAACATACACTAGGATCCACATATTTGCATTTACCTTGTGAAAGGTTTCTCAACGTACTTCCGTTGTGTCATGTAAATACACTAAAGAAAATCAAGAACTCAATCCTGGAACTTGTGACTGACAAATCACAGCTTAGTGTATTATGAACACTCTTGGTTCATCTCTGACTCTACTTCAAGTCAAGTCAACTCAAGTCAACTGAAATCAACTAAAATCGACTCACGAGTCTCATCAAAAGATCTATGATGTCATCATGTCTTCATTTTTGTTTAATCTGTAAATCCTTCATACTTCTTTCCTTCAGAATCTCGTATAAACATAAATGTGCGCACTTCTCAAACATACCTCTCTGAAATATCAAGCTTCTCTTCAATAGAACTCTGGAACCTTCTCCTGAACAGGAACATCCTAATAGGAACTTTCTCTAGACATTCTTTTTCTTCCTTCTTCTTTCAAAGCTGGAACATAAAGAGAAACTAACTATGAAATCTGGAACGTCTTCCTTCTTTCAATCAATCTGATCTTCAATAATCAATACCTATATCTGAAACAAAATTTTTAGGATCCATAATCTTCTGTAACATAACAACTATCTTCTTTTATTCCTCTGCAACACTAATCTAATAGAATCTGAATCCTTGACGTACTTCTTCCAATGTTAAGAATCTTCTCAAACAAAGGATGGACAGTTGACTCATATATACCTCAGATCTTCAAGACCTTCAAGATCATCCAAGATCATGTAAGCTCATACAAGATCTATGATCTTTCAAACAAAATACCTAAGTAGAATCTACTCTCATCAAACCTTCATGATTGAATGTTTGATTTGCTAACTCAATGTCTCTAAATGTCCATGCTTTTCACAAAGTTGTAAAACTTTTCTTCAAACAAATCCTTTCCAAGTATCTGCAACTCCTACTTGAAACATAAGTGGACAAACTCTCACCTTGAGAATTCCAAAAGCTACAAGTTGATACTTCATATCTACATATTCTACCCGGGTGAAATGTGATAGTATCTCCTTGACTTTCTTTGGCTAACTCCACTTCTCAATCAAGTGATTGGATCTGATGGAACACCTTTTTGAATACAAGCATGTATCCAAACATCGAGACAATCATAGAAAGTAGTAACCTTTCCAAACGTAAAACCTCAACCCAAGTCTTCAACATCTGATACAAAAAACTCTTTTACCTCAAGAGCTAGATAAAGAAGAAATATACTTCTCTGCAACTTGTCATATACCAAGTAGCTCTGTATTGACACTCCAAGACTTCTTTGTGGGAACATATAAGCTACCTGCTTAAAAAGCTTCAACTTATATATAACTCATACATATGAGTCAAAATATACAAGTTGTCTTTAAAATTTGTTGCTTTTCTTTCTCTAAATGCAATTCTTTGTCAAATCTACTAAATAAGTATAATGCAAAACAAGAAACTGCTTCTTCTTTAGACTTTCTTCACACAAGATGTTCTCATAGACTTGTCTTTGGATGTAGAGGATAATGTAGGAAAGAATATGGAAAATGTGAGAGAAAAAGAAGTCTTAATTTCGCTTTGGAAATGTCGAACTTTGTTCTTTTGTATCTTTCTTCCACCTGATGATGATGTTGACATCTTCAAACTTCTCTTACATACCTTTTGTCCTCTTCATCTTGAATTAGCAAGCACTCTTAACTTCTTCAATTGAACTCTTTCTGTTCCTCTAGTGCTAAGAGTAAGAGACAAAACAAACATGGTATACAAATGGAAGTGAACATAGAATCATGTTTTATCATCTCCTCATATCCTTGAATCAAAATTTTGCTTCAAATGTTTGAAATGACTAAATTCACCAACCTTTTGTCTGTAGGATGAATTACCTTTCTAGAGTTACCTCTCTAGATCAAATGTTGAGCAAAAAACTTTCAACCAATTTACAGCACAAGATTGGCTAAAAACCAAACTCATGCTCCTCACATTTATCTTCTTAGAAGCTTCTTTTGATGAAAGAGATCTCTCTAAAATCTCTAGAAAAACCTCTAGATACCTGTTTTGCTGTAGCCTTTAACTTTCAGATAATGAAAGTATATAAAAGCACTCCTTGAATCATTCAAATCTCTTCATAACTGCTCTTCTAATACATGACCTGGAAATGATAATCTGATAGTAGAAACTGATACCTCTGATTTGATGTTGATCTTATTCCTTCATCTTCTCCAAACCATTTTTCTTCCTTGAATTTGAAGTAGCCTTCTCTTCATCAAGTCTTGGTCTTCAAACAATAATTTCTGTAAAGTATTTTCATACTCTTCCAAAAGTATTCGGCTGCTAACAGATCATCAACTTCATACTCCACACTAATGAATAAACTTGTGACCGAAATGTCTAATTCTCAAATCTTTACTCATTTAGATTAAGTGTGTATGTCAAATGGAAAATGTTAGAAGATGTTCTTAAATCATATGTTGTAAACCTGGAAGTCTAGTAACCTGGGAATCTGAATGAGCCTGAATGAACTCTGATATCAAAACGCTAATGCTCTGATACCAAATGTTGGAAATTTAGTAGGCCCAATACTAATACCACAGGTCCAAGGTTCCATAGGTCCAGCATATACACCATAGAATCTAGCAATCTTCCACCATTGACAAAACATGAACATACCACACTTAATCAAACAAATGATGAGACAAAGATTGAGAGAGATTAGACAACATGTGTAAAGTGTTACGTAAGCCACTACTTACTCACACTATCATATATACCAATGTTCAATGTTATTTGGAACTTGTCCACATAGATGTGTGGGGACCAAGCAAGGATCCTTCAATTTCAAGCTTAAGGTACTATGTGTCATTCATTGATGATTTCAGTAGGTGGACTATCTTGTATTTCATGAAACATAAAGATGAATTGCTTCAAGAAGTATCTTGCACTTGTTGAAAATCAAACAGGGAAAAGCCTAAAGAGGATAAGGTCAGATGGAGGAGGTGAGTACTTCTCAAATGAGTTTGATGCATTTTTGCAGGACAGAGGTATCAAAAGGGAGATTACTACTAGGTATACTCCTAAGCAAAATGGAGTAGCAGAGAGGAGAAACAGTTTGGTTGTGGAAGCAGTTAGATCAATGCTTAATGAAAAGAAATTGCCTAATTATTTGTGGGTAGAGAGTGTTTCTACGGCCACTTACCTTATTAACATGTTACCTTTTAAATCCCTTCGTGGGATCAACTCATATGAAGCATGGCATGGTAGGAGACCATCACTTGATCATTGCAAAATATTTGATTCTGTTGCTTATGTGCATATTCCATCTCAAATCAGAGGTAAGATGGACCCTGAAGTAGAAAAATGTTTCTTCATAGGATATGATTTAAATAAGAAAGGATACAGGTTTTATAATCCATATAACAAAGGATTTATGGTCAGTAGAGATGTTGTGCTTGATGAGAATGATTCTTGGTTTGAAAGTGAATGCAGGAAGATCCAAGCCTCACTAAGGAGGAGCCAAGCAAAATTGAAGACACATCAAATCAGATGATGAGGACACTATCAACTTGGAAGAGTTCAAAGGATGGAAATCAAAGGGCAAGGCCAAGATGAAGAGGTTGGAAGACATACCAGAATCATCCAACCAAGCCTTAGGAGATCACAGAGAGAGAGTAAGAAGACAATCAGATATGGGTATGATACTTCACTAGTTACTAAGCATTCCATTTATCTTGCTAAGATTTTATCAATTGAAGAACCTTCTTCATATGAAGAAGCAAGTACCAAAGTAGAATGGAAAGAATCTATGGATGAAGAGATAGAAGCACTCCAAGAAAATGACACTTGGGAGCTAGTACCCAAGAATGCATCCATGAAGGTAATTGGTTCTAGGTGGATTTACAAAATCAAAAGGAACTCAGATGGATCCATAAACAAGTATAAAGCTAGGCTTGTGGCTAAGGGTTTTGCACAAACCAAAGGAGTAGATTATGAAGAAAATTTCTCTCCTATGGGAAAGATGCCAACCATTAGGGTATTGGTAAGTGTAGGTGCATCTAGAAATTGGAATATGTATCAACTAGATGTGAAAAATTCTTTTCTCAATGGATGGATTTCAGAAGAGGTTTACATGGTTCAACCTCTATCAACTAGATGTGAAAAATTCTTTTCTCAATGGATGGATTTCAGAAGAGGTTTGCATGGCTCCACCTCTTGGCTATGAAGACCCACGCAAGGTTAATCATGTATGCAAATTGAACAAAACTCTTTATGGTTTGAAGCAAGCACCTAGGGCATGGAACCATAGATTAACAACCTACCTTCAAGATCAAGGATTCATAATGAGCAAGCTAGACTCTTCTCTGTTTTTCAAGAGAAGTAATTCAAAAATAATATACTTATGTGTATATGTTGATGACATCATTCTTAAAGGTAGTGATGCCAATGGCATCAAACAAATCAAGAGCCAGATGATGCAAGGTTCAAAATCAATGACCTAGGGTTTTGAATATTTTCTTGTACTTGAGTTAGTCGAAACTAAGTTTGGAATTTACATCACTCAAAGGAAATATGTGCAAGACATGTTGAAGAAGTTCAACTTGGAGAATGCAAAGATAGCTAGCACCCCTATGGAGGTAAATCATAGATTGAGTGTTCATGAAGGTGATTTGCTTGAAGACATTGTAGGATCTCAAAGCATAGTTGGGAGTCTAAAATATGCAACCTTAACAAGAATTGACATATCTTATGGAGTAAGTGTTCCGAGTCAATTCATGCATAATCCTAGAGCACCTCACTTGGAAGCTGCTAAAAGGATTTTGAAGTATCTTAAAGGTACTCAAAATCAAGGCCTTTACTTCCCATACACATGAGATTTGGACATTAAGCTATACTCAGATATAGATTGGATAGGTTCTAAGAATGAGAGAAGAAGTACTTCCGGATATCTTCCTTTTCGAGGTGATAATCCCATTTCATGGTCTTCCAAGGAGCAACCAACTCTTGCTCTATCTTCAACAGAGGCTGAATACAGGGGATTAGCCAATGCTACATAAGAAGCTATTTAGATTGGATTGCTCTACTCAGATTTGGGATTTCACACTCATTCACCTATGATCTTTGGTGATAACACAAGTTCTTTGCATCTTGCAGCCAATCCCATTTATCATGCAAGAACCAAGCATATAGAAGTGCATTATCACTATGTTAGAGAGAAGCTACTAAGCAAAGAGATTCATATGGCATATGTATCTACAAATATGCAATGTGCAAAATTGTTAACAAAAGCACTTGATGGTACTAAGCTTTGTAGGTTTAAAACCATGATTGAATTGCAAGTTATTCAAGAGGATTTGCAGACAAGTGCAAGCCAAGATGTTTGACTTGAGGGTGAGTTGTTGGTGCAAATGACCAAGCCTTCACATTTCGCTAGGCATGCAAGATAATATGTGCAACAAATTGATGAAGCATGTGAACCAATGCTTGTAATACTTGATCATTTACCACTTGTAAAGGGAGAAATCCCTGAGAGAATATTGTAAAATAAAAAAAATCATGGAGTTAGAAGAATCATGAGCTACAAGTTTGTCATGAGAGAATATCTCCTCAATTGGGGGAATCATTTTTAGGTGAAACCAAGTTTGAATTCAAATTCGAACTTGGAGATAGACCTTTGTAATACTCACGTGAGAGCAGCCTTAATGGGAGCTCTTCCATTAATCATTAGTAGGGTTTGGGTAGCTCAATTCATAGATTACTCATTCTAGTATCACTGGGCATCATTACAATGCCAATGCACTTGTATACTCATGTGTCATAATACATATACTTTATTTGTCATATCTGTCTACTTCTGTGCTATGACTACTTAGAACACTGAACTTTGGTTGATCATATCTCAGTGATTTCTTAAACATTTTTCACGTTCTATAGCTTGGTGGACCCAGCTTGAAGTCTAGTTTGTGATGTTCAAATTTCAAGGTATTTGCTTCAGCCATTTGGGAGAAATCAACATTCAAATTCTCACTGGCCTTTTACTGCTGAGTCCCTAAAAAGTCAGGGGTAAGCCTTGAATATTAGCTAAATTGGTTTCTCAGCTAATTTGAATCCCTCAAAAGGAATTTGATCAGTTGATATTGTACTATGAGCACTGAGAAAAAGAACGAACATGTGTCTAAACCAAAATAGCAAGTTTTATGACACTAGCTATTTGTAAAGTAGTCTATTTTGATTCAATTGTTTGAAGGATCATCTCCAAAGTACATAGGTACTCTCTTGGTGTTATTTGCAAGCTAAAAGGGCCTACAAAATAACTCTGAAGTTTGATACGGAAAGTACAAAGCAAGTTTTAGCAGTACCACCTCACTTTCTTGAGGTATCCATCCATCTCTTCCAATAGAAATGAGCTCACCAAGAGCATGAAGTAGGATCTACAAGCTTCTAATCAAGTACAAAGTACCGTATAGGCCCTCCTTATATAGATTTTAAGGATGCTCTAAAAAATTCATCATATTTGGGATACTCCCCTTGAAGAAGGATGAATACAATGGTAGAAGCAGATGGCAACATATTGAATACAATGAGATACAACTAAAATAATATGAAACCAAGTGTCTCTTTGATACCAAATTAAGGTGCACTCATATATACAAAGTATATGAAGTCATGTCATCAACACCCCCTTTGGAGCTCCATTCTAGAGTTGCTAGATGCTATAATCCACTAAATGAGATTTCGGAATTACACTTATGTTATAAGAAAAACCACATAGGGAAAATAGTACAAGAATCTTTAACTAGCACAAGACATTCCACACCCTAGGAATCACGTATGGATAACTCGACTAAAGACGATAGACGAGATCCCACAACCGGAGACCGTATGTATGAAGCAAGATATCTAGATTACAAAAAATCATCCAAGGAGAAGAACTTAGATACAAGAAATAACTTGACAAGATCTCGTACTACAAAATTACAAGAAGACAAGATAGAATGTCCAAGATAGAAGATTGGACAAGACTAGAACAAAGGACAAGTCTAGAACTCGAACAGGAAGTTGGAGAGTGATTACTTAGTGATTACGACTCCTTGAGCTCACAAGACTAGTATTGGCAAGACTAAGCATATATGTGGCTAGCCCCTCCTTATAAAGGTTTTCAAGGGAAATTCATCAATGGTGGTCACAAATCGATGATGTCATCAATTTGGAACATCACCTTTGGATATCATAAACAGCAAAAAGAGAGTTGATCTTAGGGTTTTGGTAGGTTCCGGACATGATGGAAGCACTAGATTCTCCTAATTATGAACTAATCATGAGATATAGAAAGTCACATGGAATTTAAGGTTCAAGATGGTTTCCTTTGTCCATGACAAAAGAAGATGAAAAAGCATGGAGAACAACATAATATTGATTACGTTACCCATTGAATGTACAAAGATAAGTGATCCATAAGAGGTATAGGCATATATACAAGCCCAAGGGGAGGGGGAAAGCAACACCATGTATGGAGGAAAAAAAGTACCTTGATGTTTTTAGGTGTGTTTACACACATTACTACCAAAATATATCAATAAAGACCTTAGATAAGTTATGTGGTGAGCAAGGAGCTAGCACACATGTGTATCGAAGTTCCAAGCTATGTGGATTGAAATGAATCCAAAAAAGGAAGTAAGTCCAAAACTTTGCAAAAATCATCAAACTTCTTCATAGGTAGAGCCTATCTTAAATAATACGAACTGTTATCTTGTGTGGGAACATAATGAAGTCTGATCTTCCCAATAAAGACTATCTCCATGATAATGATGGTGCATCTCAATTTCCTATCTATGAAGCAGTGGAGCATAGGGTTCTTTGCAACTTCCAATGCTATATAGTTTTTGTTAAAGATGATGGTATTAAATGATTCACCTACACCCAAATAAGCAAAAACAAGCTAAGGGATACACACTCATTAGTAGCTTAGAAAACAACCCAAAATGCTTCGATGAGAGGATGCAACCCAAAAATCTAAATGATAAGGCATGCGTGTTTGAGTTCCTCTTAAGTTTTGTTTTGTTTATTCGTGAATATGGCCACGATCGGAGGATGATCTACGAATAGGTAGAGATAGTGCTGATTACCATCTCGAGTTTCTATATCTTCCACGTTGAACTTCATCATGGATTGGGAAAAATGATTCTAATTGATTTCATGCGGTGCCGAGGACCTTGATGTATTCTCGATTTCTTGCTCAACGTTGATGTTGAATCAACCTTCGTAAAACAAACTTCTCTCACTTTCGATGATTTCTTTTATTCTCGTTACAAATCTTTTAATAGATAATTAGTGAAATCTAGACAAAAGGTTTCTTCGACTTACTTAATATAGAACATAAAAAATATGCTAATAATTAGAGTTTCGCCTAAGAATACTCATTTATAAATATCCTATGAATCAAGAAAGCACATTAGCATAAGCTCTCTAAGAAGGCAGGTAAAAGAAACATCATGCCAATTCCGTAAAATTCAGTATGTGCAGGTCGGGTTTAACATCTATAAACGGATTTTTTTTCAGCACATTGGTTTGAGTATCTACTCAGAGAAAGCAATTATATAATGTTAAATACCATGAGTTTGCTTAAAACAGATAAATTTTGAACCGTGACATACATTTTCCAGAGGCTGTTACTCCGTTGTTCTATGAGTTTGTATTATGCGTCGGGCTCCAAGAAACAAATTTCATGTCCGAGGCCATTGTCCTGCTGGTTGGGCCTTTCGCCTCTTGAGACGGAGCCGAGGGTTCAACCGCTGTTAGCATCACTTGTGAGGAATATGTAAACCTTGGAATATTGATGTAACATGTGGCTGATGTGCCACCGCATATTCTGCCCCACGGTAGTGATGACCCCCGTTCAACCCAGCTATGTGAACCCATGTCCTTGTGGGATAAGGGGGGTCCCATGGGTATTATGCCCTTCCTTGTACAGTTGCAATTTCAAAGTTAAAGCTCAGGGGAGTAGGCCTCCTCCGAACCTCATTAAAAAAAAAAGAAACAAATTACATTTACGCAGTCTCAACATACTATATTTTGTGTTTTTAATGGTACGGTCTTCACTTAAAAACTCCATAGACTTAATGCTTGTTACTTTAAAGGGCTTCGTACAGCATGATGTTTTTGCTGCGCATATCCTATCTACTCATTTGTTCAAAGCACATGCTCACCTTCTTTCCTTTGGCAACCCAGTTTTCCGGAATTTCAGAAGAAAAAAAAAAAGATTGTTCCGGAATTTCAGAAGAAAATAAAAAGATTGTTAAGCAGTAATATTTTATGGAGAATTAAATTAGCTTTCTCGCATGCAAGATGACAGCTTCGACTTCTTACAATGATGTTGTTCAATTCTTCACCTGATCGTTAGTGATCGGCATTATAGATTTGATACGATGAAAACCAGATCGAAATGGAACAGAAAACAGATAGTTATTCAGACATGTTGTATCATGTTGAACTTGTATTGGAGTGCACGTGTTGTAGAAGCTCGACATGACAAAGGCAAGTGCAAGTAAACTTATCTCCGTTGGGTATCAAAATGGTCAACAAAGTATTACTGAAAGTGTACAAACAATGAAAGCAGCTGCCAAGCACTGGATTCGGAGTGCGATGCAAATTATATGGAAATCTTGCAAACAGATCGTACCTCACTAATGACCTTATCCGCGGAAAAAAGTGTCTTTGGAAAAAGCGGTCGCCCCGACAAGAGAAAGAATATCTTTTGGCCGAGGAGCACAATGATCAGAAAAATCTTCCAAAGCATTCAGCCCGGAAGATGTGGGTTTTGCATGCTTTTTCTGCTTCTTAATATTGACCGGCACAAAGTTCAGAGGAAAATGCTTAAAACTTTGTTAGCAGGTTTCGAAGCTTTAAATTCACGAAAAGTTGAAAGATTTATTCTTCTCGTTTTTTAGACTGGTATGTGATATTTGTAGAAAAACTGTTAACAGCAGCACATAGACGAAGTGGTGGGGAAGAAGACGACATCAGGAGAGAGAGGCACCATGGTAGGTAGAGAATGACCATGGTAAACGGTTTCTTGAATTAGAGCTATTTATATGTTTAATTTACAACCATTCCGCAATATGTTAATTATACTCATTAATATATTTTGGAACATTTCCCCTCTTATCTTAAGGGAAGTTCGTCAGAAATTTCACTTCCATTGACAGATCCAATGTTGATAAGCACGCAGCGATGGCGCTGTTCTATAGGACGAGCATGAAACATTTTTTCAGAGGTTTTTGGATTGATTTGAAACATTTTTTCAGAGGTTTTTTCATGTACAATTCAAGGGAGAGTCATATTTTGGCATTGCGTTCATGGGCGATTCTCTGCGTCGTATGGCTGTTGGCATGGTCAATATGCGCAAGGCTATGCCGAGAGCTAGTATGACGATCCCGTGATGCTGATTAAAACTGAATATATGATCTAATAGGGAAACGGGGAAACAAGTATTGAGAAAAGAAAGCGTCTCTGTTTTCCAGCAGTTAGCTTAAGCGAGTGTGTCTTTCTTTTATAAATGAGGATACTCTCGCACATTTTAATTAATAAAAAAAAACAACTTTACTAGAGAATGGTCGTATTACCTATGGAACCCTAAAATCCCACAAAGGAGGGATTATATCCCTAGAGAGTTTTACAAATAAGGTTGATCATCCTCTTGCTCCCTTCATGTGGGGCCTATTTGCTCTTGATCTTGTTGTTCTCGAGGATAAATACTCAATGATGTCTAGAAGAGAGGGGTTTCTTACAATTGGATATTCTTTTTTCTAAAAGGAACATGGACTTTTCTATCAACCATTTTTTAGGAACACCTTGAAAATTGGCCACACACCTCTTTTTCCAAATCTTCCAGAGTGTCTTGCCTTTTATCGCATTCCATAATGATGAGGAACACCCAATTGCTTCTCCCAACTTTTTTCCAATTCATTTATCCTTGTAGTATTATGACTTTCTCATGGGTGTGCTACACCAGCTTTGACTTTGGGCATGTGAAAAAGAGGTGGCCCAAGTCCTCATTGTCACGAAGGCACTTGACCTTGTTCCAACTCTTCCATAGAGAGCAAACCAAGTTCGAACCTCTCCCGCCTCTCTAGAGGGAGAATGAGTTAAATTCGTATCGGCTGAATTGAAGACACTCTTTTTTCTTTCTTTTTGCGATGACGAAGTTGAGAAGGAGTTTATTTTTCCGAATATGTTTGAATTAATTCAAAATACAGGTGAAGATTGACATAGTACTCATGAAACTTCATGTATCTCACCTTTAGATGAGATAGTACTCATTAGAAGGACACTTGAAGATTGTTAAAACCTCTTGTATCTCACCTTGTCATAGTACTCTTGAAACCTCCTCCTGTATCTCACGGTTAGAGAGATAATGTGCCCAGAGGTCTTATAAGAGAAAACAAGTCAAAGGCATGATCCAAAGGTCTTACGGGAGAAAACAAGTCAACGACATTATACGGGAGATTAGTTTGTAACTAGTTTTAAAAATAGCTTAAGATATCTGGCCAATAGGGGGGGTTGAATCCCCACCACCCACCTCAAGAGGCGAAGGGCATGATGAGCTGGCGCACCATACGTAGTCAGTTGAAGACATTCTTATTAAACTTGATGAGATGTCAAATCCAACTCTCTCTCGAGTGAATTGTGGACCTTCAGACGCTCGTAATGGACAACGTCGACGATGGCAGAGGACTTGCTCGCTGCGTCAGTCCACTTCAATTCAAACCAATCTCATCGTATGGCCTTCATTGATCAAATCACTCACATAATCTGACCTCTGTGACGTTAGGTGGTTGTCGGTAGAAAATCAGGACAACAATTCAGGTACGGATCGGACGGAAAAATGTGATGTGTGGAGCAGACGACCTCGCTGTATGCCTCGGCTATGGAAGGCTACATGCGGATGCAGTAGAAGGTATCCCATGTGGCCGACCACCCAAGTGCGACACGTCAGGTCCATCGTTTCTTTCGAAACGATCGTATAACTTCCGCTTGGGAAGCTGAAAAGCCTGACATGCAAATATGAACGAGTTTGCAGAATTGCGGTTTGGTTTAGCTATGGAAATTGGGCACCATCAGTTCAAGCTCAGAATTCTGCGAAGCCGCAGAATAATGCTTCTCCCAGGAAAACGAGGACATGATGTATGTACATAATCACGTGCAAGGACTACATGCCCTTTTCTGCCTTTCTTCTTTTAAAGATTATTTGAGAGAAAGAAACTTTACTGTCTTCATGTCTGAAAAGAAGGCAGTTCGTCGAAGGGAAAGGATATCTAGACTTGAGTAATCAACGACGTTTCTGGGAGAACTAACAGCTTTCTTGTATTTCTCTTCTACAAAAGAAAAGATAGGTTGCTAGAATCTGTGCATCTGTAGATCGAATGCCTTCCATAGAACAT